>OY718803.1:7691822-8291822 GCA_963070105.1 Litomosoides sigmodontis | reverse complement strand
TCGCTGAAGATGATAACTGCATCAGGAACCAATATCTTAACCATACTTCCAACATGATAGAATATCTTTACCAGCTTGGCAGAAATATTCTACCATAAAGGTGTTGTTATTCCGAATTCAACTTCTGTTATGAATTCACAATTCATTACTGTAATAAAAAAAGCGGAAAAAACCCATTATTTAAATCACACCTGATAGTTGGCTCTTTAAGGTACTTTTTGAAGGTTTCCAGCTGACCATTTGTTTGCTCTGCTAACTCCTTGGTAGGTTCAAGTATAATACAAGCTGGTGCATTTGGTCCCGTTGTTTTTTTCGATTCATTAAAATCTGAACCACTAGATGAAGTGACGGTATTTTCCGGCAGTGCCTTGCAGACTGCTACATAGCCCTGAATTTCAAGTTACCCAATGAGTAGTGTATGGTTGTTTTTTGGAATCCTTCCTACATTTATCTAAAATTTTCACTTCCCAAAAAAACGAAAACGTGGACACCAGCAATCGAACAAACGAACTATTACACTTTTAGTCCATCAATGTTTTTCAAAATTTTTCGTTTAAAAAATTCACAACAGCTACTATCACATACCTCAGAAAGATGCTTGAATGCTGTCTCACCGAAATTGAATCGAATTTCAGCATTCTATAATAAAAATACATGATTTCAACTGTCACACAAAACTTTTAATGGTTTCAAACAAGAAAAAGTGACAACTGATCATTCTGTCAACAAAAGGGATACGGTGTGGTATTTGATATCTCGGAATATAAAATTAAGATCATCCTTCGGTTTTTTTTTTAAAATTACATATGATGAATAAATCCAGTATAAGATCTAAAATTTTTCTCCAGAAAAAATCCTTAATTCCCTTCAAAGAACACGTTAAATATGTCTGACAACACACAACAAACGACAAAAATAGTGGTAACACTAAATAGAGAAAAATCAATCTTTACCTTCAGAACTACAGCAGGATACAGTGCTTTATTCCTCAACGATTCCGGAATATCAAAAGCTTTCCCTAAATGCTGACCATTTTTTGAAAAAGCAATTGTTCCATTATTCAAATCCAACATGCAACCAATTGTATCACCCAGTGTGAACGAAGTACCATAATTATCAAACTGTTTGTTGTAACTTTTTTTTCCCGTTCCACCATAACCAAAACTATTTTTGTCAGTGCCTTAAAAACTTCGTAAAAATTAAAAATCGTCATCCTCAGCTAAAAATTGCACAAATTGCAAGAAATCAATCCCTAGTAATAAAGAAGGCAAACGTAATCCTGCTTAAAGAGATTAACAATTTGAGTATTTCAAAAACGAATACCTAAGTCCAGAACAGCATCAGCACTTGACCATCCTAGACGGCATAACCCGTCATCAGTAACTGTCCCTTCATAGTAGAATTTTCCTGTAAATTTCAAGTCACTCTTATTTACAGACTTGTTTGTCCGTGCTAGCGTGTGTCATAAGTTATAGAACACAGCTGCCATCTGGATGCACCAAAAACAGTATGAAGACAATAATGATCAAAAATGATATAAAACCTTTGCCAACAACACCACGAGTACAACGTGCTCCATTCCAAGTTTTTGGGTCGCGACTTTGACAAAGTAAGCCATCTGGATCAATTGCAAGATTTTTATCCCTGTCATGCACATTCAAGCGCCATCTTTCATCTGCAGATGTTATGAACGAGTAGCCAAATCTCATATACAAAGATACACTATACATTTTTCGTAAGACTTGAGGCTCTGCATAAATCTTACTGAATACTTTAAAATCCATATATAAGTGTAGCCACCGCCAGATGTGGATTAAAAAGATGCTTTTTAACCAGTCATAGAACAGTCGTAGATGATTTGGAGCAGGCAATCGAATTTAATATTTATAACAATGCGCAACGGCCAACAACTTAAGAATTGCTTTATAAGCATAACTTTAGATTTAGTGTCAATTATCAGTCGACGATAAGTAATTGCCCGAGTTTTCCGTTAGGGTATTAACTGAATTTATTATGGTTTTTTCACAAGAAATCAAGGCAAAAATAAAATTACCGGTGGAATTAGTTGACTTATGCGTTTTACCCAGCATAGAATCACGTAATGATTCCCAAACGATTTGCAGTACGGGAAGACAAAACGCGCCCGTTTTGCCACTTCCTGTTTCCGCTGCCTAAATGATTACAGTCATGTAATCTTTATTATAAGCAATTATTTTCGGACACTTAGTAAAATGCGAAAAAAAATCAATTTGATTAATTAACTGAACAGAAAAACAAAAACAAAAAAATACCATCAGTACATCACCACCACCAAGAATTGCCGGGATTGCTTCAGATTGGATATCTGTAGGTAATCTAAAATATCAACATGAGCTGCAGATAGCAATAAGCATTAATAAGAATTTACTAATTAAATATTTGTATTTGACCAAAGCTAAATTTAGCTAAGAATAATATTCCTAAGAATAGCTAAGAATAATATTCCTTCATGCTATCATGTCGTATGTAGCATTACACATTTGATCTATAAATTACGAATCTTTTCTCCAATGTCATCCTTTACGCAAGTAATCGTCTAATTTTCGTCTAAAATTTCCGGTTACGAAATCTCATCACGTAGAAATTTGAATTTTTATGTTTTCAGTAAAACATTCCCAATTTTGTTTTCAAGCAAATAAAAGTTCAATTTATTTCTCTTCAATCTTTAAGTTTTTAAGGATTATCGAGTGAAAATTCAAACAGCAACTTATGAATGGATGAAATTTGGAAAAAATTTAAAAAACGTTAGAGAACTAACGTCCAATTCATTTCGTCCACTGCTCTGCCCAATTCCGGTAGCATGCCCAACTCTTCGAATGCTGTCATCTTTCCTAGCAAATATTCCGCCTGTCCAAGGTAATCGTATACTGGAATCAAACAACGAAAGTGAACACTGCTTTTACGCCACAACCAAGCGTACGCTCTATGAAAATGATAGTCCATTTGCCACATCATGGATTTGGAATACGACAAAGTACTCTCGTGCTTACGTTTCGATCTCTTGAGTTAATTAGTGAAATCGATGGAACAGGAAATTTGACGATTCCTTTGCAGGCGCTTATCGTATTTGATGTTAGGGCGAACAACTGTTCCATACTAACTTTTAAAAAATGTAAACGAATGGTGGAAATTAGTTGTTCGTTTCAATTTACCGTTTTAAAATTTATTAGGTTTGCTGTTGCAACGGCCCGCTTGAAGAGGAGAATGGAAAGAGTTTATCGATGTTTCGAAATTCTACATTTTTCACTTGTCTCATACGTCAAACTTCTTTGCTTTACACGGCTACTGATAAAAAAAAATCATTTTAAAATAGACATGAACACTGTTCGCTTTACCACTCTTAATTTCCATTCACATTTGTCCCGAGAAATTTTACTTCCTTCGCACTGAGCGTTTTATGATACAAGCTGGCTTATATTTTGAAATTTAATTTGAACATGCTCATGTCTTGCGTAAAATGATACGCGTTCATTGGTTTAGGTGGTATTTGAGGCGATAAAAAAAATTGGTATGAGATGGACGTGCCATGAGAAGCAGATAAATTTCACTGAATTTCTGTTGCAATATTTTGCAGGTATTGACAAATATAGGGAAATTAAAATTTTTACCGAACAACGACATATATATATATAAGTGAACAAATGTTGCTAGTACATTCACCATATTAATTAGAAAAAACGATTTGTTCGGAATTTTAAGGAATGAGAATGCAAAATGTTAAATTTAAATTTCCTCACTACCGGGTGGCATTTTACGGACGGTGCGTAATGATCGAGTAGGAAGGTGTTGATTGTCTTCATAAGCTACGGATGCCATATCCATAATGAAATGTGTTTCAGTACAGATGGATGAAAAAAACGGGCAAAAAGTTAAATTTCACAAATCAGTGATCGGTTTTGAAATGCCACCGGTACGTACCCAATGTATATGGCAATGTTTACACAGAAGCTGATCGTTCAGTGGATAGCAACGTTTTTCCGGTTCGTCAGTTAGTTGCATACCACAACCCTACAATAGCAAAATAGGAAGACAAAAAATAGCAATCATTTTCTTTTTTTTGATTTTTTTTTTCCCTTTCAATTGAACGAAAGAGAATTTATTTCGCATCAAATGATCAGAGAGAAACTAACTGTCATATGATCAACAGCATTTCAATGCTCAAGTAAAAGTTTAAAATAGCAAATTGAGATGACTGCATGCTCACCTTGCAAGTGTAGCATTCAATATGATAATCTCGATTAATTGCAACAACGTGAACCGTCTCTCCGGTTTCCTGCAAAATCGGAAAAGTATTGAAGAGAAGCAGGAATGCGATGGAGTTCAGAACAGGAGTTTCCTTGATCCATTCATTCAATTCCCACACATTATGACTACTATATTGTTTGAAAAAAAAAATTTACGACGAGAATGTTTTTGAAAATACCTTATTAGGCATAATTGCTTGTGAACATGCGGCACATTTCGGCGCAAAAAGTCTATGGTAATCATCGATACAGTACACGTGACCTTCTGAATCCAAAGCAAATGGAACACCATCCAGGCAGCTCTTGCACCTCTCACAACGGAAACATCTCGGATGATATGATTTTCCAAGTGCTTGCAGAACCTATCAAAATTTTAGCTCTTTTTTTAATTAATAGAAGTCTTAATAATAAGTCTTTAAGTAAATAATAGAAGTCTCAGTCAATCTATCGCATGAAATTGCTAATCATTCATATGTCGTCATGTATAATTCTTTCTTAAAATTTTCATCCTTATTTCTGAGAAGAGAAATTATTTTAAATTCGCTCATTCATTTTCCCACACTCAAATTACCGCTTAAAGCATACCATATCCATAATGAAATGTGAGCATGCAGCGCATCGTTCTGCAGTTTCATGCATTCCACTGTACAGGTAATCTTCTTCACAGTACTTTTTCCCTTTAACCTGAAAATTATCAGCCGTTTTAATTTATTAATTAAAATAGTTTAAATTATACTACATTTTATTGTATGCAAAAAAAAATGGAATATATTAGGAATGGTATGAGTAAAATACGCTTGGAATGTTACTAAAACCGACCAAATGCTAATATAATAATATTCTTGTGAATTTATCACATTTAAATTTTCAAAAAAAAAAAATGAGATACATGGATGATATTGCAATGAAACAAACAATTTACTTTATAGAATTTTTTTCCTCGCAATGTTCGTCCACACGTATCACACGTAAAGCAATTCTGATGGTATAGTTGGTTCAGTGCGCAGGTTGCGTCCATTTCTTCCAATATATCTTTTCCGCATAACTCACAGATACCAATTGGTTTTCGATTTAAATTTAACTGCTTTGTCAAATTGTTCGTTATTTCATCACATTTTTTAAGCTGAATGGACGCGTCAGAAACGGTGCTTTTTTTCCGCCATGGTGGTATTGCGGCGGAATTGGTGCTTTGTAGCTTTTTGTTGGATGGGATTGCTGGATGAATTTGTTGGCTTGCTGAAGTTTTCTTTATTGAATGGAATATTTTAATGATATAAATTATTTAGTTTATTTTTCACTGTTAGCTTAATTTGCAATTTAATTTAAACTATAAATGATGAGCGAAAATTTCACTTTCTCTTAGTTTTGTTTTTTTTTTTAAATACTATTTAAATGTATGTTACTGATACCTTTCTTTGCAGCATTTCCATTCATCAGTGATCTTTCGCACTGACCAATGCCTAATCCATTAACTGCATTCTAAAATTTGATTTTTCTTTTATTTTTTCAAAAGTGAGAGAGCAGTGAAAGAGTATTTCACTTTAGAAATTGAAAAATAGCGACGATGAGACGAAACCTGAGATGTTCGACGAATCGGTGGCCCACTATGATAGTATGTTTTAGCTGGTGAAATCAGGGAACTATTACTAGCTGTGTATGGTGTTGCACGGTAGGTATTGCCGTTTGCATCAATTGAGTTAGCCTTAAAGAAAAAAAAAATTTAAGTTTATCATCGGAACCAATCGCACTTTGAGCGGATTTTCAAACGGTCGTTTTCAATGGTTTTTTTCTTTTTAAAGCATCTGTGTTAGCCGAAGAAAATTCAAACATACCATACTGGATGCACTTGTTGACATTGATGGATGTAATGTTTCCGTGTTGCTGGAAGCACTTGCTGGACTAACGGAAGCTCCATTTTGGGTGCAATTTGATTTTTTCACATTTACTACACCATTTACTGCACCGGTTACGGTACGTTCACCGGATACAGTAGCCACATTGGCATGATGATAGGGAATTGGGGTTCTCGTTGCAATCGATGATGAGCATTTTTGACCACTGCTCATATCTTTTCGAATTGTACTTCGTACGAAATTTACGGATAACGCTGGCGACTGATGTTGGTGCTCGTACCACGGATTCAGTGGACGACAAGCTGATACCACCTGAAATTTGAATTTAAATTTTGCATTCATAAATTTGTGTTTTGATTGGTAATTTCATTCACTTGATAACTTAATAATTTCATTCGATGCATGACTAATATAAATTTGATGGCAATGAAAATCAAATCGAACTAACCATTAATTGTAAATGATTACCTGTTCCTTAAGTTTGCTAATTTCTTCCTTACTCATTTCATCTTTGTTATTACTTTTAATAGGCGCATAATGATTATGGGTAGTACTATTCCCATTAACATTAACAGCACTTTTACTGTTGAAAGAGGTGCCTGGCTTTGAGTTCCATGTACCATTTCGTACATGCTGAAAGATTAGTTGAAACTTTAATTTCAAATTAACAATTGAATTTGAAAGGCAAGAGCAAAGTTGAATTTGATATCATTACAAGGAGATATTTTTTAAATCTAATTTCCGGATAATTTAAAAAAAAAAAAAAAAGAGTATGACTTTAAAGGGTTTGTTTTTCTCTACGAGTTAATGCTTTGTAGAATTATGGATGTCTGTTCCTTCGTCTTTTTTTAGTAACGAATTTATGAAAGAGGAACGTGCCTTTTGTTTTTCTAAATTAATATGATGCAATTTTAATTCAAACTCCTTGCTCATCGCCTTGCTGTCCGCATCGCTAATTAGACGTTGCGGTGGTGGCGGTTGTCCAAATGTGTCAAGCTCGTGCAAAAAATTTCGTGTTTCCAACTCCACATCTGTCATCCTAAACTTTTGCCCAACTGAGCAATCTGAAATTTGAATTTTGCAAATATTTAAATTAAAAATGATTTTCATACAGGAATTTCGACGACATGTAAAGATGTAAGACCTCGTGTTAATCTCTCGTCCTATGATTGGAAAAATTTAATTTCAATTAATTTAAAAAAGTTCTAAGCGATAGGAAAATTATGGAGGAGTGATTGAATTTTCGAATTGCTTCAAATTTTATAGCACTTTTTGCAAGCAGCCTATTTCCATAGTTTAAAAGCTTTTTCCAAGAAAGATTATTGGCTCAGCTATAGCTCTCTAATAATAATCGATACGTCAAGAACAATTTCGCCAGTGCGCAACTGACCGAAGCGCACGCAGTCACGGAGCAGTACTGGAACAGCGAAGGGGGAAGAGAAGGAGCACTGGTAAATGAACTTTCTGAAGGTTATTTCAATAGAGAAAATAAATTGGAAAAAAAATTAATTGTTACAAATAGGATATTATCAATACCATTGCAATCATATGATAAGCAAGCATTAACCTTCTTAGAGCTTCCGCTCACACTCACAGCAAACAACATCAACATAGATTGAAATGTTTACTTCACAAAAGTTAATTTGCATAAATTGAATATTTTGATAGGAACATCACTCAGTTTCAGCATCGAATGTAATTTACATCGAAACAGTGATAAGTTAGTGAGAGTACGACCATCATCTTCCCCCAAATTATTACCAATAATTTCAATTAAATTTTATTTTCAAACTTTTTCGAAATTCACAATTTCTCAAATACGCAAACAACAGTGTGTGTGTGTGTGTGTGTGTGTGTGTGTGTGCTTTTTTCTAATTCATTTTCACTACAATAATACAAAAGCGAGAAATTTCTCTCTTTTCGAAATGAATTATTGCATTCATCCGAAACGATTCATAATTGACAGAAAGGTCAGAAGAGATGAAGGGCGCAATAACAAAATGAAATGGATGGACGGAGTGATGGACGAAGGGATGGACGGACGGACGGGCATACATTTGTAAAATTGTACGCTTTTGCTGTGAAAAGAGAAGAGAAAACGAAGTTGAGCCCATTTCGCTTCTCTCTTGGCTATTCAAATATTAGTTGAAATTACATTTAACTTCAATTTCATTAATTGAAAATTGATGAAATACCTAATAAATATATCCAATTTGAATATTACTTATATTATTTGCAAAATTTGCAGCAAACAACTATTGCGTACGAAATGTAAACGGTGCGGAAAGTGTCGATGAGCACTGATCGATCAATTTATCATTTCTATGTGAAATAATTTATTTAAATTAAATTTAAAAGAAAGAGAGGAGAAAATTTAATGAAAAGGAAAACGAATAGATAATTTTTTTTGTTCTTTCTCTCTCAAACAAAAAAAAATTTGTTCGAAATGAAATGATTGATTTCCTTTTTAGCAAAATGATAATTTTGGAATATTTCCCAGAAAAAAAAATGAAAATAAAATAAATGAAAGAATTTAATTTAAAAAATTGAAAATAATTTCGAACATTGATCGGATAGCTAAACAACGTGCTGCTGATAGGATGAATTATACGAAGATTGAGGAGCAGAGCGTTCCATTTCAATTCGATGATCAAATGACGAGGAAGAGGAGAACAGATGTTTTCGAAGTTTTTTTTTCTTTGTGCCAAGTTGAAGAGAAGTGCACAATTTCAAATTTTGTTGGAAAGTAAAATTTCGAAGGAAACAGTAAACGATATGGTGCAAAAAAAAAAAAATATTTTCAACTGGTTACTTTGCACTGCCATCAATTTCCATAAATTTAAATTTTCATTAAAAAAGAGAAAAAACTTGCAGTCATTTAAACGATATAAAACTACAATTAAATGTGCTTAGACAAATAAGCGTATAGATAGTTGTTAAGTTAATAACTGATAAAAGATAAAACATTCAATGCAACAGTTGCGCAAGTCGAATTGATGATATTCGCATCCTCTGACGTACGCTACCACTAACATTAACCGCTCCGTTCACGCTTGCAAAGGAAAAAGAGGAAAGTAAACTTATCACTACATTTTCGATAAATTTTCAAATCAAATGAAATACGAAATTTCAAAAAAAAAAATTATTGTGTTTTTGAAAAGAAAAGAGGAATGAAAGGAAAAAGGTAAATGACTGTGGAAAAGTGCAAAAAAAATTTGCTATGAAAATGAACGATAGCGATATATCAGTGAGTAGCGAAGTGAAGCAGCAAAGTTTGCAAGGAACGAATAGCTCACATTTAAATCCAAAATTCAAATATTTAAACGAATGTGAAAGAGATGAGTAACTGAGCAAACAAAACTCTGTGCTTCCTAATTTTATTGCAAGAAGGAAAAAAAAAAGAATATTATCATTCCATTTAGCAATGAATCATCAAACCGATGGAATGATTTTTAAATTGATTACTATCTCAATTTGCTAATTTATCGCTTATTCAATTTGTTGCTATTTAATTTCACATTTTATGATAGAAAGAATTTCATCAATTACATTTCTTCGAACTTCAACTTTTTTTGCATTTAATTAAAACAATGTGAGGTGAGTGACAATTTTGGGAATGAGACGATCGGATTTCATCGGAGGAAAGCATTATTTCAAATGAAATTCTGGAAATAACAGGTTCATATCAAAGAGTGGTTAGTGTCACACTGCTAATACTTCACGTATTTCTAGAATTAATAGTTTAGAGTTATTAAATAGCTAATCTTGACAATATTACGGTACAGGCAACAGCTACGATTGGTAGAAACATCCTGAAAATAGACCACTCTTATTAACCTCATTCCTCTTTGTATTATAAGCCACTTGAGGAGGAGAAGTTCAGTGTTGTAGCTAAACAGTCCATCACTTCCTTGTTTACCTTCCTCAAAGAGGACCGGATAATTTAGAAGGAATGAAATCGTCGCATCCTATCATCGATTACATTTATCGGAGGAGCGCAGAGGAGATGGGCGGAAATGACGAGGAGAAGCATTTGCTTGCATTATCCACTCAATAAGCCATTTCCTTTTGCAAATGCGCCAAATGACAAGCTACTCACTGATAGCTGTCGTTTTTGCTGGCCAAGAAATTCATTCGTCGTAGTGAATGTCTGGGCAATTTTAATTAAACAAAACAAAAATGATCCTTTCATAATTCCGCAGTTTATCAAAATTCATTCCTACGAATTCCAAAATGCTAAAATTTCAATTTCACTATTAAAAAATTTTTTCCGTCTGCTTAAATATTGTTTGATAAATAATTAGTCAAAAAAAAATGGAAAAAACTTCTCTTCATTGATTTATCATAGAGACTTTAAATTTTGGAAAAATTTCATCATTCATAGATTTAAATTTTGAAATCTTATGAATGAATGAATGAATGACATTGAAAAAAAAATAGCGAACGATCAGCACCCCCAAATTTCGATTACATTTTTATGTCACTACAACGACACACACACTTTTGGCATTTCTTTTTTTCTTTTACTGAAGAAAATTTCTCACTAATGCTATTTCCGCAGTGAGTCATCAACACTCTTTAAGGATGCATTAAACTCCACACAATTACTAATCGTAAAATTTATTTGTAGAAGAAGAAAGGAGACCTGAAATGCATTCAATAGAAGCACGGAATAATTTAGTAGCAAATGCAGTATTTTAGGATTGAAAAAAAAAAGTTCTTTTCACAAAAAAAAATGAATTGATGGCGAGAGCGGTGGGCCTACTTCATTTATAAGTAAGGAAGCCTTCCGGCAACAATTTGAAATATTTATGGATGAAGAAATCATTCATTCGTAGAATTTGAAAAAAGGAAGACAAAAATTAAAGACCAATCTAAAAACAAAAAAAAATTCAAAAAAAAACAACTTGCTACGGTAGAAAAATAAAATTTTACAGAAATTTGATACGATAAGTCTGATACGCAGTAAAAAAAATACGATATGAGGAAGATGATTATATATTTGAAGCAATAATAATCGTATAATCTATCTGAATCATTTAGGTAATGAATTTTAAAAATTTTTGGATTTAAAATTCATATGAAATTCTGTTCATATTTCAAGTGGAAGATGAATAAACATCGAAATTGTCCGAGTTTAATATGAAACTGGTGGATTAAATGATGTGTATTTTTAAAATACAAACCATTTATCAACTTTAAAATGTTGAAAAGAAGAGGAAAATTCGATAAGCAATTCAAATATAGCAAACGGTAACTTGCAACCTTAACGAGGAATGGCTCAGAATATTTCACTTAAGCCTATATATTTTAAATGTATTTCAACTCTCTACCTTTTTCTCTCTCTCTCTCTCTCTCCCTCTCTTTCAGTTAATCTCCACATCGATCTGACATGAGATGCTCAAATTGCTAATAATTCCGTTAGATTTATTCTCTCAAACTTAAACGCAAAACTATCAACAAATAAATATATCAAATGTTAAAGCTCTAGACTGTTAGGATTGAATTTCAACAAAAATCTTGAAAATATGAGATGAAAAAGTGGAAAATCAAAATTCACTATGCACCCATGCACATCTGTAATAATAGCAAATATGAGAAATGAAAAATATTTTAGTAATAATTAATTAATTAATTTATAAGACGAAAGTGATGATAAAAGAGGAGAGGTTGGAGGTAGAAGGTAAACAGCAATATGTTGAAATGAAAGGATAGTTAGTTAGTAGTAATAAAGGAGTTTCACCATTCACAAACAACTAAACAAATGTTTGGTCAGTGAACAGACCAAATGAGTATCCTCCACATCGAACGTACAACAACAACAACAACAGTAAGTCATTTCAATTACTGTAAACAATAATCAACAAGTAAAAGAAATACCGCATTGTCTGTTTGCTTCTTCCATTTTCGAAATTGTTGATAATAAAAGAAGGCGATAAATGGAAGGACAACAAAAAAACGCGAAAAGGGCAGGACATTCGGATCGATCAAAGCTTTGCTTATTTGCATATGCAAATATTAAAAAAAAAGGGAACAATTTCATAGTATGAATAATTCACATTCTTTAAAACAAAAAGATTTGATAGTATGAATTATCGTTGTTAATTAAAAAAAAAAAAAATGCAATGGCTTAATTTCAACCAACTCTTTTCTTCTAGTCAAAATTTGGCAAATTTGATAATTTTAACTAACTAATTAATTATTCATGTAATTTTTTTTGCCTTCATTAATAGTAGTAGAGTTGTATTTCATTAGCGAAATATCCGAAAACGCATCGTCTTTTTTTTAATTTTTAAAACAAAAAGTATGAAAATATTTCATTGTTTACAAAAGAAAAAAAATTTTTTTTTCTTGACAAATACTACGTCTGAAATGAGAAGAGAAAAAATTGTAAAAAGAATTTTACATTAATGCACAAATAAAAATTGCGAGAGGGAAGAATAAGAGAAGTAGGTCGGGTCAGAGTTCACTGCAAAAAAATTTGAATAAAAACTCGAAGTGTTGCAAGTGTGGAGGAGGAAGATGAAGCGAGGCGCCTTTGCGAGGAAAAAAAGAAAATGATAAATTAATTTTCATCACTTCCACTCCTATGTTTTAAGCTTTGTAAATTAGTCACAGTGAATTTCAATTTTAATGAGTGAAACAACACGATTAATCCGCCATCAAATCTATCCGTTCAAATGTGACAGTTGAGAAATGAAGTGGAATGATGATGAATGCTTCTGTTCTAAAGGGAGAAAAAAGGGCGGAACGATCTTTCATTGTTTCATTTTTAAATTTTTGAATTTTTTCATTTCATTCAATTTAGTATTTTTAAATGAATTTTAATCGCATAGTAAAGTAAACATTTTAGAAATTCTGAAAAAACCCTCATAAACGTTGTTACTCAATGGTTTTTTTTGTTCAGTAAAATTGATCATACTCATGTAGGAATAGCTTTAGATGCAAAAAGCACACACACACACAGAAGTGAGTAATGCTTAGGAGAGAAAGGTAGAGAGAGAGAGAGAGAGAGGAAGGGAGAGAGAAGAGAGGTTTGGTGAAGGATTGATTGCTGTTATTCGGAGAGGTAGAAGTGATAAATGATAATCAGTTCTTCTCAAATAACATAGCTTTATTCGTTATCATGGAAAGCTGTAATAAGCATTCGGTGTTAAAATATTACCGCTGGGATGGAGATATGAGGAGAAAAAAAAGAGGAGAGAGAGAGAAAGAGAGAGAGAGAGAAGGAGAGAAGAAAAATCCATAGTATTTCAGACGTCTTTAGTAGAAAGGCGGATTTTATTTTAATTTTTTCCATTAATGAATTCTTCATGAAGACAAGTTTTGAAATGCAAAATTTTTTCCACTTTTTATCATTTTTCTCGCTTCACATATTCCATTATTATTTATTATTTATTATTTATTATTTATTATTTATTATTTATTATTTATTATTTATTATTTATTATTTATTATTTATTATTTATTATTTATTATTTATTATTTATTATTTATTATTTATTATTTATTATTTATTATTTATTATTTATTATTTATTATTTATTATTTATTATTTATTATTTATTATTTATTATTTATTACTTATTATTTATTATTTATTATTTATTATTTATTATTTATTATTTATTATTTATTTTTTATTATTTATTATTTATTATTTATTATTTATTATTTATTATTTATTATTTATTATTTATTATTTATTATTTATTATTTATTATTTATTATTTATTATTTATTATTTATTATTTATTATTTATTATTTATTATTTATTATTTATTATTTATTATTTATTATTTATTATTTATTATTAATATTTATTATTTATTATTTATTATTTATTATTTATTATTTATTATTTATTATTTATTATTTATTATTTATTATTTATTATTTATTATTTATTATTTATTATTTATTATTTATTATTTATTATTTATTATTTATTATTTATTATTTATTATTTATTATTTATTATTTATTATTTATTATTTATTATTTATTATTTATTATTTATTATTTATTATTTATTATTTATTATTTATTATTATATTATCATTCGCTTCATTTCGTTGAAAAGTGCATGATTTCAATTATTTGCGTTTCGAAAAGTTAGATTATTGAATTTGTAAAAATTTTGCATTTTAAAACTTGCCTTCCTGAATTATTCATTAATAGAAAAATTAAAATAAGATCCACTTTTTTACTAAAAGAAGTCTTAAATACTATGAATTTTTTCCCTCTCTCTCTATTTCTGTCTTTCCCTCTATCTCGACGGTAATATTTGTAACATGCGATAATTAATAATGATGAGGAATTTTTCCAATTTAAATGCATTAAACGATAAAGAAGAAGGCATCAGAAAGAGCTTTACTGATGGGAGCAAAGAGAGAAAGAGTGAGCCGATAATGGAGCATTAGAAATTAAAATTTTTGATTCATTGGAGGGAATGATGGAGAAGAGAGGAAGGAAGAATTTGTCCAACCATCCTTTAAAAGAATGAAGTAACAAAGCAAACGAGCGCAATCGTCGGACATTCCTCTCCTGCTGCGCCGTTGGTTGATGCCGACAGGAGAGGAGGCAGCGCTTTCGGATGGACGGACGGACGGACCGACGGACGGACGGAGGGACGGACGGACGAATGGATGGGTGGATGACCTTCACGGGCGTACAACACATACATCACCCTGAACATTTGGAAAACTATTTTTTTTGTTTTCCAATGCAAACACAGATGTGATGCTTACAGCAAGCAATGCACAGTTGGCACGATGATATGTGATACCTAAATGTTTGATTTTAAATAGTTAATGAATGAACTTCGTAAGAGAAAAAACATCCGAGAAAAAACATGTTTAAAAATTCCTATTTTAATTTACAATTACAATTTGATTACAGCAAAAAGTATTTTTCGAAAAAATTTCCATATTAAAACAAAACAATGAAAGCAGATTTCTCAGAAAAAAATATTCGTAGATTTCATGCAACGATTTGTTTAAATGCAAGAATAATAAGTGTAACATTTCACGTGCTAAACAATTAATTTAAAATAGTAATTAGAAAAGTTATGATAGACGAAGTGTGCTTGCATGAATAAATGATAAAATAATACATCAATTCAATGAAAGTTGAATTATTTTTAAAATTTTGCATTTTCCATCCTAAATCAAAAATTACAACACTTTTTCCAATTGCTACAGAAGTCGGAAGAAGCGGAGGGAACCAGAAGATCATAGAAACATTTCAATATTTTCATCAATTCAAAACATTTCAAACAGATCAATTTTGCGCAGTGAGAGAAGGAAATTAATTATTCGTAAAGTATGTTAGGATGAATTTGATGATCGTTTCTCAGCGATAAGTTTACTTTGCATTATTTTGAAACCGTTTGAAATGATCGATAAGATGGAATAGATGACCAGTTGTTGTTGACAACGATAACTATGCTCATATCGATTCTAACACATGAACAATTTGCGCCATACGTGGCAAAATCTATTTCGGTTCGTGAACCCCTCCACCTACACTTACTTCTTTTCACCATTCATCTTAGATTTTAAACAAAAAAAAAAGATGGCAAATTTTGAAACTTTCAAAATTTTAAAAAGTGCAACACTCTATGCTTAGAAATTGTTTGTACGTTCGTTTCGTTTGGAAGATGCTAGGAATGTGCTTAATGTGATAAGGAGCAATATCATATCATATCATCATCGGTTCGTTTGGTTAGAAAGGCGCAAGGAGGTGCAAGGAATGGACGGAATAATTTTCCGCGCGACAATTAATTGTTTGATTTGAAATTGCGATAAAAGTTTGAGTGTCTCCTCGTGTGTCGCCGATAAGACCGTTCTGCCAAAGGAACCCATAAAATTTTGAAAATTTGTACCAAAATTAATAATAACATTGGTAATAATGGTAGTAGTATTATCAATGAGTGAATACAATCAAAAGTAACAAACATTGTAAAATCTCAAAAATTTGCAACATGTCTTTCTCTTTCTCTTTCTCTTCCTCTCTCATCGATAAGCAACTATGGGAAGAAAGAAGACAATTTTAATTTACCGCATCAATGATTGATTGGTAGTTATGTTGTGACTGAAAATTCGCAACAGGCAAAATATTTCAAGTGAAAAGTGCAAATATAACTGTAAGAGATAAGTTTGAATCATTCGTTTGTGGTGTTTTCTAAAAAAAAAAATTTCACGAAATTTTTTATTGAAATTAATCAACGAAATTAGCTGTACGTCACTGTACGATTAAAAAAAAAAGCAGCAACTAAAATCGTTCGTTGTAATTTATCATTTTTTCTAGGAACAGAAATAATTTGAGTAATTGCGTGACATTTTTGCATATTAAAAAAAAGCGAGAACATTGAAATTGAAGTAAAATTTATGAGAACAGAAAAAAAATTAATTTGATTAATTCATCTTTTGCAGTGGTATTTTTTAACGGCAATGATGACTGCATTTCACCTGAAATAAAAATACAAGAAGAAAAAGGATTTAGAAAATTGAAACATGCATCTTTTGGTATATTAAAAAAAAAGCTGTACTCAATAATTAATTAATTGAAAAGTTTAACTCTTTCGAAAGAAGAGAAAAAAATTTTGAAAATTGAAATATGCAAATGTTAGTAATGTATGTTTTAAAAAAAATATGTTCAACAATTAATTGATGAAAAGTTTAACTTTTCAATTATTGACAATTCAGAGCGATTATGAATTGATTATGATGAGGAATGCTAGCGTTATCATCGCGCTCCATCAATCATTTTGTGGGCAATTAGTGAGAAGTAATTTAAATTAGCTGTGATAATTGATAAGAAAGGAGTGAGTGGCGGTGACGTGAATGCTTAAAGATAACAAATGCGCCGGGCGGAACACAAATGTGTACGTTTCAAACGACAACAACAATTTGATTTCAAATCATTCCGCAAATTCCAACGTCAAAGAAGATAAGAATCGCAGCGGGTGCGATGCATTTTGGTGCTGGCAAACATGGAAGAATTCTTTTAAGGATCGTTAATTTCTTCTAATTAGGTACGCCGACTAGAATCAATTCATTTTCAAGCGAAAAGATTAAATTTATTTTTAGCAAATGAACATACAGGCAAATTATACATGTCATTAAAGCTAACACTTCAAAAAGTGAAAGCAAATTGATTAAATCGAAAAAACAGGATTATTTGAAGAAAACAAAGCAGACATAATTTGTATCGCAATTTTCAAACAGATAAATAAAAATCAAAATGATAAATTTATTATAATCTAATTAACTTGAAAAGCACAATTTACAAAGAACAAAGTTAGCTTGTATTACTTTGCCAAAATTTGCTAAAAATTAAATATGAGAAAGTGAATGAGAATTTTGATTAATTTACAGCATGAATTAATTGGACGAAAGGGGAAAAAAATCTACTTAATAGAAATGGAGTTAAATTTGACAGGTTTGCTAACACAAAAAAGTTTAATTTTTTTTTCTTAAAAAAAAAAAAGCCCAACGAAAGAATTGAATAATAGCAACGATAAGGAAAGAGATCTGAGAAGGATGAACGAAATACCGCCAGCTCATCCTACAATCGCTCTATCTCCCTGTAATGAAATTAAAATTACAGGTATGGTGCTGTTGACATAGTTTGCAAAAGGGACCAGGTGAATGTCGTAAGGACGATGATGACGGCGACGATCGGGGAAAGTGGGTGTCAGTCACATCTCAAAATTGCCAAATGATAAATTCTTTTCCACTTTAATTATATCTTAATGTGCAGTTGATATATACAATACATAATTTTATGCATAAAATGCCATTCTCATCGTTAACAATTATAATTTTATATTTTTGTGAAAAAATTTTACAAATAAATTATGGCTGCAAGTCGCTCGAGTCTCAACCAGTTGATGTTCGTTTTTTTTTCCATACCATTCATTAAATTCCAGAGGAGTTGATAGTAGGAATTGGAGAAAGAAAAAACAGTGCTAAGATTAATATTTTAATTATGCAAAAATGTTGAAAGTGTAAGTTTTGTTTTAATTCAAAATTTATAAGATAAGAAATGAAATTTTAATTTTATTACTTATGTTTATAGCTAATTTGACAACACCTACATTGATATGATTCACACTTTTCAATTACAAGAAGATTGAAAGAGGAATGAATGGTAATGGCAATTTCTGAAAAGGAAAATGGGGAAACGTACTTTGCTGACCGTGAAAAGTGAAATTTCAGGTATCGGATTTCAAAGGTTTGAAAAAAAAAGCACAAAAAATGGAGTTTACAAGAAATGAAGCTTACCGCTAGTCTAATGATGAAACCATTTCAGAGGAAATGGGACAAATTAACTTTTTGCTTTGAAAAATTTTTTTCAGGAAAACAACAATTGAAAAGTATCATCTGAATGAGTAAGTTAGAATGAATAAATTAACACCAAGGTAGCACCACAAATTTCTGAAACAAATTTAAAGAAGTATTCGAACAGTTTAAACGATTGAAACGAACAGAAAAACGCTCAATTAAAATTTTACATTTAAAATTCCTATAAGAATACACAGCATCAACATCTTTATTTCGCATTTAAAATTCCTTTCTTCTTAAATGTTAGACAAATAAAGCTTGAAATTGAATTTGCAGCAACAGTTTGTTCACTTCTAATTTCAATTTCATTTCATCATTTTTGCTTCTTTCTTCATTTGCTGATAAAATTAAATGCCTAAAAGATGGTAAAAGTTATTTCGCATTTCCAGCGACAGTATCTGAAACAGGTTTAAAAAGTGAAATTTCAGTGTGCCGTTTGATTGGCATCTCTCTCGCCTGTATCGATGAGCGATCGAAGGACTGATAGCTTTTCCAAGAAGGCAATCAGGAAACTGCGAATACATTAAGAAACCAATTAACTTAATTAGTTACCACTTTTTACGAACGTAACCGATAGTTTCGCTCGACGTCACCTGCCATTTCCACTCGTTCGTCCTAAAAGTAAAGGCGTAATGTAAATTTGTTAAGTGTGGTAGGAATGCGTTGACAAATCTAATCTGACAGAAACAATGGGAATACTTTGAATCAGTTGAGATGGATGTAGAAGGCAGATTTCGAGATGTATTCTGAAGTTAGGAATTGACGTTGATGGTACACTTAGATAACAGCAGCCGAGACGATGAGCTTATCGAAGTATGATGATTCACTGATGTTGAGGTGACCTGATTCACATTCGATAATGCATTCATATTCAGATAGTGTAGTCTGATAGGATGTAGATGGATGAAGGAAGAGGTGAAAGGTGATAGGAACACAACCGGTGATCGGCTTACACAAAGAAACAATAGAAATAAAATTCACTTAATCCATCTTAGGATGCACCCATTCAGGTGTGTCACTTATTCGGTATTCCAAAGAATTAAAAAGGGGGGGGGGGAAAAAAAACTAACACATTTTAAAATGTTTGAAATTATGCACAAAGATTTTACAAGAAATCACTAAAAAGTTTAATTTTTGAGGAAAAAAAAGTATTTATTGAACTAAAAAGTTTAATTTTTGAAGAAAAAAAATATTTATTGAACGAATTGAAAACCAAACATTCTTTCGCAAGTATTCTCTCGTAGCATTGGCATTATTTATTCGCTTTTTTTTTTCGTTTGTAGCAAATAATTATAGGATGGGAAAATTGGGTGTTTTAGGCGTTGCATTTTCATCCTTTCTCTCTCAATCTTCTCAACTCTCTCTCATTCTGCCCTTTGAGTGGCTGCTAGACCGAACGAACGATCTTATGCTAGAAGATTAAGTTAGACAAAATTCAACTAAATTACAGGTAAATTTCGTTAAATAAAATATATTATAATTGATAGTATTGCTGACTTTTTCAATCACAAAAATGTCTTTCTTTTACTTTGAGGAAATTATCGTTGGAAAATTTTTTGCTGTAAAAATAGAGTTAACAGAATGATTAAATTAAACTACGATCAGTCTACAGCGATCAATCACTAACTACCCTCCATTTCTTTGCATACAATTAAGTTAGCAATTGAAATATTTCAAAAAGTTCAATCATTTTAAATCATTCGTTTCTGCGACACAAACGATTCTATGCCGCCTGACACCATTCATCAACAACGAGCATCACACGTGTCTGCTGATGATAAGTGGGAGGACGTGGTTGCGGGAAGTGTAAATTGCTACTGTCAATCGTAGACGATTTCATCGACCTGTCACCTGTAGAAAGCGAAATTTTTTGAAATTAAAATTTCAACAAAATGATAATAATTTGGGTACTTTGTGTATTACGGCATAATCATAAATTTGCTAAATTAGCAGCAAATGCTCGTAAAATTTTGGCATCACTTCGTCAGTACAGTACCTTCATTTTTTATTTCATGCATTCATCAATTTCGAATATGCTCAGTGATTCGATGAAGTTCAATGTTAATGTATTATCAAATGATTTAAGAAGGTATTAACGTACATATGTTAATACTTCTAAGATAAAAAATCAAAATGCTGAAATGAAAGGAAATAATTCAAAAATGAATTAAAATAGGAATGAAACTTTTTAATAACTTTTTTACTAAAAAACAAATATTAATAATTGGTTAATAATTCCATGTTAGAATTGTGCAATGTACAAGTGAACGGTAAAATTATGTGCAGCAATTTTAGAATGAAATCGGCGAAAAGCATATGCGTCAGGTGTGTGACGTCATGTCGCTTAATTCACTTTTAATTTCCATCAATATTCCATTCGTCTGGCAGCAAGAATTTTTAATGGAATTGTATTGTAGCCATGAAAATGTTGTATTTTAAAAGGAACAAAATACTTTGCGCGATAGAGAGAGAAAGAGGGGGAGGGAAAAAGTGGGAATAAAGCAACAAAAAAGTAGCTATTACCTAAATTAAGTTAAGTTACATTTTTGATGATTTTTTACGCTATCAAAAGGAAAGTTGGGATTTAATAATGGATTATAAATTGTATAATATTAATTTATTTATATATATATATAATATTAATATACAATGCTAATTTATTCCCCCTTACTGCATTTACTCTTATCCTCTCACTTCATCAGTTTCAAAATTTTTTTCATATAGGCAAAATAAAAAATCGTTAAAATCGTTCCCTTTCTTATTCCAATTTTTCATTCATTATCAGAATTTATCAGGTCATATTGAGGAGTGACTTCATTTCTAACATTTAAATTAAAAATTTAGTTTCATGCAAAAATTAAAAATTTCAGCCTAAAAATTGAGCGAAATAATTAGCGTTCAGTTGAAAATGAAAAAGTGAATGAAATAATTATTTTCTAAAGTTGTATGCTAGAGAAATTTCTCCTCAACAACAGTGATTTATTTCCTTGAAATTTCAAACTGTTATTTTTTCATCCACCAAGCTAACAATTTTTTTTTTTTAAAATTGAAATCAATGAAAGGAACCGTGCACTGTCATTAAGTGAAATGAGAGGGCCCCGAAAAAAGAGGGCGTGAAAAGTGCATGGTGTGAATTGAACGTAAGTAAATTCAACAAGCCCGCTAAGTATACTTTCTCCTTCCTTCGCACTTCTTAGCCTTTAAGTCAAAATTTCCTTGTCATTTCACCTCCTTCTAATTCATTATCATTGAAAAAATAAATGAACACAGCCATTTTTCCACTTGCAAACATCCCATTGTCAAAATTAAATGTACTTTTATAAAAATTTCCATTGCATGAAAAATATCCATCTATCTCTCTCTCTCTCTCGCTCTCTCTCTCCCCTTCTCTCTCGCGCGTTCTTAAATTAATTGATTTATTGATTGGATTGGGTAAGAAAAATGGTAAAATAATGGAAGCTAATTTTCGACGATATGCAATTTTTGAAAAATAGAGCTTTACGTCGTACTGTAACTCTGTTCACTTTACCAAACAGCTTCAACTGTTACGATATTATTAACAGCAAGAAGAAATCCTTTAATAATCCCTTAAATATTTTTAATTTATTAGTGAAAAAAATAGGGGTGATCAAATAATCATTAATTAATAGTGAAATTTCAGCTGTAAAAAAATTGCAATTTGAAGTGGTGAAAATGGAATATCGAATTTTTAATGATTTAGTCAATTATGATGGATAAGGTCGTTTGAG
This sequence comes from Litomosoides sigmodontis, assembly GCA_963070105.1. NCBI lineage: Eukaryota > Metazoa > Nematoda > Chromadorea > Rhabditida > Onchocercidae > Litomosoides > Litomosoides sigmodontis. Next base: position 8,269,586 of record OY718803.1, on the reverse strand, counting down.
TAATTTTAAGTTCAGTCTTATTCGTTCCATCTATCGGCATATTTTGTTTTGTTTTGTTTTTTGCTAATTACTATATGAAATGCGCAATGAGCTGATTAGGAGTGGAATGAAAGTTCTGATTAAGTCTTGTTAGGTTATATTTGCAATATAACTTAGCCATTTAATGCATTGCCACATTGAAATTAAAATTTATTTAAATGTCAAAATGGTTAATGTTTGCTTTGCAAAGGTGTAATTAAAATGTTAGGAAAGTTTAAAATTTGCATATTTCAATGAAATGTTTGTTTGTAACGATTTGCGTCATCGACATGTTGTCAGCGAAGAAAAGCGCAAAATCGAAGGCTCTTTTTTTCAGCGCAAATACTTTTAAAATAATAATGGACTTGATAACTTAACTAACTATAAACTTATGCACTGCTAAGTCGATGAGTTACAAGTCCATATCTTCGACACTTTATAGTTCAACTCACTATTGACTTAATGACCTAACGTCTAATTGCTCCTCAGGGTGAGATTGAAATTAAGTGAAATTAAGGTTAAACCTCCTCCTGTGAACTTTATTCCTAAACTTGTTTGTTCAGGTGACAACGAATGACCTGACAACTTCAATATCCTGTAAATCGATAGTATTATCCAGTACGGATAAATCATTTACTACATTAAACTATTTTTTTAAATAAAATTTTATTTTGCCCTTTTTCATAATATAAGTAACAGAATTGAAATGCTAAAAATTGAAAATTTTGAGTTGTGAAATAGAAGATAATAAAATAAATTCTAGTATTTTTGATCAATTTAATTTCATATTTCATGTACTGACAGGAAAATAGTCAAAATGCATTTTTCTGGTGCGAATCGATCGATGATTTCTTCTTCTTAGAGATAGATGGAGAGAGAGAGAGAGAGAAGGAGAGAGGAAAAGCGAGGGAAGACTTCATTGAAATAAAAAAAATGCTAATACATAAATTTTTAAATTAATTCTTTCAAATTGCATCCTCAAGGATTTTTACCAAAATGGTTTTTCGCACTGTTAGTTATGTAACACTTATTTCATCATTTCTCTTCCAAAAAAAAACAGATCAAAAAGGTGGCGCTAAATTCTTTCTTTTGAACTTCCAACCATACAAGAGGGAAAGGGTCCTCTTAATATTAATAGAAATTGGGCATAGTGAAATTTCCATCTGATAGTTTGTTGGAAATGCATCGAATAGACCAAATTATATTTCACAAACCAAAATGAGCAATGTAATTCGTTGACGAAATCAGAAATTTTAGCACGAAAGATTGTTCGTGCTTTAATTAATTTCAAAGTTTTATGCTACCGGAACGTAAAATTATTCACAAGTGCTTTTTTTTTCAGTCAAATTTTAATGTTTCAATAAAATTGAAAAACATTCGTTAAATTTTACTCTCATTGCATTAACTGTTAGACTGATATCGAATATTCTGTAACAGAAACTATTCGAATTTCGTTTTGTACCTTCACATACGTGGATTTATGGAAATTTTGAAATGAAGAAATTATCGAAAGATTTGAAATGAAAGATAATAAACTGGAATTTTAGCTTTTTTTAATTTGCAACAGGCAGCTGTAGTCTTTTACTATAATGTATGACAATTCAGCACCTGAAATGCTCCTACGTATAAATTCACTTGCCCTTTTCTTGTCGTAAATTTTTCAAATAATAATGTTATTAATTGGACTACTAATTAGCAATGAAATATTAATGTGCTTGTCCGTTTCTACGCCACAGTTATCAACTCTTCATTTCTTATAACTCCTTTATCACTGCATTTATCAAATTCCCTCTTATCCTATTTTTTTAGTCAAATTTTGTTCAATTATTTCATTTCAAATGTGTTTTGTTTATAATGTTTGCGTCATAGTGTTAGGTGCATTTATCATATATTTATGAATGCCAAAACTGCCTTTATTTGAAATATCAGAGATGTTTTTCACTTATTATAAAATTTATGAAATGCTCTAAATTTTAAATGCAGAAAGCATTTTACATGAAAAAAATAAATTGATTGGCAGATGATGATGGATTAGACCAAATTATAATTAATTACAGAAGAGGGATGGCTGTTAGGATGATGGTGACATCAAAGAGTTTCATGCCAAATTGTTAGCAATTTAAAGGAATGAGAAAAAAAATAGGAGTAATTTGCGAAATGCTATAAATGTTTATTTTATTTTCAGTGAAAATTTTTCCAATGCGAAGTGAAGCTCGGTCAGCTTGAAGTGAAATGCTAAAGCTTTCATAGCTTTCCAGTCATTTGTCATTTAATAAATTCTCAATTCATCAAATCCTAAAATTTAACTGCGCTTCTAAGCGCAACAAACCTGTTCAATAATTTCCTCCTGTTGTTTTCGTTTTTAAAATTTAACTTGCATTTATTCTTGATAACTATATGGATAAGCTTTTTCCAAGCATATTTTTCTGCAAAAAGATTAAATTCTAATTCTAATTCTCATGAAATACATCTTCCGTTCAAATATCTCACACTTGAAAGTTTAAATTATGAAAAATTGAAGAAAAGAATGTTTGATATTTTAGCATTCAAACATTTTTGTATATTTTTATGCAAAATTTTCCACCAACCATTTATCCGTCCAATGTAATATCCCTTCTTTGCCAATTAATTTTTTTGCTCCCATAAATACTGAACTCATCAACTCTTCTTCGACACATCACATCCTCTCTAATTTCACCCATTAATTATAACTTTTAAATTTGAAATATTTAACTAAAATTATCCTCTCTAATTTTAGATGGTACGGTGTATTTCGATGATAACTCTAACAATGTAATTCTCATCCATTTTATTACACTTTTCACTTTTCATCGTCGGAAATATGAAATGCAAATGCATCTGCTCCTTTCACCAGACAACTAAAGGAGTATTGCAAAAAAAAGGCAGGAAAGAGGAAGAGGAAGAGGAGGAGGAGGAGGGGGAGTGGGAGGAGGAGGGGGAGGAGGAGGGGGAGGAGAAGGAAGGGTAAAAGGGGGAGGAAATGCAAGGATGAATGGATAATGTGCGTGGAATGTGCGCAGGATGGATTATCCATCAACCCTAAGGCAACTTCATACTTTAGGAATCTTCACAAGCTAAAGCTAAATGTCCCACCAAATTTTTTATTCAATCATTTTTTCCTCCATTCACTTGTAAAACTTAACGCGAACTTCACACTTTCTTTTTGTCTTCCCCTTCCTCCTCCTCTTCCCCCTCCTCTTCCCCCTCCTCTTCCCCCTCCTCTTCCCCCTCCTCTTCCCCCTCCTCTTCCCCCTCCTCTTCCCCCTCCTCTTCCCCCTCCTCTTCCCCCTCCTCTTCCCCCTCCTCTTCCCCCTCCTCTTCCCCCTCCTCTTCCCCCTCCTCTTCCCCCTCCTCTTCCCCCTCCTCTTCCCCCTCCTCTTCCCCCTCCTCTTCCCCCTCCTCTTCCCCCTCCTCTTCCCCCTCCTCTTCCTCTTTTTCTTAAATCAATCTGTTTGAATGAATTTGAGAATGCCACGATAGCGGAAAGCTATTCAATGCAATTAGTTCATTGTACTAAACAAAATCTGAAATTATGCCTTTTTGCTTTTCTCTTTCGCTCTCTCTCTCTCTCTCTCTCTTCCTCAAGCACTCTCTAGCTGTTCTAGCAATTTTTCATCTCAAAATTTAAATTATAATTAGTAAAATTTTTAGTGTGAAAATTTTGAACTTCTAACTCATAGTGGCGATCGTTGCTTTGTGATATTTTTTTATTCAGTGAAATGAGTGGAATTTCTTGCTGTTAATTTTCGATGAGAAAATTTTGATAGTATTAGAAATCATAGTGCAAATGTATCAGTTAATTATTGATTATGCATAAAATCATGAGATTAATTTACTCATATCAATCTAATTGATAATTTTCAAAAGTTAATTTCATTTGAAATTCATATAATTAAAAAAGCTTACAGTGCCATAACTTCGTTCAATTTTGCATTTTAGTCTAGCCAAATGCAAAAACAATTTAGCAATTATGTGAAGCATGGATGTAATTTTAATGCAAAACTTTAATTTGAAAAACTGATTTTACTCTGCAAAAAATTAAATCCTTAATCCTTTAAAATTTTCCAAAATTTTATTCCTAACAATGACAATTTTTCAAAAGCGATAAACCTAGTCATTTCTGATATTAATATTGGAGAAAAAATATGCATGTCGCAGATGGCGCACATATCTTAATGTTTTTTTCTCTTTACTTTCAACATTTTCATTTAAATTATTAAACGAAATAAAAATTAACTTAATAGGCAGTTTGACATAATTATCATAAATGAACAAATTTCATAATAATACAGCTTCTTAGATGGACAATGGGCAAGGAAGAAGCCACATATTAACAATTGGTCAGTTAGCTTGTGTGTGTGTGTGTGTGTGTGTGTGTGTGTGTGTGTGTGTGTGTGTGTATTGTTAAAAGGTGAATTTTGCAACATTGAATTACATCAGAGAATTAAAAGAAAATTTGAATTATATTAGAGAATAAGAGGAAAATTTTTTTGTTATTTGCAAATTTAAGAATTTTTCTGATTACGTAATTCATTGATGACACGTTTCCAATACAATTTTAATATTATGAAATTAATTACGTAATCATCCATGCTTCTGCTCATTTCGGCTTTCTGCTTGTCTTTTTTCTCTTAGAGATAAGAAATTAGTTCATTGAGGGAAGATTTGTGTAAATTTATCATTTGACGGGTGGAATGGAAGAGAAAGGTCGAATTCATTCATTGTGGACATATTTTGGGATTTCGTGCCGGTCATTTAACTTTTTTTTTTTGTTGGACATTGATAGTTTGAGAAATTTACTTCATTAGCGTGCACCTCCTTCCAGCAACTTTTTAGTTGTAGAATTTTAAAACTTTGAGAATTATCTCTTCCTGTTTGATTGTTTTTCTTTCTCTCTTTCTTTCCTCCTATTTCGTCTCCCTGACAGAGAGAGGGAGAGAGAGAAGAGAGGCGTGGAAATGCTTGCTCAGTGTTTTCGACAACACAAATTCTTCACTCTTTGCTATATTTAATACTCCAATTTTTAACATCTAACACAAATGATTGATCGGTATTAGCTGATGCGATGAGCGGTAATATGACCTGAATTGGATGAATGCGCCTGACAGTTCGATCCATTGATTACTGTATCCGTTCGCTACTGTTACATTCAACTAAATTGTGACTGTCAAAAAAAAGAAGGCTTATTTTCTCGGAAGATCTCCAAAAAAGCACTTTCAAATTCCATTATCACCTATCTTTTCGTGCAAAAGAAGAACTGTTCCTAAATTTCATTAAATTGACAACTCAACGAAGTTGTATTTGTGGATTTTACTGAAGTGGAAGAGTTCCATGAAATCACAGATGGACAGTTAGAGTGCCAATTGATTTCTGAATAGGTTAATTGTATAGAAAGGAACATTGCTAGGTAAATCGTTTACAGATTTCCCTGAATGCTTCTCTCCGTTTATAGTCTTCCAGCTAAACTGTTAATTGCTTTAATTGAAAGAAGCATTCCTAAGTAAATGAGACAAAGTAGCAATGGCAGAGTTCTTCAAATCAATAATCTCATTACTGAATCTTTTCCTTCTTATTTTCAACATTAAAATTTAATTTTAGTTCCCAAAAGTACCATTTTTTAAATTGCACAAAACATGCCAATCATTTATTATTTCCAGTCTAGCTAACAATTATCATTTCCAATTAGCATTTATTCACTTTATATTTTTTGTAATATAAAGCTCAGAATATATAAATTTGAATAATTGCAATTTACACTTTAAAAGTGACGCGATTGTGCATTTGAAAGAAATGAAATTTCTATTTCTCACTTGAACATCGCTAATTGTCTCTGCTAGAAGCGAAGGTAATGGAATTTTACTGAAATGTAACACAACGACGTTAATGTATTCCATTCAAATTCCTCCTAAAAACACAGCAAGCACTCACTTACTTTGCTAATGCGAAAAAAAAAGGCAAAAACAAAAAGTATTTTTGATGAAATGAGTGAGAGGGAATGCGAAATTTATAATAAAATGTAGAACTTTTTCCTAAATCAGAAATGTCTTTGATTTCATTAAAAATTTGGAAAAACAAACCAAAACACATCCATGCATGAGCTGTAAGTTAGAGAAAAATAAATTTGAAAAAGAAAAAATTAGTGGATCAGTGAGTAGTAATTTATTTGTGCATGCACTTGACTTTTTTCTTAGATGAAAGAAAATATCTGATTGAGGAAAAACTTTTGATGTCATTAATGCAATGTTAACGAGTTCAATGAGAGGAATTTGTTTGTTTGTTTTTTGTTTCTGCCCAATGTTATTAATTGCTTTTAGATGAAATTAAAAGAGAAAGATTTACTGTTGTTGTTGTTGTTGTTGTTGTTGCTGTTGTTGTTGTTGTTGTTGTTGTTGTTGCTGTTGTTGTTGTTGTTGTTGTTGTTGTTGTTGTTGTTGTTGTTGTTGTTGTTGTTGTTGTTGTTGTTGTTGTTGTTGTTGTTGTTGTTGTTGTTGTTGTTGTTGTTGTTGCTTGTTGTTCGTTGTCGTTGAAGTTAGCAGAGTAAGTATCAAATAGAAATCTTCTAGGAGGACGTTTGATAGGATACAGTATTAGGAAATTGTTTATTTGAATATTTGCTCGAATTTGTTTCCCCTTTTTTTTTGCCAAATAATTAAATATTCATTAATTTGAATTAATAAATAATAAGTATTTATTAATTTAGCGTAAAAATAGTGATTCAGCCTACCGCCTTCTTTTTCTTTCTCTTTGAAAGAATTACGATACGACTTAAAGCTTAAATCATTTTTAAACTCAAAATTATCATTCAGCAGTTACATTTGATTGAACTTTAAGGACAAAAAGCTATTCCCTAAGTAAAATCGAAGTGTTTAGAAATGTTATTTGAAAATTTTCCAAAATTCAAATCCATTTCCAAAGCCGTAATTTTTTTTTTCGCTCTAAAAATGTCGCACTCGACCACTTCTCGAGTAATTAAGCTGTCACAAAGGAGCGACAGTTGCATTCATCAATTGCGCCTTCCCATGCAACGACGGGCGATCTGTGTGTGACACAATGGCACACGCCAATGCTCCCGTCCTCCCGTCACTTTTCCACGTTCAATTTCAGTCGTTTCCCTGTGTTCTCACTAATTCATCTGCCACTCGAGCAGTCCTTTTCTGTTTTCAGTTTCAAATTAACTAGCAAAGTGATCGGTTAATTCAATTTCTAATTTGTTATTTTAATTCACCAACGCACTACTCCCTTGTTATGGCTGAACCATCATCACTTGCTTTATTTCATCATTTACGTGGTAATCCGCTACTAAAACAGGTACGTCAATTTTTATTAATTTTTGAAATTATGCTAAACTATATATTATGAACATATAGCTCCAATTCTTGAATTAAGTAGTTCTTTTAGCTAAATTTTAGACCAAAACAAGAATTATTTTGAAATTGTTGTGTAGGAGAATTTGTTAGCTTAAACTTATCGGTGATCGAATTTGATGAAATCAATGTTCTCAAAACCTAATGAAAGCTTTCTTCTAATTTCACCTCGAATTTCCAATAAAGGATTTGTCCTTCTTGAATTCTCAATAAAGGCTTTTGTTCGCGATTTTCTCCTCGAATTTCGTTGCCAAATTAGGGATTTGTTTTATTGGCTTAGCAATGCACAAATTACCTATGCAAATAAGTACGAAAGGATATCCCAAGCGATTTCGCTTACACAGCTTACACAGATTAATTACCATCCATTAACATTCTTTTACAAATTTATTTTACTTCAACTTTTCAATCTGTTTGCTCAGGCAAATTTTTACTTTTCCATTGCCTTTCAAAATCCCAGCTTATGTTACAATTTTTTGAGCTAAAATCTTTCAGCTCGCTGCTAATTTCATTTATTTATTTACGTGATCGTTTTACGTCATGAAATAACTTTAAAAAAATTGAATTTTGATGTTAAATTTTTGCTGACGAATCATTGAAATTATGAAAGAAGTGAGCATCGAAAAGCCAATAGTCAATCATCCCGATAGTTATTGGACTGATAAAGATAGTATTATTTGTTCGTGGAAATTTTTCGAGAACAAACAAGTTAATTTCAGCTATACGATGGCACTATCATCGGCTTATGTTTTTTTGAAATAATTTTTTTGCCTCTCACTGATTGATTGATTCATTTTGAAAAGTCTCGCAAGTCTGCTTCAGTCAATTTTCAATTTCAATATTTCGATGATTGTCAGCCATCACTTCAACTGTCACTCATTCGTAATTCTCGCAGTGTTTTCGGGGAATCGTTTCACAAAATACTTCTGAAATGACTAAATTAAGCTTTCAATCAAGCAATCCTCTTGCAGACAATTCATTCAGTGAATTTGAAAGACTCGAAAAACTTCCAACTAGTAAGTGCTGGAATTTCCATAGCCATACTGTATGCGTTTTTAAGTATCATGCAGTGTTCTTTCATATGTGATTGTTTCAAGCCTTTCTTGATCCCGCCGTAATTAGTAAACCTGAAATGCAATTTTAGACGAGCGATGATGTATGTTTTATTTTCTTGGAATGAAGCTCAAAGATAATATGGAGAGATGAATGATTGATTGATTCCTCATGAGAAATATGAATGATTCCTTTTCATAAGAAATTCCTTATAAAAATAAAAATTTTTAATCTCTTAGTCTTTTTTAAAAAATGATTTTGTTTATTGAAAAAAGGCTACTTATACGTGAATCATGTGAAAAAAGTTTGAAGGCTAACCATAATGAGAACTATAGTCATTTGAATTTAAAAAATATGGTGTAATTTGTAGTGTGTTTAGGCATTGTCGTTTTATTTTCGAAATGGAACAGAATCCTTTGTTACCTAATTTTTTAGGTTTACAGGTCAAAATGATTGGAAAGATGAAAGAGGTATGTGTGTAGGTCTTTTATGATGAATTTTGATTTGCTCTAAAGTAAGACTGAAATCAATTTGTTGCAGCAAGAAGAAACGGAGGTTCCAACAGTTCCACCAAACAAGGAACAATTAACGCGGCGGCATGCACTGGTACCTGATCAGGTGAAAATTGCTAACTAATTTACCGTAATTTCTCAGTGGAACTTTAGAATACAAATGCGACGGAATGCGTTTCGTAAAAATTGTTAACTTTTCTTGAACGTAAATTTCCAACAATGCAAATTTGATCGCTTTGGCAAGCAAGTTTGGTTCAAATATTTAAGGCATTATTCATTTATCAATGAAGCTAAATAGGCCTTTAGTTAATGAAAACCACAACAGCTATTGAAAAGCTCTAACCTATTTGCAGCAAAGCATCCAGCAAGACGAGTAAGTCTTCGAGCATGCGCCTTCTTATCACTTGTTCGTATCACTTCCTGATTAAATGCTCGTTTAGCCTGCCAAAGGGACAGATTGACTTTGAAAAGAGAAAGCTAGCTAGCCTATCTAATGCGTAGTCAAATGACTTAGTCAAGTCAAGCAAATTCAAGCCGGTACACTGAACTGTGTTAATCAATACCTTAATGATGTAGGGATAACATTGCATTCCTCTACTATATATTATCATCTATTGTGTGAAGCAGTGGTATTATGTGTTGTGCAAAGTTGTTTTTTTTTATTAAATTTTTGTTTCATTTGCATATTTTTATTTTCTTCTAGTACTCTGCACGGAAATAAAATTAAAATTAAAAAATTAAAAATTAAAATGCTATATGTTTTACAGTGCTAGGAGGGAAACATGCTCGGATAATGTAATCATTGTACCGCACTTGAAAATATCTTCCAACGACTCAAAACTTTTCAATCGAGCAATAAGTTCTGGAGGTGGACTACTGGCTGGTTAGCCTCTTATTCGTTCAGTGCATCATTAAAATTTGTTCAATGTTTTCTGCGAAAGCTCATGTGATCATTAGCATATCTTTTGGAAATATAGCATATTCCAAAATTGCACTTCTTAAAAATATTATTTTGAAAATTTAGAAGACAGATGATGAATTGTTGAAATATTTGGATTTGTCCTTTGCAGTAAAACTTCGATATTCAGACATCACTAATACTTACAAGTATTAGCGAATGTATTGCTTTGAAGTGCGCAAATGAAATTAAGCTTAACTTGTTGTTTCATTTAGCTAGCATAGTTTGATTCAATCTTATCACTTATCAAGTATCATCATAAATGGTATGAATAAAAAGAAAAGTTGACATCTTGAAATTGCAGATTTACAAAGAGCAACAATTGCAATGCAAATATTTTATGCCGATGGAAAGGAGCAATCAAGGACCCGATCACCGTGGATTTTAAGACGTTTGGTGCGATCTTGAAAAGAATTAGTTGAAATCCAAATTTGTTATTGTCCATCATGAGGAAAAAAGATTTAATTGTTTTTAAAATTTGAAATATTTGTGAAACAATAAAAAAATGGATTACATGTCACGAGTAGAATCAGCAATAAATATTTTGATATTAAAATTTAGTTTATTTTACTTTGAATAAATGAACTGATAGGTTTTTCAGTACGAATGGTCACATCGAGCTAAAAGGCGAGAAATCATAAAACACGTGCAGGCGGCGTTGGAAGTATCTGGCGATCCGGAATTTAATGATGAAGAATTGGAAAAATTACTTGTAATAAATAAGCAATACTACTAAGATTGCTGTGAACTGAGATATTTATAAATTCATTTGTGAATAAAAAAAAATACCTAACCATAAGTAGATGAGTACATGTAATTCATAATTTTTCCTTAAATTTATTAAAATTATATGAAAATTTTCAAAATTTTATAACACGTAAGATTTATGCTTAATAATTTGATGGAAATTTGAGAAGGAATTGCTGATAATTGTAACGTTTCGATATGAGTGCTGAAGAGAGTATCTGAGGAGGTGTTTGATTAAAAACAAAGTATTCCTCATTGCTACTGGGACAGCTGGAACTCTCCTTCCTTCGATGTTTTATAGCTGGTCAGCTGGGACAAAGTATTTATTGTAAATACGGAAAATTTGGAATTGCTGGACAGAAAGCGTTTGCAAGCTGTATGGGAGTTGTTTCACACCGAATTGATATTTCTCCACAAGCAACTTCTCGTCTTGAGGTTTGCGTCTTTGAAATTATCATAAACGAAATTAAAAATGAATTGAATTTAAAATTAGTTAGTTAAAACAAACTTTTTCGACAGTTCATGCATGATGAATTTCGCAGGAGTGCTTGAGGATTTTATTTGGAAATTTTTTACGATATTGTAAATTTTGATTTTTTGCTTTTTAGAAATGTTTACAAGGAGCCGTTGAAAAAATGTCAGGTTGAGGGATGCTTATTAACTGTAGAACCGGATTTGCTCTTTGGAAATCTTGATCAAATATGCCGGGTTTGTTATTTTGCTTTTATGACTAATCTTTAATAGCTGAAATTTTTAAATTTTTGAACAAAAATACTGAATTCAACTTTTGGTAATATGCGAATTGCAGATTTTATAACTGAAGATATTGTTTAGATAAGTTGGTCATTTTGTAAGTCATTCCTGAAAATATTGGACGAAGTTGCTGAAAATAACAATTACAATACAACCGATCTTATTGTGAGATTGTTCGATAGAGCAAGTTTTTTTTGAATTTTAATAAAAATTATAAGAAAATTAATTGCGTCGTTGTGGTGCGCAGGTATTTCCTTTGCTGTCAAGTTATAGTTAATCTTAAATTCGCTAATTTTGAAATATTACATTTTAAAGTATTTACCAGAATTTTTTGTTTGAAGTTTTCCAAAGCACCGTCAACAATATCGGCGTACCAGGCGTACTGCATTAATTACAAGGCTACAATAGAATATTTGGGTTCAATACGAGAAAAGGAGGAACGTTTCACGGAATATGAACGAGTAAATTTCACATGTTTTCTTTCAAGCAGATTAACGTTCACTCATTAATCAGCTTTTAGCATTTAATAACGTTTTTCGTGATAATTAAAGTGCTAATTCATTGTAAAACTCAAACTTTTTAGCATTTTTGATTTTCATAGCGTTTTATTTCTCCGTACTTTCAGGTATGCCTGACGGATCCACGTTGCGAACGATTGCAATTGGAAGATTTACTTATAGCACCATTACAGCATATTACAAGGCTGCCAATTCTGTTAAAAGAAATTCACAAATATACCAAAGATAATGAGGACAAAAGACGCATTGAGAAAGTTGTGGGAAATATGACTGAATCATTAAGTGCGTGTTAAGCATTACGTGTAGATTCTAGAATGCTTTTTCATTCCTTACAGGTGCTAGGCTAACTACTTGTTTAGGATCGATAGATGATTCCGTTCAATGGTTGCATAATTTCGAACGATTACAACAGCTGCAAAATTTAGTCATTTGGCCATCAATCGTTGAGTTAGAAACACGAACGTTTATTCCAGAAGTAAGTGAGCATCTGCGTCATTTCGAGTTTTCAATTGCAAAAAACAAAAGTTAGATATTATTCGTTGCAGTTAGATAAAGTCCATTTAGCTTTAAGATTAGTTCAAATGTTTATTGTCATGAGAACTTTAAAGCATTAAATTTATTTAATACATGTGTGATACAAACGTAACTTTGCTATGCGATCATTAATTTTCATTAACAGTTGATTATTTACAGTTCTTAAGGATAGCACTGTCTCGGCAGTTTTGTGAGAATCTTTTGGTACATCCAAGAAGGAAATTGATCCATGAAGGTCATCTGGAGCTTATCGGTTAGTGCACTAATGCATTTCATCCACGCTATATGGTTTACTTATTTTAGATGGAAAATTCCTCGTTACTTTTGAAATTTGCAGAAAATGGTAGAACATGTGACTGTTATGCGTTCTTATTCAACGACATGTTTCTGCTAACAAAAATGAAGAAATGCACCAGAATTAAAGTATTTATTTCTTTGTTTAGAATTTGAGAAACAAAAAGTAAGCATAGACAAGAGGTAATTTTCAAATATTTCAAATATTTTAGCTTTGGAGGAGCATCGCTTTCTCAGATTACTTATTCTCTTCAAGTGAATTCGTTATTATTAATTGTAGAAAGGTGCAACACAGTTGACAAAATCGGAACAATATGTTGTTCAGAAGCAACCAATACCGTTGGACTCCTGTGTTTTCTGTGATGCTGATTCTAGTGATTCCATTACCAGTGGTTTGGTTTCTATTCGAAATTAACAAAATTTTAATACTGAATTCAATATGAGAGAAGTAGATGGAAATTTTCAGTGAAATGTGTACAATTACTCTGATGAGTCTGTTTTTTTCAGTGTCATTAAAATTTGCATTTGTGGTAATACATCTTACACGGTACTACCAAGTGGTGTCGATTTTTACCTTACAGGCTACTAACAAGGAGGATAAAGTAAATTTTAGATTTAATTTACTTAAAATAACCACCTATCTTGTTATCGATGATTTTCGCTTCCTCTTTCTTGGAAATAATCATTGATGTTATATTACATGCATACTGTTGGCGACTTTAAAATTTGCCAGTTTGAAATGGTCGGAGTTAACTCTCGAAATCTTCCAAATACAATAATCGATGAAGGAGAATCTAATTCTCATATCGAAGTAAAAACGAAGAAGGTATGAGAATTTCAAACTTTAAACTAATATTTTTAAAGCATCTTAAATTCATTTCAGGAATTATGGATTGGAAAATTTCAAGAATCGATTGAAAAATATGAATCGATTCAATTGAAGGATATGTTGAAGTGCACTCCACTTTATTCTACCTTGTCCTTACGACGTTGTTCTTCATCTCGTCTAATGCAACCGAACACTCGCTTCTGTCAAAATTCCAGCGATGTAAAATCGTTACATTCCGATTTACAACCGGAAAGACTGGCAGATAATGCAGAAGTGGAAACGGAAGACCAACACTGTGGATCGGAATTAATGGATGATTCTGTTGGCGTTCACAATTCGGTGCTCTCATCAGACTTACAGGCAATACCGCTTGATGTTGAAATTGTTTGACGCTTTGAGCAGTTTCTGTTTTCCTTACTCCTATCATATCCTCTATTGCTTGGCTGAAGCAACAAAACTTTCTTGGGCCAAGTAACAAATGATACAAATGAGGCGGACCGCTCTTCGAAGCTACAAAGTATATGTGTACTTACTAAAAATGGAAAATAAAAATTACAAAAGTGAACTGTTCTGTGCTTGACCTTTAAGGATGAATGAAATAACTTCTTCATAATTGAAAGTTTTTACAATCATTTTTAAGAGCAAAAAAAGGGAGAGAAAAAAGAAGAATGGAAGGTGGTAAATGTTACCTACGGTATTTTTGTACTGGTTCACTTCAATTTTCGGGACGAAATTACTCCTGGTAAATTTGAATAAATTTTAGACACCGAGATCAAATGCACAATCAATTTAAATAGTTCTGGAAGTGTAGTTAATGGCGAAGTCATGAGATCTCCATTTCTTTTGATGGAAGTTGTAAAATTGAGAAAAAACCCTGAAAAAAAATCCTAAAATAGTTCGAAGCACAATTTTGATCAAATGTAGCAAATGAATGAAAGAACGTATAATTAATTAACTGCAAAATAATTTGATTAGAATTCGAAAGAAGGTCGATCACATGGGAATTCAATCCTGAGAAAGGAAATTCAACCCTGAAAGGCATAAAGAAATTTAAAATTTTAAAAAATTTATAACAAAAATTTTAACGAAGGTCTTCACGATCGGTGTAATTTATTGTAGAGCTAATGAATGGAAAATTATTTCTGCAATTATATCACTTTTTCTTATGTGCAAATTAACATTTTCATATTTCACTGAAATGATCATGATACACAGAATTCATTCGCATCTGAGTTTTCATGAAGCAAATATCTGAAAAGAAACATCCATAACCATAATACGGACGTACGTGTAAAATCATAATAACGTGACTTAAAATGTATGATACGACTAAAGTGAGCTGAACATAAAATTTGCTCAGAGTAGCTTAAATTTTAAAATATAATTTACACAGGTGAAATTACAATCGACGTTTGCTTGTGAACTGTTTATAGGGAATTGATAATTCTCCACAAGTAACTTGTCATTTCTAGGTTGACTTCATGTAATTTACCAAGAAGTCCCGAGAATCACTTGACAACTTTCCTTGCCGGTCCGTTCTCACGCGTTTCATGTTTTTAAATTTTGAAAAGAATATACTTTTTGAAGGTAGCAATTTGATAATCTGACAGATTGAACTTTAGACTAATATGCAAAACTTTGAAGTTTTAACGGAAAAGTGACAATTTTTCCATCATAACAATAGGAAGCGGAAATATCGGTTCATCAACGCGGCAATGAGGAAATCAATGGTCGTGCCGGCAATGTGAGTTTTTCCATTGCTGACCTTAGACTGTTGGTAAGTGCCCATGATCATGATAAATGCAAGATCCGGAAACGCAACTGCACTTTCGCAAGAACCACCTGGCCGTCCCAACAGTAGCCACATCGATTCCCCAACTTCAAAATTTTTGTTGAAAAGGCCGAGCCGTTGATCAGTAATACTTCGTGGTACAGCCTTCCGTTACTGCCAGCTTCTAGACGATTGAAGCGTCAGTGGCGCAGAGGTCGGAATAACTGGGGGAGTGGAGATGAGTTGGCTTTGCACTGAATCACTTATTATTAAATATCATAATCGAGGAACTCAGTTGACGCGACTTGTAGTGAATGTCATTAAGGCGAGAAATCATTGGAATATGCAAGAGTGAACGTCGCGCCTGCTATTCGTCACTGAAATGTTGTTGGACAGGAAAGAATGACGTGAAGAAATACGGACAGCTTCAATTCCTAAATGTATACGGTGTGATAATTTCGTTTTTCAGGAGATGTCATAGCGAAGCTATGGATTTGAGAAGTATAGTTGACATCAAAAAACGGTTACCTATCAAGTTTTCGTGTAAGTGTTCCCGCTCTTGAATACTTGTTTGAAAGGTAGCAGTGAGATGGAGTCAACTTCATAATTAACAAATGAGCTTTGAATTATGGCTATTTCTGTAATTTCTTTATGTAGAATTTTGCGAACAGTTGAGCATCTCTTTGAGAGGAGTGAAGGGGACAAATTAAAAAATCGATGTACTCAAGGCATCTGTGCAGTTTACACTGATAATTATCTTTTGTTTTAGTTAGTGGAAACGAAACACTGCAAAAAATGTGCCATGAGAATTTATCGAATTTCTTCAATAAAAATGTTGTTTTGTGGAAAAGGTTTGCACCATTTTTGTGAAGAGCGTTTCTAATGACAAGCTTTAAAAAAATACTGAAAAGAATTGCATGATCTTAGTATTATATGGAAGTATATATTGCGTCAGAAGTACATTTGTCAGTTTGTTTTTTTGAAATTTGAAGTTATAGATATGAAAGCGCGTGAGAAACATAGAAAACTGCCTCCATAGTTGAATGAAAAAGTGAATTTCCTATTTTGTAAAAAAAAGTGTTGAACCAGTCACTATATTGAATCCAAAAAAAATAAAATATTAAGCGATATTGAAGAAGTCGAATAAGTTGAATAAAATATATGTGAAAACATATTGAACCAAAAAATTTTTATTGCATTCTGATTAAATTTGAAACAAAAGCTAAACTAAAGAACAAAGCACACTTCATAGTCCTGAAAATTTGAGAAAAAAAAAAACAAAATGTATTTGAGAAATTTCAGGAGCTCGCGACAATGTTCTTTCACACATCATTTATATTTCTTCTTTGAATTTGTTCCTTTTACAAAGGATACTGTGATTAATTATAAATCAGTTAAGCCAAAAACATGGGAAGAAGCACCACTACTGCATTTCTTTTTCTTGAATCCATCTGTAAGTTTTTGAATTTTGGAAATTATATAGATGCAGTTTCGCGGGTAATGCTAGCAGATAAAACAATGTTTATTTGCATAAAAATACAATATTTAAATAAATGATCCTTTAGATCTCATTAATTCGTTTTATATACGCATTTTACACATTTATTCACTTTTTAATGTAAAGTTGGAATCATGTTAAGCAGAACATTGTTTTTTGAAGTTTCAGGATATAAATACCGGTTCCGCTGAACTAGGCTAAATAGTATTATGAAAATGACTGAGACATTTCATTTCAGACAGTAGCGGAATATCGAAATGAATATAGAAATATGATAAGTGAGTGGTTTGCAACATTAAACAAAATTGAGGGTGCAGAGTGGTTGATTGTGCTCGATAGTTTGAAAGCACGAGAACAGAAGAACCGTGGAGCTGTTATTGAGCGCATCAAAAGTGATTTTGCGAAATTTACAAATAGGTTCACTGCGATTTTGAATTAATAATCTAGAATTACTAATGCAGTGGAAGTTTACTGACATCAGTTTTTGGTTGCTTACTGAACATAATAACGAGTTTTTTCTTACATTTACAATAAATGAGTAAATACACCAAAAAACCAACGAAAAGGCAGGTTAAAAGAAAATAGGTAACGTAGTAAATTTTGATTGACTTTGTTGCTATAAATTTAAAGTTGTAAGATAGTTTCTTCTCTTGAAATCAGTAGCTTTTGAAAGGTGATTGCAGTTAGTAATTTGCAGTAAGTTTAAAACTATGATTCGTAGATGTAACATTGAAGGATTCTATCGAGATTTTATTGGAGTGGTCGGTTTATAACAGCAATTTTTCCCGTAGTTTTGACGTGATTTTAGGATTGTTGAGATCTACGACCCATTGAATATGACCGCGTTGCGTAATAGCATGCAGTTATACCTGTTGAATTCTTTGGACCAATATGTAACGCATGAGGAAAGCAATTTAGCGAGTCGAAATGATCAATATTCCGACCCTGATTTTGATTTTATTGCGTTTTGTCGAGATCAAGTAAGATAATTGTGTTTTATGGGACTATAGATGATAGGTCATTAGCATAAATTCTTTAATATCACAATCAAATGATTACTGATTTTTATTTTTTTAAACATTAATAAAACGGATTTTAATCTTTCGCAGTAGTGTTTAACAAAAATATTCTTAATCATAATTTTACTGTTTTAATTTACACGTGATTTTGACTCGAGTAGTTAATGAGAAGCATGTAATTAGTATATTTTTTGGGTTTTTTGGGCAGACTGATTTGCTTTCAGATGAGTCTATCTCGTCTTTATCAAAGTTTGGGCATGTATGAGCAAATACTTGCACTGTTTGATGAACTTGATGCAACGTTATCGCTAATTATTCTTTATCATTCCTCAGAAGGTAAGAACAAATACCATCAAAATTTTGTAGAATTTTTATCTGGCAGACTTGAACAATTTGGAACTTGGAGAGCACTGAATATTATGAATTAGTGACCTTCTCCAAAGTGATTGCGTAGATCGCTGAAAACATTACATGGCTTTCATGTCTGTTGTAGGACCTATGCCAAAGTGGTTAGCGCCATCAAAGTGTTTCACTTCAGCGTCATCTGGTTGTCCATTTTTTGTGGCAATGTTGAAATGTAATGCACCATGGGATAGTATTACGATTGTTGAATTACGTTACATTATTTTGGCACATCAAATTTGGGTAGGATCCAGCTGGATTATTTCTTTTAAAATCATTGTTTTTATTTTATTATTGTAAACGTTTGGTAGCCTCGAAGATAGAATGCCACTTGAAAAAAAGTGAAAAGTTGATTTAAAGTAAACAAACATTATTTTAAGGGATAAATGAGGAAATTCTCCTTACACAATTAAAAAATGGTAAAATTCGTTAACAAATGTTAAAGCTTTATTATTGAGATTGGGAGTGCTTATAATAATCATGAAATTCACTTACACTTTTTAAAATTTTAGGTATAATAACGATGTCGGTATACCACATTTTAAGATTATTAGGAGAAATATCAACTATTGTTTGCTGTAGCGTGTAATAATAGCTCAACTTCTCATTTGAGCTTAACTGAACTGAATCAAATCAGGTTGAAAGTGTTATCTTCACTCTCATAAATTTTATAATTGTTAAATCTTACGAATTTCAACGTAGTTAAACGTGCTTTTTTCCAGAGCGCAATACATATATATGAGGAACGCTTGCAACGGGTTTCTATTGCTGATGATAATAGTTTACAGAATTTGAAAACTGAATTTGTCGTGACATTGCTGCGTTACTCACTGCATTGCTTAAATTCAATACTCGAAAGTATGGTAGTTTTCAAGGTATTACGTGTCTTCTAAATTGAAATTTACTACCAAAGAAAGGAGTAAGCAGAGATCAGCTAATCTTAGTGGATTGTCCATTTTTAAATAGATTACCTTCTTGTTTTAAAAAAAGAAGACATGTACATTCTGCCATTTGAATTATGTTTAAATTCAGTAAATCCAGTTTAGTTTTGAATTTAATAATTTGCTTTTTGTGTTGTATAACACTCATAATTTTTTCGATCTTATACACTCATTTCGTATCTGCTAAATGCTTTGTATATACGTAAACTAGATCTTTAACTGTGTTTTTTTGGTTTTAATCGTTTTTTTCTTCCAGATCTCACTAGGCTGCGACGAGATGCAGTGTTGGATAATTTCATTTTGCTTGGAAATCATGCAGCTGATATCGTCGTTGATTGAAATAACACATGTTGAACAAGCAGCTCATTTAATATGTTCCCTCAAATTGGCTAACTGTCAAGCCGTAAATTCATCTCAATAAATTCTTATTTTATCGTGTTTATGAAAATTACTCTAATTCATTGAGATAAGAATATCCAAAGTTTTTGAGGAAAAAGTTTTCTTAAATCATGGAGTACTTTTTGTATAAATCTGTCTCAGATGTCAAAACTGAGTGAAAGATGGAATTTGGTTGATTGGAAGGAGATAGTAAGGTGGTTTGAAGACGGAATTGCACAGTGTGGTGTGGAGGCAACTAAAACGAATGCTGTCAATGAAATAAGGTAAGGATTTACGCACACCGATCGAAGTTGCGGTTGTTTACAAAATTTGTCTCTGTATTCTAAAAAATAGGACTTTAAGTCTGAAATAGCAAAGCTTCCGCCATTTTGTATACTTCGTTAGAATTAATTGAACTAAACTGTTTTTTATTCTCGTGATCTTTGAATAGATTCATACTTTTTGAGGAATAATATAGATTCATTATTGCTTTAGTTAAGTCTACAAGAATGTGCTAACACTCTAACTAACACTCTTATTTAGGCAGTTTCTTTCCGATAAACAACGGTTCACTCATTACATGCAGAAATATCATGAAAGTTCCATAGCCCTTCTAAAACACTTTGGATGGAGACGTGAAGCACGTGCCATTGGTTGGGAGTTAGCGAAATTTTTGCTGTATGATTTTTTTTATTATATTCATTTGTCAAAATACGGATTGCATGATCAAATTTAAGGAATTAATAAGAGAATTATTCGGGTCCTGCACATTGCTTTCTTTATCAATTTTTTCTTATCTATAGTTTTAAAACATTGCGTGATTGCGTAAAAAGTAGTTCATGCATATTATACAGCTCGTTTTAGTAAGTTATTGTATAATGAATATCATCGAAAAATTTTCATTACGAAACTACACTGATGAAATGTTCATAAAAGGAACGGATTGTTTATGATTGATTGTCTAGAACTGTCCAGTCTTACTATACCTGTGTTCAAATCTTTCAGATCATCAGATCGCGCAGAGGGAGCACTTCCATATTTATTGAGTTTTATTTACGGTTTAATTGCAGACGGTTCAACAGTACCATTGCTTAGAGATACATTACTGTTCACTGTAAATCATTTGGAAAAATTCCCGGGAATCCATTTCAAAGAGTAATATTTTGGTTTTTCGAGCTCACACAGATTTTTATCTTGAAATTTGATAATCAAAATGTTTTAATTTTAGGCTTGTAGACTTTTATTTGATATTGATGACATTAGCGAAGACGGAAAAAGAACGGGTTAATTATTGTGATAAGTTATTGGAGTTGAGTCAAAAGCCAAATATAACAAAGATAAGGTTCTGTTTTGTTCAAACCCAATTAAAACAGTGACTTCTTGAGACTCAGATTTTGAAATTCTTTTGAGAGGAAAAATAGATTTAAAAGTTTGGACATTAAAAATAAATGTTTCTGTACTGGCGAAGTTAATTATGAAATTCAAGAATTTGTATGATTTTGCTTATTAGTTATTATCTGCGGTTTTATTCAGGAAGATAACAAATACAAAAATTGTGCTCCTTGATCACTCCTTTTATGTAATCCTATTTATAGGTTGGACTCAAATTGTAGACAACACAAAGCTTTCTCTTTCGGTTGCAATTCTTCATTTCCTTTTTTAATGGCAGCACCGAATGAAACAGTAAAATTTGATGCTAAAGTTACCAGCTATCTTCCCAAACCATTAAAAAATTTCAAATTGCGCTGCTATATGAAACTTTTTGTTAAAAATCAACTACGAAAGCGAACTGCTGCAGGACGACCACATTTTGAATGTTTGTGCAGTGTATGTTATTTACTAAAATAAAATATTTCCTTCTTCGTTCTTGGTGCTGGGACATTCATTGATACAATGCCACCTGGAAGTACACTAATTTATCTATTCGTAGGTCAATAAATTAACTGTAATCAGAGTTTTTAGTTGTTTATTTTTAGTTACCGGGATTTAATAATAACTGCTTTGCTAGCTTGGAACTTCTTTTTTCCGTCTTGATTTTCTCTAGCTGATTGTTAAACATGTCTTCGACTTCATAATTTTATGATAAAGTAAAAAGGATGTGGAGTTTCATGAATTTCAGGAACCAGATGGTATTAGTCGCTTTGTATGTGTTTGGAAAGGTGATGTTGAGGCAAGAAAAGGATATGACATCAGTTCTACTGACGAACCTGAAGATTGCCTGATTTTCCTAAGTCCTGCCACAGATAAACTGAAACCTGGTGAAAATGTCTTGACATTGATCGCCGAGGTATCTTTTGTATTTTTCAAATAGTTATGATTGTGTTCCACAGAGTCATACTAGTGGATAAATTTGGCCTCAAATTTTTTGAAACGGTCCCCTACTTTTATGTACTAGTATTTCATGGGCGGAAATGTAAGTGAGGTGATAGGACATTTTTTGAATGAAGGAAGATGAATTTGTCTTTTAATGTTTAAATGCTGTCTTTATGATTTAATTTTAACATATTTGTTTACATTGCTTTGTTTCGAGCAGACATTAGAAAACACTGGGACATACGTCTTTCATTACTTCGAGCTGGAGATTGGTCGTTCATTGATAGTGCGTTGCGACTGGCTCGATATGCCAGAAATCAGTGAGGATTTGTCTCGATTGCCAATATGTTTCGTCCACCGCAAGCCAGTTTCTGTAAAATTAAAACCACCACCAAGTGAATTTTATAGTCTGCTTTTAGATTTTATTATATGTTTCACTAATTTGTTTTTCAAGTATCATCAAATTTTTGAGTTTTTAATGAAATATCAAAGTTTTTACTGTAATATTTTCGTTCTAGCAAGTGGCTGCATGTTCGACTTGAACTAGGTAGAGAATATTGGTTGTGTTATGAGAAATAGTGTTATCAAATTTTCCATTATTGCAGAGGGCACACTGATAGCTGGTGTGGCGCAACATATCGAATTCGAGATTTGTTATGGTACTGGAAACTCGATAACTGAAAATTCAGTACTTCAGTTGGCTTGTCTTGATGGGAGCGATATAGAATTTTGGGTATGATTACTTTGCAAGATAGCAACACTTAAAGTTTCAAATTTTGCTTTTCTAGGAGTTATTTATTTAATTTCAAGTATTAGCTCTGGATCAACCGTTTCTTAAGGTGTATGGAAAATTTGTATTTTAGTTCGTGTTTTTATTTACATCTCAAATTTTCACTTATTTTTTGCATCGGTGCAAATTAATTTTAATCTCTGCTTTTTTATATACATTGTCAATTCTCTGCAAAAAGGGAGGAATTTTACAGCTAACTTCTCTGATCTGATCGCTTATGCAAATTTGACTTTTCATTATCAGGATATATCCAGATCGGAATGGTCTGAAGTCTGTAATTATTCTTTGGGTTTTTTACCCAACGAAAACGTTAAAACTATCACTGTCTATTTGTGCAAAATTCTCCGTAATATTTCAAATAGGGAAGAAAATGCAAAAAACGAATTTCACACCTGTGCTGTTCAGGTACTTTTTCTTGGCTTATAGTGATATAAGAGGAATTTCTACCTAAAAACGTTTTTCGCATCCATTTATGACATTTTGCATGCGTGGTAGTTAGTTGCTTTTATTAAAATAAACTGAATTCATCGTATAAACGATAATTTTACATCGACTGTTTCATGGAAAAGTCTGTATAAGTTCAAATTCAGATTTTGGTGAAATGGATGGATAAGGAATGGAGTTTTATGGTTAATTTCATATCGTTCATGAATATTAATAATCATACTTCTTTACTAGAGGAAAGGTTAATTTTCTTTCTTCTTTTGTTGGAAATTTTAAAATATAGCTTGGAATTTGACTCGGATATGCGCTTATTATTACGATTGTTATTAAATTACTTTTGTTTTTGCTTTACTACAGTTTTTAGAGTTCTTTTCGAATTATCAATATTACGGAACATTGATGAGTGGCTGATTATGCCTCAGGAAGCAATATTAAGCAGGATAAGTGACAAATCGCCTGAGATGCCGGCGAAATTGCTAAATCCTAAACTGATGGTATGCATATTGCGAAACTTAGTAATGACTTAATGTGCCTTACACTTTATTCAAACTGTTTTGATGTGTATTTTACATTTGCTTCTGTTTTGCATGTAGAACTTGTAAATTTTATATTCTGGCTTCAATTAAATCGACGAATCAACTGCAAAATGACTGTTTTTGTGTTATTTTATGTGAAAATCGCATAAAAAATGTTGATAAGCATGCAGCATGTTGAAAAGAAAAGCATGCATGCTGAAAAATATGAATTTTTTAAACATTTTGCATTTGGATTAGAAATTTGATATTGTTTGAATTTTGCACTGATACGCTGAGGCATAACGTATTTAGTTGGACTTAACATATTTCAAAGTACAAAATAATGCAGTATTTTGCAGCACATACAACCAGGATGTAAATACCGTTTAGTCTGGATTCTGCCGTCAAGTAAAGAGAAGGGGAATGAGGCTGAACATTATGAATTACGGCTTACATATCGAGTGAAATCGTTAAACGTGAGCACTGATAAGGAAGAATTAATTTATGATCGCGAATATACACTCTTCGATGAATTCCTTGTACAATGCAAAACGGTTGGTTATCTTTGTAAATTTAAAATTCTAGTTTTCCGCAAGGCAAACACTTTTGAAGTTGAAATCCTTGAAATGAGCGGTATTATTTAAACTTGTTAGGCTAATAAGATAGTAGTTCAAGAGAGGAATGAAAAATCTTAACTTCATATAATTATATCTAGCTTTCCTTTTGCGGAGTGTGCGAATACTTAAAATTGATAAAACTTAACTGTTAAAAGGTTCATAAACCTCGCATTTAGCCAAATTATGAACTTTGTGCGCAACTGCTCTCATCACAGCCTGGTGCAGTTCTTTGTCGTGTTGGCGACGCATGTGATATGATAGTTTCATTGCGAAGTTTAACAAATCGTGTTGAAACGGTAGTTGTGGGCATTGATGCTGATCCTCATTTTTGGACTGTCAATGAGAGGCATAAATGTAAGCCCCGTTTTACATTCCTGTTTTTTTGATTTAGTATTATGATTTTAATTCTGAGGTCAAATGTTTGGCCTAGTTCTCTAATTTCACATTCTAACTGAAATTTCAAGGTCGTTGATGGTAGGAATTTAAAAAAGACTAGGGATTCTGCAAGTAATCCCGTGTCTTTGCACTATTTTCTTACACGTTTAATTAATCTTTCAGTGTTGCATGTAAAAGAGAGCGGTCTGGGTCAAATTTCATTTACGGTGTTTCCAAAATTGATTGGGTTCTTGCCGTATCCGCTTATATCTGTATACGCTTATCAACATAAACGATCAAACTCCGTAAGTGACTGTTTTTATTGATCGTACAAAATTAGTTTCATAAATTTGGTAGATGAAGAATTGTTACTGTTTCCCATCTTATAAAATCATACAATTCGAGGTAATATCTCACACCTTCTAGTGTGTTGTGGTGTGGTGGGAAACACTCAGTGGAGGTTACCATTGCCTGCCAGTTCGAGTTTTCCGAGAATAAACAGAAGTGAGACATAAGGCATAAGAGAACAAACACATTGAAGATAACATTTTAGAATTGAAATCCAATGTTTTGCTCGAGAAACATAGCGTTATTCGAATTAAGAAGATTGGTTCATTAAAATGTTTTCTTGTGTTTAACGCATTCAATTTGCGGATCAAGCTTTTCGTTTTAGCATTGTTTCATGTAAATGGAATCTTTATTTTTGTTATGTACTTTTATAATTCTACTTAATCGCTTATGACTTTTAATTACTTTAGTATACCTCTATGCAATCTATTCCATTACTCTGAGGTTCCGTTGGTTGAGCGATCACCAGCATCCCAAACGATACTGGTAGTCCATGCCTTCAGCGATAAAAAATAGTAGTATCATGAATATAAAAATTGATTATGAGGAGTTAGATTTAAATACCTATGTAGTTTCCATGGTTGTTTGGATTACTACTGTCAACTGAAAGTAGTATGAATAATATGAAAAGGATAAACAGTTTATATCTATTGGAAGACAATATTTTTTTTTGTTTGTTATTATTTGAAAAAATGAATTGAACCAAATGAGCGGTGACTTCCATCACGTTCTTTTACAGGACGTTTCACGGTCATCTACTGAAAGCACTTGTGATTTTGGTCCACGGTTGTCTAGCTTTGTACGAACAAATGGAAAGCAAGCGCATGTACTTGGTGCTTTTTCTACATCAGTTGACTCGAAGAGTGTTGTCAGCATGAAAACCAGTCGCTTGAAAGAAGCAAAAAACCGAATAACGAAGCTTTTCGATTAGATTATTACACATTTTTTCCTTCACTCATTGTTTTTCGCTGTATTTTTTTTTTGTTTGGAAACGATTGACAAATTGTTTTTGCTTGATTTTGTTCAACTGATCATTTGAGTTTCCCGTAGCTCAAGTGTGGAAAATTTCGCTTTGCTTACTGCTTTCATTTTTTATTAGTTCAACTCCGCTGTTCTGTGCTCTACGCTTGCTGCTGCTGCTGCCGAAAAGCTTTGTTTTGTTGTAAACACATAGTATAGTCATAGTGAAGTGTTAAATCAGTCACAACACCTACAAATTTTATTATTTCTATGATATGCGGTATAGAGCGTGTATTTTAATTTGAAAAACATAAGTGGATAATTTGAATAATTCACGTTTATTATCACTGTAAACAAGGCTTTTTCTAACATGCTGTTGCTTTTCCTTAAAGGTGAAGTTCTTCGAATTTTCAGAAGTTAGTTTTTTATTTTATTTTTGCCACACAATAAATAAAAGCCGTGGACAGCAATGTTCCTTTTTTTCAGTAAAAAATTTATGGTTGATAAAAAACTGGATCCGGCTGGCATAGTGGTGGGTTTATGTAGCATGTCATTAGTGCATCTTGTTGAGGATGACTTCTTGATCTGTCGTGAAACTTCACACGCCATACAATTATAACGTTCTTTCTCGGTTTCCTCATAGCATCTACAATTCCTTAAGTCTAATTTATATTTGAAGTTTGTGTTTTTTTTCTTTTTTTAATGCAAACCAAATTTGTTGAACTACCTTGCCTTTTTTTCACATATTTTCCGTTTTAAATTCTCTCAGGGTGGAATTTGGGTTATTTATGGTTGATTCTTTAAAATTGATCCAAAATATGATAACCGGGTGCGATTACACACCACTTTATTGTTTCACCCAGTCATGATCTGTAAAGGCAGGTGCTGACTGTGCTTCAAAGTTTTTTAATTTTAGTGAAATTGTTTCCAACATTAGATTTCTACTAGAATTCGAAAGTTCATAATAATTATTAAATGATGTTCTGGTCACAAGTAATTTAAAGGAAAATTTTCTTCTGCATTTCCGCTGTTTAATTCAGCTATTATTTCTGTATCAATTGTTCTCAATCAGTCATGTTTCATTGAATCGCTCCCAACTTTTCACGCATTTTTTAATCAGGAAGGTGGAAAGACTTTGGACAGGTGATTTCAGTAGTAAACAAAAAATTTTCAAAGTTGACTGACAGCACCGTTGTGACTGACCGCAAGAACTCTTCCACTAATTGTTGTAACTTCACTTTCACGTCAGCAGAACCATTTGCTTTGAACTTTTGTTAGTGTTTCTAACTTTAAAAATTATTTACTGCTCAGGAAGGGATGGGTGTAAAGGGGTGGAATCTCTTTCTCTCCAAAGTTTCCAGGTACAAGTTTTTCTGAGCCATAAAGGAAATTCATAATTTCTTTTGAAGTGTTTTGCTGAAAGTGAAGTAGCACTTCTGTCAATTGTCATCCTAAATTTCCACATTAAACAGTCAAATGCAGAATCAGGTCAGCGTTTCATCATCGTTCTGTGATACTTGTTTCTTTGCCTGGCTGAAAAGCAGAGCACTGGTTTCTGTTGATTCATACACATGTTTTTTTTTTACGAATCAATCATTGCTCTCTCCATGACCTAATGATCGCAATCGTTGTCTGTGACCTAGATTGCCCGTGCCTAGCTTGAACAAGGATGATTCGTTTCACCGCACTAAGCATCAGTTTACTCCATTTAAGATTCTCAATTAATGGATGTTTCAATTCAGTTAAATTTAAAAGTCAAAGTTGAAGTTTGCTGGCGTGCATTGCAAATTGAAATTTGGTGATCTTTCGGAGAATGCAAGAGAGTGAATTTTTAAATTTCTTTTACTGCTCTACCAAAAGCAACATTGTTATTCGCGGGCTCTCAAAAAGAAATCCTTCCCGGAAAAATGATCGGTGGGAGTATTTCAATTGATGATATCACTACTCAAGTTCAGCACGCTAATCACATGTACTTTTAGACGCATTTATCAGTTCAATTGCATGTGATAAATAAATTCGACAATTTGGTTCTGTCATACGGAATTTAGAATTTAAATTCGAACTTCATATATTCCAAGATCGTAATAAAGTTGGAATTTGAAGCCATTTCACATTGTCCTTTAGCATTTGTGATTGCACAGTGATGGGAACGGTTAATTCCAATTACTTTTCATTCTTCTCCTTACTTCTTGTCAAAATAAAAATCCTTCTTCTTATCTCATGAGAAAATGATAGATATATTTAAAGGAAAAATTAGATTTAAGCCTGAAATATTCTGAAAAAATCGGTCTCTAACTCCAATTACTCTGAGTGGCTATTAAACCTATTGAAACTTTCAAATAGCTTTTCTCCCATTTTTCATTTTGCGTTTTTTTTTTTTGCAGATTTCTAGGTGTTCATCCGAGAGGAAAGAGATTGCAAGTTGCTGTGAATTTTTTTCTTCGCCTTCTATGTCATTGCAACAATTTTCATTTTATTTCAGTTGACTCTACAACGACACGTGCCATCATTATTCATCTGTGTGTACAAACCGAAGATACTGAATTGATAAATGAATTTTAAGCCGTTTCCGCCTAGCTCTTCCACAATTTTAGCTTTTTCCAATGCTTTCACAGACAGCGATTATTCATTAAGTGAATTTTACATAAAAGCAAAATTTCCTCATAGCAATCATCTCGGAAGGAAATAATTTGTAACATTCAAAACTTTGCTTATTAATAAATAAATGAGCATATGTAGAAGTGAATTGGTTAATTGTGCATTAAGTGTTGAATCATTTAATTTTTGAAAGCAAAACTGTCATTTATTGAATGTTTGCTTCTTTCATTTTGCCGAACTATTTTTCCATCTATTCGTTATCATTTGAAAATCAATTTTTTTTTGATGAATCAGACTTTATTGGATGTCTTCAGTACTATCTGAAAATGGATTTTTACTGCAAAAAGCCCTCTCTTTGCTCCATCAAAGTTGTCAGCTGCTAGCCGTACTAACAATTTTCAAAATTTTTCACTCAATAGTGAAAGTTTTAGTGAAATTCTAAGAACTCTAAAGTCGTCGAATTTAATTCAATTACTGTTATTCATCAACTTTTCTTATTTGTCTTTTCCTTCAACTCTAACTTTATTACTGTAAAGTAATTTACGAACGTTTCGGTGTGATAACTGAGTGATAGAATTTTGTCGTTTTGCTGGATAGAATTCTAAATTTATGGATTTATGTAAATGCAGCAACACCAACTACTACGTCAGTAGAAGGTGTGTTAGGATCGTTTACTTTAAGCACCTTACGTCAAACGCAAAACAAATGTCCAACGATCATGCTGTTGTATGGTGATGGTAAGCGTTGTATGCTATTATCCTCTAATTACTACTTTAGAATTATAGTATTTTAGAAAAATTATTCTACAGGTATTACTCATAGCTGCTCACAATTATTACTGTTCATATAGCAATGTTCATTTGCAATGTTAAATTTTAATTTCACTCATAACAATTAAATTATTGCAATTAAAAACATCAGTTATTTTTCGAAGAAACAACTTAAAGTAATCAAAACATTGCGCTGTCTGGCAACAGTATCAATCATTTTGCCTGGACTTCTCCATTACGGTTTGTTTTTGAGCGTTACCGCTTAATGCGACAGTTAGTCAGTTGAGGCTAGTTGAAAATTTACAAACCTCCGCTTCATTAGTAATGCCACCGTAATTTTACCACTTTTATGATACTCAAAACTACTATTTGCTAATTTGCCATCAACCATGAAATAAGTGATAGATTGCTCGTACTTTCAACATTTAATTGATTATTAATTATTTGATAGAAGAAATCAATATCGCATTGTACGTGTGCACTTTTTAGTGTCAAAACTACTATATTAATGTATTTTAAATTAAATTTAAATTTGATTTAAGGCCAACTCAAGTTTGAATTTTTCGCTCAAAATGAAACTAACTTAATTGAAAGAATTGTTGAAAATGAATTTAGATTGAGAGAGCTATTTTGGTGGAACAAGTTGGTTATGTTAAGGGTTTATGAACAAAATTGTCGGATACAATCATTCATTGCGTGTCTTTTATTCCTAATCAGTGTGCTTTACTTCTGTGTAACGGCAAGATCAATGGGATCATTCGGAATGCTTTCAAGTCAGGAAAAGTTGGATGAAATTGATCCATTCCAAGAAGTTTGTTTATTTATTTCTCTATTACTTTATGCTAACATATTTCTGCAAATATCAGCCTTATGCAGCAAGAGAGCCCTGCATGACCGGATCACTTTAATATCTGTTAATGATAACAAATATTATTTACCTTTCGAAGGAAGGTAGAAATATCTTTTGAAATTTTTGCTTACATTACATCAGTAGTTGTTAAACTGCCATTCTCCATTTTAAATACCTTTAATTGCAATTTTGAGATGTAAATGCTAATATCGCAGCAGTGGTGAGAAGTACGGGTGCATTTTCCATTTGTAAAAACAAAATTCAAAAGAGTAGATGTAATTAGCGAAATTAGAAGAAGCAAGAATTTTTTGGGCCTTTCTTAATCGTAATTTTTTTCAGCTTTTTTTTAATGGAATAGTAAAATGAATAAATTATTTCGTTTCAATTTTCTCTTTCAATGAACGATGAAGTAAAAGAATAGAAAGTTTTAAAGCAATTCAAAAAGCTAGCTATATGCTAGTTTAAAGATAATTTCCCATAACTTGTTCATTTACATAAACTGAAAGTTTATTGTGCACTTGAAGCGTTATCTTCGAACAAAATTGAAGAAAGCACTTAAAATTATTATTATTATCCTGCCTTTCTACACATTCAAATAATTCAACGATGCATATTTCTTATATTTGCATTCTTAAATTTAAAAAAAAATTGATAAAATATAGCAAACAATTTATACATTAAATGATTAATCGTGCAAAGTGATACTTGCCTTTTCTGTAAAGCGAAATAAATGGATGAAATTAATAATTTGAAACTGAATTTAAAACATTTTGGTAATTTCTTTAAATTGTTTTTTTTCTATCGATTTCAGTTTGTATTTTTGCATTTGAATGAATGATGAAGGAAGGAAGGAAGGAAGAAGTGTTTAGATTGAAAGTATAACTGCCAACGTTTATTTTTCAGAAAATAGTACACTTCGATTTAAAAGGAGCACCGCCAACATTGAAATACTATGAGGAACTGTTTCCGCTACTGAAACAGGTGGGAGTGGATGGAATTTTAGTAGAATATGAAGATATGTTTCCATATTGGGACGAGCTCAGTGTGCTGAAACGAGCAATCAGCTACAGTGATGCTACTGTAAATGCTATTTTACAGGTTAGCTTTTGCAAAAACAACTTTCACAATTCTTTCACATTTGCATATTTTATTCACTTATTTCCATTACTTTCGCTTTTCTGCTAAAATTTACTGTTGAAAATATTACAGGAAAAAGAAAACAGAACAAAAATGCATCATTCAATTAGCATTAATCATTCGTAGTAAAACTTTAATTATCAAATAATCCATTGAAATGGAAATGTAATAGTTTACTCTTAACACCGGTCATTTCAATAACATGCGAATTACTAGGTGTAAAATTCAAATATTAATCATTTTTTTTTCATTTTTTTCAATTACTTTATTTCTATTACTAAAATATATCGATTATTAATTTTTTTCATTCACTCATTTCAAATGATTTTTAATGTAAAATTATAAGAAAAAAAAAGGAGAAAACAAAGCGATTGGAATTTTTGTTGAATTTGGACAATCCGACTAATGCAGCACTTTTCCGATTGTTTCCTACAGCAAGCGATTGTTTCTCTATAAATAGTTGTTAAGCTGTCGTTTGAAATAGTGTCTGTTTGATGGTTCACAGTAATAATGTGCACCAACACACACACACACACACACACACACACACACACACACACACACACACACGTGCAGGTATGCGTACTAAGAGCTAAATAGACTTTTTAGTGGTTGACTTTTCTTCACAACGAATTATTGCATTAGTTTACAATCTATTTGAAAACTTCTTAATTTAGCACTACAACACTAATTTAGAAAATATTTTTAAAATATTACAAAAGGAAAGAATTTTTGCTTCCTAAATTATCATCTTTTATCTCAAAATGACGAATGATAACGATTGATCCTAGAAAAAATGCAATTAATAAGTGTTGGAATTGTTGCAATTCACTGTAAAGTGAGAATTGAATTCTAAAAATGACAACTAATTAGTTATTGAATGAATGTGAATTGAATTGAAATGAAAACAGTTCTGTTCATTTAAATGTCAAAAATGCAACTACGAAATTGCATTGCATTCATTGAGTAAAATCACAGATAGACAGTTCAGTGCTTTGACAGAAGTGATGATGATGATGATGATGGTGATGGTGATGATGGTGATGATGATACGGCGATGATAGTTTTAAATGTGTGAATATAACATTTTGAACGAAATGCTTTCTAGCTGGTTGCCTTTCGCACCTTCTAAGAGATAATCCCAGGTGATAACAAATCTCATATATATGTATATCAGCTAAAATATTTAATTATATATTTATAATTAAATATTTTAAAGCATTTCATATTTAATTTTATACACCAACTGAAGTATTTCTAATTCATTCTACTAGCCATGTTTTTCTTCAAGTAAGAGATGATCGAATTCATTTCATTTGCAATGAGCAATCATCCGGCATTGCCTAATTAGCACAGTAAAGGCACTGAAATTGAAATGAAATTGGAAGAGATGGTTGTTTTAGTTTAAAATTCCCATTGCTATAACACTGTAATTTTTGCTAATGCAAATTCCAATCGAACACTAATCAAATGCAAATTTCTTGAATTTTTTTTTTGTTCGAAATTATTTTGCTATTTGCTCGTTTACAGTTAGCGTCCAATAATAGTTTGGAAGTCATTCCACTTGTACAAACATTTGGTCATATGGAATTTGTGCTGAAACATTCGAAATATGCAATCTATCGGGAAAACTTGCTAAGGCACGACACAATCTGTCCATCGTCTGAGGGCTCATGGCATCTGATTGCTGCAATGCTCAAACAGGTTTGTCATATCAACTAGCTGGATGATAGTTAGCATTACTTCATCACAAGGAATTTCATTTATTCGCAAACACTTGAAAAGTTAAATTTCTTTTCTCTCTTGAAAATTACAAATATTTCATTGCTCTGACAGGATGAGACATCGTGACGTATGTGATCAAGCTATGTGGTAAAGCACTGTTTGCAAGTGTACTACTGTACTTTCTTTAGATGCGTCTCATGCATCCTAATGCAAGACGCATACACATAGGTGCTGACGAGGCATATGCTATCGGTGAAGACGTTCGTTGTAGGAATCGACTTTTGGGCAATTTAAATTTCTCGCTCGATCGGCTAAAATTGGATCATATTAGCAGGTAGTGAAGATTGCTTGAAGTTTGTTTGTTTTAATATTTTCTACGCTGTTGCTGTGAATTTCCTTTGGAGAAGTTTGCTTGGTCGGTTGATGCTTGTGAGTGTAGTCGACGAAGTTTAGTATTAATAATTAATTCATTTATCACTTACAACAGTGGATAAGCAACAACAAAAATGAAGAAGAAGTAGGATAGCGTTGTATATAGTGATAAAGAGCGGAGGGTTACAGACACTGAGTGATTGATTGGTCCACGTGAACACGTAAACATTGATTGGTCCAAAGAGTGGTAACAAACGTGGGAAACGGTTTAGCTGAATAATGCAATGAATAGCACATTACATGGGGAAGGGATACGATAGGTGATGGATGAATGACTAGATTACATTTAAATGAATAGTTTGATAAAATTATTACATGCAATATGTTCCAGTTAGACCTTAGGTTTCTCGACAACTCTAGATATTTCTTCAAGATAACCATAATATAATTCAATTTAAAGTGAAAATTTCAAAAAGCTGTTCTTAGCATGAAGTGAATTCAGTTTAAACTACTGAAACCTATTGAACAATAAAATTATTGCATATGTCGGACGAAATTACAATATCCCTTTTTTCTTTCCTAAATGTTCCATTCTTTCGTTCTTAAAAATATTGAAAGAAAAAGTAGCACTTGCTAATAGCTCACTGAGATATGCGATCAGATCACATAAGTAGTGAGTCATTTTTTTTTTTTCAATTGAAACCATTGATTAAATTAAATTTTTTTCTTTTTTGTTTCAAAGGATAGCACGGTATGCTCGAGGTGAATTGGGATTTGCGGAAGTGTTGGTGTGGAATGATATGTTCGGTGACATTGACGTTGATTTGTTGAAAGAGTACGAAATGGGCGAACTCTCCGTTCCTGTCATTTGGGGTTATGCTAGAAACGTTGCGAAACTGAATTACTTTCCAGCGAATATGTTCAAGCGATACTCTCAGGCGAGCCTTTTTTCATATGTCAATTGAATATGCGAGATAATCAAACATCCATTTGTAATTTAAACATTGTTAAATTTTGATTAAATAATGAATGGAATTGAATTTTAGGTCTTTTCAAAGATGATGTTTGCAAGTGCATTCAAAGGTGCAAATGGACAAAGTGAATTATTTTGCTACATTAATCGATATCTTGCCAATCAGCGCTCATTTGTGGAGCTGTATAAGAAAAAAAAGAAGGTGCTGATTGTGATTAATTTATCAAAAGACATTTGGAAATTTCAACAGTAAATTTTACAATTAAATAAAACGATGAGCACGGAGAAAGTGGAATTGATCCTCTTCTAATTTTTAGTGGTAAAGTCTGATTGATGTTCATTTGTGTTATTTAAATTATCCTTGTTGATTAAGTTACAAGTGTGCACGTAATTGGAGGCCGGATATTTTTGACGAAATTTTGTTTTGCAGTATTTGGATGGCAAAATTTCCAGTATCATTTTAACCGGTTGGCAACGATACAGTCATTACAGTCCATTATGTGAAATTTTACCAGTTTCAATTCCGTCATTGATCGTCGATCTTGTCTACTTGAAAAATATCAAATTGAGTGAAGATGAAATAATACTGAAAGCAAAATTAAGTTTCCTTTACATTTCTACATTTAATTTGAATTGTCTGTGAATTCAAAGTGAACCAATTCTAAATTATTATCGTTTTGGAAGTAATGGAGGTTAGAGAGACTGGTGTGGTACTGATAGTGGCCTATTATTAGTAATATATTTAGGATATACTTCATTGTCAAAATACTGTTACGAAGAGCTCGGAGAAGGATATCGTAGCTGTGATCGATCCAAAGAGTAAGAGTAATAATAGGATTTCGCTAGAAATGATGTTCACAAATTGCTCATTTCCGGGAAGTAAAATTTATGACGCTGTATGGTTTTACTCTAATTTTTACCTTGGAATGCTGTTTCCATATCTACATTTATGGCTAGCAGAAAGCTTCCCTTTACATCTATGATAGTCGGAAGTGGAAATTTTACTTGATAAAAGTTGGATATCCATATATTCCAAAAGATTTTTTTCCTTGATGTACAGGGAAAGTGAGGAAATACTAGCATTTTTCACTTTCTGTGATCTTTTCCTGTTTTTTTTCAAAGTTTTAAATTTCATTTTTTTTTGCCTCTTATAGATGGCGAATTTTCAATTGAATAAAACGAGAGAAAAGCATTCAACCGCAACTCTTCATTCAGTTGTAAATCTTCAAAAGATACACGAAAACGTACGTTTAGATGATTTAAACGAGGACTGTATGCATGTACGTGTGAGATAGCGTTAAAATGCAGTGTGAGCACTGAAATGGCGCACTTCTAATTTTTTTTTAAAATTTTTTATAATAATTTTTTTTTAATTTTATAATCTTAATTGAATGGCAATTTATCGATCTATTGATATGAATGAAGAATGAAAAAAATTTTCAGATTGGTGCTTTACTTCGTCCATATTTCTATGAGGAATCAATCAATGAAATACTAACAGAGCAGATAACTTGAATTAGTAAGTGTATTATACGTACAATTCATAAAACTTTTTGAAATAAAAAAAAAAAAGGTGAATATTTGAGATATTTTTGATTTAGATTGGGAAATGAACAATAAATGAGCTGTGAAGGACAGTACGGTAATCTTCTCATCCTTGCATATCTTTGATTAAACCAAATACAAATAATTCATCGAAGATAAAGTGAAATAATGATTGGCATCAAGCAAATATTTATAAAGACTGTGCTCAATTCATAATAACGTGGCGTTGTGCGCATGGAATTGGTAAGGTTCACGTAAGTTCTTTCAGAAAAAATTACGAAAAAGTCATATGTGTTGAGACGTCACGTGTTGGTAACGTTGTTTCGATTGAATAAATCTCAGACAGTAATGATATATCCATTTGAAATAGTTATGTAACTATTACTTGACCTTAAAAATGTTTATAAATTTATCACTAATAGGTATAATGCGGTAATCATTAAATTAACAAAAACCACTAAAAGCTTACCAAAACTCTTCAGCCGTTAATTCAAAAGGATTTTTTAGTTTTTCTGATTTAAAAAATTTAATCAGTTACAAAAAATCCGTGTGCAAAAGAGACGAAAGCGGTACTCCTCTGAAGCCCCGTAACATTTCAAAATTTACATTCTCTCATTACTCAAAATTTCCCCTACACAGAACACTGTATTTGGAATTTTGTTTCAATTTAAATGTTTCCATCCCTTTCCTAACTGGTTGTTATTTGTGAACCTTACCGGTGTACTTTTATATAATAGGCAAGTGCTAGTTGTTATTTGTGAACTATATCGGTGTACTTTATATATTAGGCGTGTTAACTGCTCTAGTTGTTGCAACTTGTTTATCTATTAATTTATTTTTAAAATTCGGAAACTTTTTCTTCCCTGCACCTTCCGAATTAACTTTAACACTCTGCCTCTTCCCTCTCTCTCCTTCCTTATGCAACTACAATCTGCAAAATTGTCTACTATCGACAAAATTGTCTACTTTTGAAATCTATTTATTCTAGCCTATTGAATTTAACTGAGTTTGTATATGAATGCTTTGGAAAAAGGAAAAATGTAAATCAGATAATTTGGAAAGGTTATGAATTTTCTTACGAATAAATAATTCCCAATTTTGTACGAATTTGTTTGTCAGTTTCTTCAGATACACTTTACTAAATTTGTCATTTATTGTTGCAATGCACATCTGTAACTGGAAGAATTTACAATGACAATTGTATGAAATGCTTGTAACTTTACTAATTCTCATTATTATTGTACAGTTACTGCTATCATGTAATTATTGTTACTGTGTAATTATTATCGCTGTTATTGTATAATAATAATTATTATTATTACTATTTATTATTGTTACTATTGCAATTGATGTTTGGTTTACTTTGTTGATGAAAAGTTCATTCGCTGTCTCGTGCTATATTTTGGCAAGTTTATTGAGAATATTTTTTTTTCATCATTAAGCCGGCATTCCTAACGAGGCCAATAATCTCTCATAACTTTTTTTCTGAACGTACAAAGTGTAGAAGTTGCCAAATGGACGAGCATTGACAAACAATATATTTACAATCTTACAACATATCAACTGTGAGAATTCATTTAAATGTGAACGAAAGCACAATGAAAGAATTTGTTTAAAATAAATAAAACAATTAATTGACGAAAATAACAAACCATTTTTTAGAAAAAAATTTATGCATATGTATACATATATATATACAACATAAATTGTTAACATCGTCAGTGAGACAGTAAAATGTGAAACAAAATGAAATTAAACGTATGCGAAAATAATTTTTGCACATTTAAACATAACTTCGACGATAAAACTCAGAAATGACTATATTGGGAATCAAAGAAGGAAAAAAAAAAAACTAATTTTGACGAGAAATCTATGAACGAACGAAAATGAAGTACAAATGCGACAAATGTCTCTTTCTTTTCACCTGTGGTTCTCCTCCTTCTTCAAATGCCTTTACGAGAGGGGACGAGAGCTACGTAAACAAGGAAGAATTTAGGATGAAGCAAAAAGGTTAGTTATATTTATAGTCTGCAGTTAAACTACAAAAGTATTGGTCAACTGGAAAAACAGATAATTTTGTCAGTAGCATTCACTGGCTAGCTGTGTATTAGCTAAATATCTAATCTGACATTCGCGTAGATAATTTATTTCTTCGACTTCAGGAACGCAGGAAACACATGCATTGGCAAGTGATTGCAGGGAGCTAGATGTCGGCTTCAGCTATCGTTCCGATTAAACTCTTTAAGAAGAATTAATTAAGAGTTCAAAGGAAAGACCATAAATTCAAAATATTAACTTTTTGGTTAAATGTACCTAAATTATCATCAAAGGACAGCTTGTAGTTGTACTTTTGATAATTCAAAGATATCCTGTACACACGTGATTTTCGTTACTTGCACACGCTCTACAATTTTTGTTGCAATCCAATGGAGAAAAAAAGTGATGAATGGAAAATCAATTTATAGCTTTATTGTTGTGGTACTTGAATATCACTCACAAATCGTTGCAATTCCGCATTCGGATTCATCGCCACATTACTAACATCCATTTCTTCGGGTATTGCCGACATATCGGCTTTCAAAAGGCGCAAATTCTCGGATGAATTATTGAGCAGAGTTCGCTGCCGTAATTTAGAAACTTTTACTGTTGCGTTATCGCCAATCTCATAGGAAATGATGGCACATCCGATAACTTCACCACCATGTAATTTGTTTGACAAATACCAAATATTTTTCCGAATCGTTGCTGGACCAATGGTATTACCATGACAATAATATTGGCGATGCAGGATATAATCGTAATCATGCGTTACCGAATAAACTTGTCCGTATTGCTTTACGTGTCCTACCACTTTACCTTTTTTCACCATATATTTCCGAGATTTCATATGAGCAGTAAAACGGCATGTCCAACTACCTAGAAGACAGTTGCTATAATAAATGCTTAAAAATAAAATAACTGATAGCAACAGTGATGTAGAACATGCATACCGCTTACCTAAATTATCAGCTGTAAGATCTTTCAACGGTACTGTTCGCGTATCGACAAGAAATGAAATTTTCCCACCTTCTTTTCCAAGAAATATACTTGGCACTTTTTGACAAACACACGTATTGCTGAAGCAAAATTACATCACTAAAACTTTGACATTCAAATTCTTCTTTTCCTCTTAACATCCATCCTTCTAAATGATTACGAACACTGTAGATGTATGTAATTATAAGCCGTGCACTTGTAATTTTTCTACGAAATTCACTTTATTGAAGCAAAATAATAAAACAGTACCTGCCAGGTTCCAACATTGACATAATTGGTACTGCAGAGGCAGTGTTATAATAGACATAATTGTATGCAGCACAATCGCTCGTTGATTCACGTGCTCGTGGTTCGCACGGTTGTCTGAAAATCATTTCGCTGTTATTTTTAAATTTTCAAAAAATTTAAGTAAACGTTTGCGACAGCTAAAAAGAAATGCCTACTCGACGAAATCTTCCGGACTTTTTACACCAACTCCATCATCCATATATATTTTACCTCCTTTATTCGGATCATAAACAGTGCCAGCATTTTCCTGAAAATAAATTTCACCTAAGCCTGAGCATCCCCTCGAATAGCATCGTTGTTACACCACTGTGGTTTCGCATTAAAGTATTAACATTCGTAGCAGAATTTATGTATGCTTCGGCATTACTTCAAAATTACTGCATTCACTTTCAATTACTCATCAATTGGTGCACATTACAAATCTTTTACGAAATAAATCAATAAATACCTTGAAAATTTTGTGGAATACAAAGATATACCTTTAGAAATTGCTGCAACTGTGCATTTTGAGCAGCGACTGCAGCAGCCGTAGCAG
The DNA here is from genome assembly GCA_963070105.1 of Litomosoides sigmodontis. Taxonomy (NCBI): domain Eukaryota; kingdom Metazoa; phylum Nematoda; class Chromadorea; order Rhabditida; family Onchocercidae; genus Litomosoides; species Litomosoides sigmodontis. Next base: position 8,229,785 of record OY718803.1, on the reverse strand, counting down.
CGTCTGCGCACGCAGTACCACCCATCGTTACTGCAACATTACTTGTTGCTGCGTAAACTTCAGCCAAAATTGCGCTTTCGGACGGATACGCAACAACCGTAGCAGGCGCTGCAATGGAAGTTGCAGAAGCTGTAGAAGCTGCGTGCAACTGCAAGCCATTTGTGTTACCACCAGCATTTGTGGTGACGGTGCTGCTACGAAGTCGATTTAGCTCATCGTAAATAGGTGCCATCACTTCAGTCATCACACTGCGTATCTCGGTAACCACCTCACGAACTATCTCCTTAACGACTGGTACGATCTGTGCGCGAACTTCCGTCGCTATTGCTACTTTTAATTCGTCGCTTAATTCAATTTTCCCATCTGCGCCATTTGCAACCATATGACCTGGAAAATAACTGACAAATGCCGATCACGCATAAATTTACTAAGTTGGAATAAAACTGCTAGAAAAAAAGCTACTAAGAAGAGAGAGAGAGAGAGAGAGAGAGAGAGAGAGAGAGGGAATAAGTTAAAAAACGCATTACTCCTTCCTCAACTCAATATTACTCAATATCATTTCAAAAAATTATGCAACAAAAGATCATGAATGATTGACTATCCTAACTGTCAAATGCAAAAATTTATGGCAACCGACTGCTGGTGTGAATTAGGTCACGTGTGAAGCTATCACTCATTGCACATACGAGCGACGAAGAATTAAAAGTGAGTGAAAGAATTAAAAGTGAAATTCGTATCTGCAATGTTATTTATGAATTTTGGCATAAATTTCAATATATGAAAATAGGTAAGTCTACGGACCTTTCGGTGTCATCATAATGGCTGTTTGAAGTTGAAATCTACGTCCGAAATCAACAGCTTTCCTTTATGACTTTTCGACTCCGGAAACAAAACTTCACGTAACCGATATCTAAATTTAACAAAAATCAAAATTCATTCAACAAGAAGTCAATGACTTTAGAAACATTCGACATAAGGTAGTGAGTGAGTGATACGTCAAGTCCCCTTCAGTGAGAAATCTTTCAGGATGTCACCCTAACTTTACTTCCATATCCTATAAAACAAGCGCACACACACGCACACACACAACGCTGCACACCACATAAGCGCACACACACACACACCCACATATATATATACACATATATACATAGACACATCTATACATCATATGTACACACACACAGACACACACACACACACACACATACACACGCACATGCACATCATCCTTCTTTAATAGACAGACAGCAAAAAACCCCAGAGCCAACAGGAACGGACAGACAGACACACAGACGGACAGACCAACGGACAGACAGACACACAGACGGACAGACCAACGGACAGACAGACACACCGACGGACAGACCAACGGACAGACACTCTCAACGAGCAAGCTCGCTAGAGTACACGCACACACGCGCGCACACACACACACACACACACATGTATATATACACATGTGCACACACACACACACACATGTATATATACACATGTGCACACACACACACACACACATGTATATATACACATGTGCACACACACACACATGTATATATATACACATGTGCACACACACGCATACCCCAAAAACAAATTGCAAAGAGGAACGTACCTTATGAGGATAGGTGTGTACTTGCAGATATACACACATATGCCTATGTATATAATATGTGCACACACACATATATACATATAGAGGCACTACACATACACACACACGTACACAACACACACACACGTACACAACACACACACACGTACACAACACACACACGCGTACGCACACTCATACGCCCATACGCACACAGACATATATATACACACATTACATCGGTAGGTCCGTAGACAGACAGACAGACCACATACACACCTGGAAATAGAAAGCAGACACACACATGTGCACACACACACGCGTACACACACACGCGCACACACACGCTCACACGCACACGCACACAAACGCGCGCACACACACACGCACACACAACTCGTACAAGACTTCATCGATTCGGGGGACGTTTTCAAAGGTTTTTTTCGGGTGAGATCAAAGTTAGGATGGAAGTTACAATTAATCTTAACGTGGCTGGACTGCGGTCAGTTTGCATATTTCGATTATCGTAACTGATGGAAGACAATTAGCAAGCATCTATGAAAGTCAGCCATAGTCTGATTCGTTTCGAATATGTATGCTTGTCCTATGAACCGACGTTAACAGGAAGAGTTGAATGGTAGCGAATGTAGCGTAGCGCAAGAACCTTTGAAACCGGTAGAATTGAATTTTATAAATTTTAATCGTCCATAAAATCTGTACATCTCTTATAATAGCTCTGTAATCTACATCGAGTCGGTCAAAAGTACGGCTTAGTGGCCTGAAGTGGGCCGTTTACCTCGAAGGTAAGTGTTACATTCCATCTATCTGACTTGATCATTTTCAGACAAAATCATTTCGAATCAAAATGCAATTGTTGAAATTCTCTTTATAAGAAAACACAAAACAAATCGCTCGTGAAATTGTGCCCGCTCGCCTTTTATACGATTCCATTGGTGTCCACTCTCCGAACTTGCTATTCTTCGTGTAACTTTCCGGACGCTACAAAGCAGGTCATACTTTCAAAAATAACATTGCAGATACGAATTTCCGGAACATCGCACCAGCTGGTAATTCCGTACGCCTCAACAGCTTTTGCTGCTTAATGATCTGGCAAGATGTAGATTGCGCCACTTGATTTGTGGGAAAGGTCAGTACTGAGGGAGGAAACATGAGAGAGCTCATTTGTCAGGTTGTTGCACGTAACCGAAAGCCCCAGTTAGTAGCTTAACTCCGTCTGTTCTTTTCGTACTTAACTTTAAAGCTGTAAATATCACCTTTCAGTCGGTTATGCATGTGAAGGGCTATCGAAAAACTGATCGTCTTGTCGCAGAATTGTCAGCTCATATTTTATGCTTTTTGAAAGATTTTCTGATGTCTGTTAACTGCTAACGCTTAACGAGATGTTTCTTTTCTGGACAAAACACCAAGCGCCAATTTCTATTACAAATTAAGCAATTAAAACTAAACTCCAACTCTCCACCTGCACGTCCCTTCCAATTTTGCCATACCCACAACTGAAAGAAATCTAAGGTAGAGAGACTCCCTTCCAGCGGTAAAAAACCGACCAATAAGAATGTTTTGCTGAAAAAAAATGGATACAGTACGATCAGTTCTAACCGACGGAAAGTTTACACATGTGTAAAGCAACATTTTACCTAACAGTATAAAGAGGCACCACTCATAGTACGATCTATCTGCACCCAAACAGTGATACTTTATAACAAAGAATGTGACAGCTCTCAGTTGATAATTGATGTTTCCTGTAAAATACTGACTACAAGGAATTTATTTCAAAAGTTATATCCTTCAAACCAATGCGGAAAAGAAGAAGGAACCAAACAATAACATGGAAAGCAAAAGAAATTTCATCAATACGGACAAAGTGATTGAGGAAAGGAGGAGATTGCTCCACATTTCACTCCACTTCAAGTCATTTTAGCCATGGCACACTATCAAACACGCACGGGTAAAAAGTACGATAATTTCTTTGCTTCTTAAATACTTTTTCTTCCTTTTTCGCGAAATTCTTTCTCGTCATTAAACAGATTGCTGTATATGTGCCGATCACGGCTTCCCTGATTTTCATTAGAAGAAATTCGCACACAGTAAAAATGACAATCTAGTCGTCATTTCGGAAATTCACAAGAATTGCTCCCTTCTCGACAGTAAAAATAACAGGAAAACATGTATGCAATCTGAACAAGCTTTACACAGATCTAACTGAATAAATAATCTGGAAAAACGATGGAAACCGCAAGGAAATTTCGACCGAAATACAAATTGCCCCGTGTAAAATGAAACAATTCAGAAAGCCGAAGACGCTCAAAATCTTTAAATCCGCTTTAACACAGGATGATGAAAATACGATAGCATAATCCCAAAGATCGAATAGACAATAGTGATAATTTAGCAAGATTAAAATACCAACAGATGGTAAAAAGACTTCAAGACGGACAATTGATCAGATTTTTCCTCAGAGGATGACAAAAAAAACAATGATTCTGAAGGATAAAAATTACAGCAGCACGCACTGTGGGTTTGCTAAAAATAAACAATACGATTAAAGACAAACTAAAACAAAAATTTCCAAAAAAAAATTGAAAAATTAAAACCAGAAAAATCATCTGAGAAATTACAAAAAAAAATTTGGATAAATATTTGTCGCTGTAAAAAATATAGGTACTACAGTGAAAGAAATCAGTGTAATCATCGCCGCTATCATATATCATCGTCTACAACTGACAACACAAAGAATATATATTTTCATATCATTTTATCATAGCTTATCATCATAATTGGGGAACAACAGCATTCAAGCCACTCCCTTTTCTTCACCCTTTGCATCATCCTTCTTGTCTTTCTTCATATCTGAAATGGATGAAATAACCGTACAAAATTATCCATGCTTCCGATCCACTAATGTATGAAGTCAAATTCCTCTTCCACTGAGTCACTGAGATCCAAATGTTTTACAACGAAACACGTTTAAAAAGGTACGATCGTGAAGCACGAAGAAGGGTGCAGAAATTTGAACATTTCTTATGCTCCTTTCCCATTGCACATTTTTTCGTGAAATTTATAAAAAATCCGAATAGCATTTATAAACTTTGCTTTGATTATAGGTGCTTGAATACTGCTTGTATCACTTGCAAAGAAGGGCCAGTTCTCTTTCCAGTAAAAAAGATTTAGAGCCGTCCAGGACTGTTTTCGAATTCACTTTTATAAAGATCTCAAATTATCAAAGACATTTCAAAAATTTCAAAATGTTGAAAACTTGGTTGCCTGGCCTGCTTTGTGTGCAAATTATGCAACAAACTACAAACACAAAAAAAGTCCAAAGAAAAGTCTAAACAAACAAATTATCAATTAGTTGACATATTTGCACATACACACTAGTTTTCGATGAATATTATGAGGCAGAAAGCATATAAAACTTCCATTGTTGAAAAACAAATCTATAATAAAAGGAATTAAATACTTTCAAACACCCAAGTATGAAGTTCGATAGTCAAGCAAAAGACGAGGCTTATGAATCATATTCTGATGTCTACGTCACAGGTCATATTTGTCGTCCTTGTTAGCACCACACATCTGCTAGGAAAAATAAAAGAAAAATTCTCAGGCCAGGGGACAATATCACATAAAGGATTATCGCTCAGTAAAAGCAATAACTTTCTAGAAAGTTATTTCTAGAAAAGTCATTGGATGAATTTATAAGAAAAATATCAATTTAATGAGATGTAAAACAGAAGTACATTTTCCCAAGCAGATGGAAAAGTACCAAAGGTTAAACGTAAACACTAATTTCGAAATTTGGATCTAATCCGTGTGTAACATTTATTAAAAACAATATTCTATAAAGCGGTACTCAAAAAGCAACATTTTTGAACTCCCTGCCTCAGCATTAACGAAAACTGGTACCCGAATTCTCAAACTCCAGCTGAATTTCAAAGGGGAATAATTCACCGAACCAACTGTGCTTTTTGTGTCACATTTTCTGGAACAAATCTGACATAAAGTAAGTCTGTGTAATGCACAACGAAAAACAAAAACGGTCAACACATATACTAACACCACAAATGCAAAATAATAAAGCAAAAACAACCCAAATGTTTCCCAGTACACTTCCATGAACTGAAAGAGATTTAAAGGTTACGACGATTTCCAAGTAATTCTGTTTAAAGTTAGAAGCTGCAACAACTGAGCTTCCTTGCATCCTAGAATTCGTTGAACAGACTGGAAATTTTCAAAAATAAAAATTTCATTTAGATGTCCAAAACGAAATGAATTGCGGAGGTAATAACTATTCTTCTTGGACCAGTGTAGAAATGCCCTCAATAAACACGTGAAGAAATCTCGGAAATCCGAACCACTTTTCCTGGATCTCTGCGATAAATTCAAATCACAAGGCATAAAATGCTAATTTTGCCGGAAAACGCTTGCAATTCATCAGACATTCATTTTTAATTTACCTCCAACAAATACAACATAAAATATGTATTTCCCGCAGCATTTGTGCTTTACTGATTGAAAATCTTTGATAAAAAAATTAGATTAAAGACTGATTCGCGGGAAAAACATAAAAAGATATTCTTCAGAGAGATAAGGAATTACAGGCACAAAAAGTAAAAAAAAAAAAAACAAAAAACCACCATAGAAGTGATGTGCTATGTAAGAGGATTCGAATTCAGTGAAGGATAAGCTTCCTTACAGGAACAGCAGCACATATTATAACGAATTAATCGACCATTGTTTCACAGATGAAAAAAGAAGACTAATCTTTCTTGGAAAATTTCGAAACATAACAGATAAAAATCAAGATAAAGGAGCAAAGCAATACTATTCAGCTTACATTGTTTTTTTGTTGAGTTTTATTATAGTTTTCCATGTATTTAAAAAAGAGATGTATAAAAAGCACTCACGATCTGGAACCAAATAGAGAGACCCCACTTGCAAAATGTTTTAGACTGTTCGTCTCAGCATGCTGCTTAAATACATGCATAAGCTACAGAATAGCAAATTGGTTGAAATTTTGAAATTGGATGTTTCAAAAAATTAAGCAGACCAATATTTTTGTGTTGCTGTTGAAGACTTGATTCTAATAATGCACATCGAAATCTATGAAAATAATTCAGCTACTGCTTCATGGATAAATTTCTCCCACATTATGCATGATAGAAAAATGATTTAATTCTTACCTAATAAGAATGAGCTCTAAATTAGTTGGGGAGCTGGTCCTAACCATTTCCTCCGTGTTGTAAAACTAAGAATCACCGGCTAGATAACGCAGTAGCCGAAACAATATAACATACATATCTTCTACAAACAGAATTTCGAAAGAAAAACTGAAAAACTATGCTAACAGATTTTGATCGTTTAACTGACAAAAAATGAAACAGGAATTTAATTTTGAACAAAAATTCAACTAAATTCCTCAAAGAATGGTATGTTGCAGGTCTGAACGAAAGCAGCATGCAAAGACATACAATTTGACCATCTACAAAAAAAGAACAGAAATTGTGCAAAGAATTTATGCTGGTATAAAGAACAAAACGACGTACAAACTAACCGGCAACCTCACCATCATCGAGGCTTGCGTTAGAGTCGCGCGGACGTTTCCGATCATTCGATACATTTCCACCTGCATTGCTATTACCATTATTACCACTGCCATAGCTATTTCGAATGTCAGGTAAACGATCGATTGCGAGTACTTTATACATTTGATTGAATGCGATCAAGCGCAACGCATGCTGTGAACTGGATGTGATATCTTCTCGCTGTTGTCCGGTAAGTTCCGCAAGAACATCAACTGGTTGTTTCTCACATGGGTCAATAAGTCCAGGTCCACCTTTAAAAATGACTTATAGATTTTGCACGGTGCTAGTAAGAAATTTGAACCAAACCAACTATGTCATCTTCAGCACCACCAATAATGATATCCATCTGCACTTAAACATACCAGTGTTTCAAAACTACTTCACGCCGCTACTATTCTTAACAAATTTTTAACTCGGCAGTTATGATTTTGAAACTAACTAGGCAGTTATAACTTTACAACTACTTTCAACACTATTTTTTCTGCTTTTAAGCGATAAAGTTTCAATTCTAACAAGTGGAAGGAAATTACGCTTACTTGAGAATAAAATACCAGATGCGACAGCTTCAAAAACGCGACGGACAGCATCACCGGGAGAGAGCGGAGCACCAAGAGATGATAAAACCTTCTCAACTAGCAACTCTGTCATCTAAAATGAAATCAACTGAAAAATAATGTTGAACCATCAAACAATACCAATCGTATGAGATGAAATGATTCTTATGTAGGCAACATTAGAATATGTGCATGAATACCGTAATTTGTCCTAATTATTTTCTTCAGAATATGACCATCAAAACAGCAGCTTACTCACCCAAGCTCTCAATGGTTGCCACGTTTGTACACGTTGACGGACATCGCGCAAAATGCGTAATGTTATTGTAGCAGAATGTAAGTTTGAGCATCTAACCTGAAACGACACTAAATAAGTAAGTAAGCATAACTGGTCAACAAAAATAATATTAAGTGTTTAAAAGATTACGTGGATGGATGGAATTTCCTAAACTTCAATTACTTTTTGAATTTCCTGTTAAGCGCGGATACCGAATTTTCAATAAGATTTTAGGAAACAACTCAAATATTTTACACAATGACTTTCGCCAATCAGATCATATAATACATACATGCGCTTTTTGCTTGTACATTGAAAATACCTAGAGTTCCATTAGTATCGAATTCTGCGCGTGTATGGTTAAGGCATGCACAAAGATTAATGGGAATACATAAAGTAGAGTCTTTGTCAAATGTTTTCGTCGGAAACAGGTGACAATGACTTTACAAAAAAAGAAAGAATAAAACCGTGCAGTAGAAATTTAAGGGTCGGAAAATTTCCCATAATTAATATCCGAATCCTCCAATCATTAAGTACAAATAAATATAATCGGGAATCAAGGAAATCCGGACGGACTACAGTTCTTTTTTATTCCCCTCTGCTCTCAGCAATAATTAATGTTTAAAGAATACTTTCAAATTTCTTTCAAGTGTGGATTAGAATGCGTAGTAACTTACTTTGAACTGCCTCCACGTGATCGCAGAATATAACTATCAATTACTTCGTAATTGCAGAAAATTTGCTAATTTTCCAACCCTATTTCAATAATCACAACACATACCTGGAACCATTTGGCGTGTCTCAATTCAGCCAACGCTTCCAGGCAAGGGACCTTCGGCAGAGGATCCTTTGGCGGTGTAGCTTTCGCGCCTGCCGCTGCCGTAGCTCCATCACCTTCTGATAAAGAAATCAAAGCAATAATAGAAAAGGAAAGAACGCATTCAAGCAAATTAAGAACGATGAATATCCTAAAGTTTCAAATCTTATGAGTGGAGATCCCAGTTCATTAGGGAAAACCACACAGGATATTCATAGTTAAAAAAAAGAACGGGATTCTTTCTGTCTTCTTTCTCCTTTAATAAAAACTATCCAAAACTTATTCCAAAATTATGCGACCTTGAAACTTCTATTACCAGTACTCTTTTGTCAAATTATATTGTCCCGTTCTGCAAACTGAGTTACCAGAAATTCACTTCCCCCAGTTTTACTCTTTGATTAGAAAAATAATAAATTATAGTGGTAACTCTGCCTTTCGTTGAATGCGTTAGCTATAAAACAAGCACACACATCCTCCTACTGATGGTTCTCAAAATCAGTTGTTTAATCTATTTTAAAAATACTACAATTTGATTCAAAAAACCACTCAAAATTTCGTACATCCCGTCCAAATTTTAAATAAGATTAGCAAATCCCATCCCACTACGAAAATATTGAGAACCATGCAAATTCATAGAATAAGCTTCATGAGGCAAGCAGCAATATAACGGATACAGTGTCAAATCCAATAATAGAGTCCAAGAATGTTATTTAAGTTGTTATGGTGAATTGTTGGAACTTGAAATACTTTCTTAAATTTCAATTTTATGATGAAATAAATATAGTTCCACTGTATTTCCAACAATGAATTACCAGCTAGGATTGATTACATCAAAAAAGATAAGATTCGAGAAGCAAATTAATTAAAATGAAACAAATGTTTCTTCCAAACACTTTCTCTAGCTCTACGTCTGGAAGAATGAATCAAAGCTGCACTTGGCTGAAACAATTGAAAAGAGAAAACTCGCTCTCCACGAAGCAGAATAATATGAAAAATTCATTTGGATTCAAATGCTAGACAAATTTTCTATGTCACACCCTAATATATATAATGCTCACTTTAATTTTAATATATACAAACACAACCTCCCGCTGCATGTTCTTCACGAAGTAGGACACATGTTAGTACAACACGGCAAATCATATCCGAATTGGAATGCTTCAATAATAATGCGCTTTCTTCTGGCTTTTCAACCACTGTTACCACTTCATTTTCACCTTTCTAGAAAAAATTGAAAATTCAGTTTAATTCTATAAATGAAAATTCAAAATCCTAACTGGCCGTAACAAAAATCTAACAAACCATTACATAAATCAAATCACATATGATCATAAATCAATACTAGGTAGTTACATGTAAGTGTAAAGCACGACACAATACAAACTCTAAATTTTCATGTGTTAGTCATCTGACAAAATTAAAATCTAAATTCATGTAAAACTAATTTCATTTGCAAAATATCTTCTATGTAACTGAGTTGAAATTAGAAATGCAACTTGCAAGACTAAAATTCCATGTTTGCAACTCTCACCTCTATAACTTGTGGCAGTAACCTCACTACTTTCGATAGCAATTCACGAGTTGGTGGCTGCGAGCACAGTACAACCAATTGAACCTTAAAATTGAATATTCAATTCAGAAGGTTCGGGAAGCACCAAATGCTGTGTAATAAATTAGCTGTATACCAGCCATATCTTTCTATTCCGGTAGTTTTTCGTAATCTATAAGAAACTGATAATGCAATATACCTCCCTATCAGTTTTCAGTAGCAAGCCTTTAGCTAGAAGACCAACGCGCATAACTCCCTTCAGAATACGATCAGGATGCTGTGTTTCGCTAGTACGTAATGTTACTTCATCCTCTTGCGAGTCTTTTACTTCATCATCAGGCTTCTTCGTCTCTCTGTAAAACAAACTTGATTTTTGAAGTGTAAATTAATTTTTTCGAGTTTTTTTAGGATTTCATAATAAGCAAACATAAAATTGATGAAAAAGAAAAAAGATACAAAATGGATACTTGAAAACATACTCTTGCGCTAGATTATCGGAAACAGCCTTTAACGCTTTCTCAGTGATTGAAACAAGTTTTTCAATAGCACTCAGCTGCGATTCCTCCGGATAGATCTGTGGAGAAAAAGTGATGCGTTTTAGTCAGAAACCACTAACAATAAACGAATGCTAGAAATCTTTAATACTCAGAGATGGATAAACAGTTTTATTACCGATGATTCCAAAAGGGTCAGCGTGCGCATCACATCTCAAACAGTACCAGTGTGGATCAACTTTCTAATTAGTAACCAGAGAGCTCCATAGATGGTCAAAACAATGATAACAAAAGCAATTCTGTCATGGGTACTGTAAATAATTTGTTTAAAAAATAGTAAAAAAGGAGACGAACCAAACGATGTTTAGCCATTACATGTCGATCTTCTACAGTTTCTACACGTCGTCCAGGATCCATAATACCACACCACGGACGTGTGGGTAATGGCATAAGCAGCGGCTGTGGAGCACCAAGTGGGCGAGGCCTAAGTTAAGTTGCAATAAACTCTATAAGTACAATATAAGCATCATATTTACTATACGCCTTGCGTTTTCCAACTGTACCAAATAAAGGTGCGTGATGAACCAAGAAAACAATGTAAAGCGTACGGAATGACATGCATCCGTTGAGCTCGCAGCTTACGTGCTATTTCGTTGCGCATTTCACGCGGTACTTGATTCGGTTTCACCTCAACCACCAAATTTGGATTAACTTTCATCTGAAAAGAATGTGTCCAATGGGAACTATTCAACAATACTTTGTACTACTTGTGCGAAAAAAAATCATTCTAGCATATTTAAGGGAATATTAATACAGTGTGGAATACTGGATTATGGAATGTTTAAAAGAAAACCTTGTATTGCAATCGGTGCTTGCGTCCTTTGATGTGGATATTTTTTGCATTTGGATCACTGAATTTACAGTCGCACAGTTTGCAACTGTATTGAATGAGTTTACCCGAAGCATTTCTTTCTTCTTCAACATAATCTTCTCCAACCGGTTGCACCTCTTTCTCAGCAGCCAGAGCAGCCTGGTTGATAAAAATGAAAAATTTTTGCAAGACATGAATTTCATTCCAATAAACACACATTTACACTAAGCATTCTATGACTTAGATTAGTTTTAAAATATGCTATTAATCAACCTCAACAGCAGCACTCTTTTGACCAGATGCTTCAATGGCTGCTTCAGCATTTACAACCCTTCGTGCCAGTTCTTGAGTTCCGCTTTGCAATTTCTCACCACCAACAAATTTGACAGTTGACACACCGATAACCTGTAAACAACTTGCTGTAGCGCAGCAGTAAAAATATCGATGTAGCGCAGTACATTAATATAAAAAACTATATGTTCACATAATTATCCATATCATATTATAAATAAGAGATGAAAATAAAGTGAAGCTATTTCTTTTCCATAGATACTTGATTACGCACCTTCATAATTCAACTTAACCCTTAAACACCGTTTTCCGCACCTCAACTAATTGGTCTATCAGTCATATTCTGCTATAAATTAAAAAATCTTCGAAACGATTAAAATTTACGCGTTTCGTCGGTACAGCAGGACCACCTACTGTTGAAATTGGAGTACCACCAGTCTGTACTCCTGGCTTGTTCGACTTCTCACCGGGAGCAAGCACTGTTGGAGTTTCGGCAACTGGTTTTCCCAATTTCTTCATCAGATTCGCAGTCTAATAAGTGATATGTTTTCAGATGACATCAATATATAAAGTAGTAAATAGAGGAAGAAATTTCTACATGTAAAAAATTCCCACAGATTTAGAAAAGTTCGAAAATATATAAAAACTTACTTTCTGATGCTTACTTCCACGCACGTGAGATTCATAGGTATCTTTACCAGTGCAAGTAACGTTACATGTCTCACAACGAAATGAAACACGTGATTTAGATAGCGTTTGTCCCTCACCTTTTTGCATTGCTTCCTTCTTCTTATGTTTTTGCCCATCCATATGTTCCTTATAAGTCTGAATTAACACGTTTGATTAAAAGATTCTTTCCGAAAGCTTCTTTTAGTCAGAAAGCGAATATAAATAGTTTCTTGTTCAACCACAAAGGATGTTTTCACAAAAGCCGTATGATTTTTCTGCCTTTTAATGATACCTGAGCACCCGCACAACTGATTTTGCACACTTCACAATAGAACTGTTGCATATCAGCAGACCTGCCTTGTCCAAAACGTTTGTTTGAGAAAGTTCCACGACCTGTAATGTATACGCATGTATGAAGCTGGCTATTTAGAATTGAAAACGAATAAACATCAAACTTGTAAAGGTCATCATTTCAATAATGAATGCGAATTCTTTCCACTCCATATTTTAAAATAAATTCTGAAAATTACTGAAGGCAGAGCTAATCTGAAGATACAGTGAACTGTGTAGAAATAGGGGTAAGAAAATAATGCAAAAAGAAAGCCGTAACAAGAAATCATTCGAAACAATTACTAGAACAACGCAAAAGTGATTCATAAAACTGGAAAATTTTCTTTTCAAGATAATATTTCTTTTATATTAAGCATTTTTTTCCATTATTTTCTTTCCATTGCACCTTACTTCCTTATACTACCCCACCTCTATTTCCACTGTATCCACCTCGTCCTGAGATACCGCCACTACCACCACCGCCAGTGATTGCGATGTTTGAAGAAGTGATCCCAGAAAACGAACTTGAACCACCGTCATAACCAGTTGTGGCCGATTTCTTCGTTGTGCCCATCCATATATTCGCCGCACCTACCGCCTTTGATTGTAGATAACTGCTTGCAGCTGCATATACTGCAGCATCGTAACTGTTGTAATTGGATGCTGTAAACAAAAGGTTTTGGAAATTTCAAATATTTCAATTTAAACCTAAAAGCATTTTTTGATGTACTAGAAAAAAGGAAAGAGTGCTAAACACGAGGATCACTACATCAAATTTTGATTCAGCTATAAAAATTTTAACATTCAATTCACTTCCGTACTTGAAAATTTCTGAAAAATACTTGAGCTGCTCGTTCCGGTAGTTGATGATGTGTTAGCTGCTTGACTGGTTACTGTTGTACCAATTCGAGCAACACCTACATAGGAGTTATTGCTTGTCGGGTTCACTGCAGCCGACGCAGCAACAGCTGCTGCCGCAGCTGTGCGTAACGTATTCGTATACTCTGTAAAGAAAGGCATTTTTGACTTCGAATAATGAACACTTATAATTACATTCTTCACACTGAAAATGATATAATTTTCACGCGGTAATGAATCTAAAGTTAAAACAAAGCAGCAACCGACTACAAAGAAAACATGGCCAATAAAAAGAAGATGCAGTACAATTTCACAGTTTGGAAAAACTAATCCTATAACACAAAAAAATAACTGCAAAGACCGTTCAACATAAAGTGTTACTACTCCGCATTTTTACGTATAAAGAAGTGCAAGAAAATAAACTTCTTATTAGTTAAAATTCTACTAAAGGCTCAAAAAAAAATACCAGAACAATGGAGATTTCTATAAAAATATGAAAGAAACAAGCCTGATAATGAAGTATAAGTACCACCCGTTGAAGGAACTGAGCCGACGGTACTATATGAATCCGTCAATCGCGTTGCAGTATGCCCTGGATATGCTGCTGCAGAAGCACTTACAACGCCAGTTGCTGCTGCAGCTTGCAACTGCAAATTACTGTAGTTCTGCAAATTTTCTCAGTGTTAGTTTATTAAAGCAGGTAGAAATAACTATAAATACAATGAACAAAATATTGCAGATGTCAATTTCCACATCCCTCAATACAAAGTGCATAACATGTTGCATCCAAGAATTTTTTTACAAGAATAAAAAATTAAATTTCCGACCTGTTGCACTTGTTGCTGCTGCTGCTGTTGTAGAGACGCTACAGCCGCCGCAGTTTGTCCATACTGAGCATATGCCGCTGCAGCCGTAGGATTTGCATATGCAGCGTAGGGTGATGCCGTGGGAGCTGCTGCATTTGAAAAACTACAAAATACACCATTCTATTTATACATTTAATTTTTAGGCTCGGTCACTAACAAGATGCAACATCTATTCCTGTTTTTACTAAAAGTCAACACCGGGATAGGTTATCTCTAAGAAATGAAAATTCCAAGCGGCTCTTCACCTGGCATAAACACTAGTCGGATTTGTCGCTCCTACAGCAGGACCAAGCGCGGGAGTATGTTGCGTCGGTTGCGTCTGCACCGTTGCATTATAAACTGCAGCAGCGGGTGAAGTTGCATAAGTTGAATTATAACTTCTAAAAATTGCACTAGATCACTATATAATGAACAGAATAAAGCATAAAAAATTGTACTGACCGAGTAGCAATAAGCGATAGCAAATTTTGGAAAAGATTCCTTATGCTCCTTCAAATTCTTTTCGGATTTGTTTTCATGCTTTAAAATAATTGTCATGACACTTATTAGGGTATCTCTAAAAGCAGATTTGTTTCGATTCTTACCCGTATCTCAATAACCTTCCAATATTATTTATAAACAGTACCAATTAACCTTTACAACGACATCAGTACATCCACACTTATTATTCACAACGAAATCTCCCAAAATCATGAAGACTACGAAAACAACAGTTGCTAACTCCATGCAACTGATAGATTAAGCATGCTTAAATTGAGGCAGAAGTTCAGAAATCATACACACCGCTGTAATACTAACTCATTTTCTACTTAATTTTCATTAATTCCTGAACCATACAGTGAAATAATACAGATGTCATTGCTTCGAGAATTGTAGATATCTATCATAGTAGCTGTTACACAATCATATGTATGTCACCGATACCCTTATTACTTGGAGCAGCTATGCTTCTCTCACTCCAATAACGATAGAGAGAAAAACTTACCCATATTGACCTTGACCCGTGAAGCTGTACATCCTATTATGAACTCTTCAACTTCCAAAAAGACTGTTTCCCCCGCACAAAACCAATAACCTACAATGGGAAAAGCTTGCAATTTTAAACGGAGCTTCATGCTTCAAGTTACAAGCGTTATAAAAACGTCACTTCCATTTAAGCCCACACCACCTTCACTTGAAAGCGGAACCAATTTTGTCGAACGGTCCTCACCCATAGAAATTCACATACCTCTTTCAAAACCTTCGTTATCCCCCTCCTAAAACTCAAACTTCTGGTCCACCCCCGTAAAACATAACGCTTGCTTGAAAAAATCGATATGTCCAACTACCGTAACTTCCGTCAATGGACCACTTCTTGCAGCCATAAATTCGTGGACGATACCAACATCCACGTAATGGTTTCAACTGCTTCTACTTCAACCGAGGTGCAAATCACATGGAATGTAGGGGACTTACTTCACTATCTTCACACCAAACGAAATATTTCTCATTAAGATGGAAGAGCATCCTCACACAACAAGAGCAAAATGCAGCAGCAATGTAGGTTCATCAAATGATAAACAGCAAGATTACTGCTAATGAAACCGTAAATAAACATTAGATAATTTTATAAAAATGTTAAAAAATAATGGAACATTGAGTGTACAAAACGTAAGCGTTTTCAGCGCTACGAAAATGTTATTCACCTGACAAACTTTTATTTCAATACAGTTAACAACCAAAGCAAAAACGTAATGATTTACAAAACCACTCTTTATTTATTCTCGGCTTTAATTTTTGCTTTCAATACACGTGCAACAATTTTTTGCTCTTCAATTAGAAAAGCACGAATAATACGCTCTCGTACGGCCGCTGCTGACAGGCAACCACCATAAGCACGAGTTACACGCTTCAGCCGTTTTGTCATTTTTTGCAGCTGGCGTGGCCTGGCCGGTTTGATCTAAAACAAAACAAAGATTTGAACTATTGATGCCCAGCTTTCGGTTACAGGTAACAATTATGTCCAACTAATAATCGAGTATGTCAACTAAATTTAGAGTAAATATGAACCACAATGAACCAATCCCTCCAATTTTGCACTTTAAGCTTTCCAATTAAATATGTTGTAATTTGCAAGGCATGCGGGAAAATGAAATGTAAGCATACACAATCTGCATTCCAAACATTGAAATTACAATGTTGTAAGTGCTTCCCAAAACTTTACTACATGACGCAATGTATAAAATAATATTCGACAAAAGCTTACCCCCTTCAGCTTCACTCCGGTATCACCACATCGTGCTACAGAACCTTTCTTTTTTCTGTACAGGAAAACCACACGTCCACCTGGTGTTTTCGATACCTGAAAAATATGTTCGCGCCAATGAAAAACGGTTCCTACTATGTGGATTGAAAAATTATCATATACAGAAAAATCACTATTACTTATTGAAATCATTACTCTACGGAAAGATTGTCCCTCAACCTATGCAAAAAAAATTAGGCTGAATAAGTGGAACAGGATGCATGTGATGATATTTTTTTGAAAGCACGTTCATCCACGTCGACTCGTTCCACTATTTATACAAAAAAGTCAAATATTTTTGGCACTTACGCAAATTTTTATTGTGTTCTATTTTTAAATTACAACAAAATCACCTTGGTTTTATTGGATTTCGTGTTATAACAGAGGCGTCGTCGGTATGTCAGCCGTTGTGGCATTTTCCAACCTAAAATAATTCACCTCTTGAACAATGCATGATTAATATGACGTTTCAACAAAACACCCCACTAAATCCGCCACCCTCTCCCAACAGACAAAGTTCATTACTCATAAACCCTGCGTAAAATGTTATTAACGAGACTCCTTCGCGACGCAAAACACCTAGCATCACCACCACTCCCGCCTACGCGCCGTGTGATACACCGCAGGACATTAGGACAAACAGAAATCATCGTAGTACAAATATATCAAAGACGCTATGAAACCCCAGTCTCACTGGTATTGTCAAAAACAAAAGCGAAAAAATTTTATAGAAATGACTAATGTTGCTGTGCACTTGTGTGAAATTTGTTGAGAATTTTAACATATTTTTCAGTTTTATGGAAAAACACACATCTAACGAAAATTTTTATGAAGAATAACTTATACAGTAGCACAGCGAGATGCTAACTTCAATGGAAGCTTTCTCGCTGACCTGAGTATTTTGGCATATTGGGACATGGCTAGTTTTGTTTTTGCACGGGAAAGGGGATTGGGAATAGATTGTAGGTGTTCTATTAGGTGCAAAAAATGTGTGTACAAGCGATGGCAAGTGATGATGAGGTTCTGAAGTAGTATTTCAATGGGAATTGAGACGATTTGGGGCAAGTACCGTTACAGACAGTAACAATTAAAGATGTAAGCTTGACTGGTGCGTTATTGGTAGTTACGATCGAATCTGCTTGTGCAACAGAAGCTTCCTTTATTCTGTTATTAGCTTGAAATTTTTTTTCCGCTTAGCGACATTTAATGTTTGTGATTTAAAACATCACGATATTTGATTCAAGCATCATGTATGTATTATCTTAAGGAGTTCTGAAATTATGTCCGGGACGCATTTTTTAATCGGAATATGTACTAAGGATTATGTGATTTTGGCAGCGGATCGTTCGTGCTTCGCACATGGAGCGATTGTTGTTACCGATGGTTGCTTTTTGTTATCAATTTCATCTTTAGATTGTAAAGGAAAAAATTAGTCTGTTGATGAGAGTGAAAAGCTTTTGGTGTTTGAAATTGTCAACACTGTAAAACAAGCAGTTGCAGTTGTCCGTGAGGAAGTAGTGATGACTTGACGATCATTAGTATGCATTCAGTGGTGACATTAAAGCAAACAATACATTTACTAGTGCAATAAATTATACTCTCAATGTTAATGAAATTAATGCAGCACTGATAAAGGCTTTTAACAAACATGAAATAAATGAACATTTTTAAAACATTTGCAAAATCAATAAATAATTTTCGAAATCAATAATTAACATTGAGAGTATAATCAATAATAAATATTTCTTGCCATATTATATGTGGTTATGCTGTTCTTTGTAAAGACGCAATATTTACTCTGTTGATAGATGAGGAAAAGAAATTTATCTTGGGTGATAAATTAGTAATGATGTGTATTGGCGAGGATGGTGATGTAGCGCAGTTTGGAGATTGGTGCAAACGAAATATTCAGCTGTATAAACTTCGATATGGTAGGTGATTTCTATAAAGTAGTATTCATTTATGGGATAAAACGAATAACTACTGGTTCATGTTATAAACACTTTTGCGAAATTTTAAACCGGATTGCTTCGCGTTTTTCCAGGTTAGTATATTACAGGCTATGAAATGAGTCCACGCTCAAGTCATCATTGGATTCGTCGAAGTATCGCTGAAGCATTACGAACACAGGATTATTACGTTGTTGATACGCTGATTGGTGGTTATGATAGCATTGAAAAAAAAGCCTTTCTTGGTTCCGTTGACTACTTGGGCAACGGTATTGCTGATCAGGTTTGTTTCATAGCTGTCTATATTTATAGTATAGTAGTGGTGGCTAAGAGGCTTGTTTTTTTTTGTAAAATTAAAAATTATAATTCTCTTTTATTTTTCTTCCGGAAAGTAATTTATTATCTCTTATTAAAATTTATTAAAAGTTATTTATTATTTATTAGTAATTTATTATCTAGTGCTTAAGAAGCAAAAAATATTGTGTATGTTCGGTCCGAACTGTTTTCTTACATAGTGATTATTAATATCTTTAGCCTTACATATTTCGCGGATTCAGTGGACGACTCTGTTATTCAATTCTGGACAAAACATATAAGAATGGTTAGTTTATATGTGTAGCAATGCTTTGTTTGATGTATCCAATTTATGAACAAGCTAGTGCGATACCAATTTTGGTAATAATGTAGCATAATTGTGCTTTTTGAAACGATATTAGTTTGTTATACCATTGAATGTAATGGATAGTTCAGACGCTTAAGAATATTCCTTTATCTTATTTAATAACGTCATTTTGCTGTGTGAATTCTCCTGGATTCTTTGAATTCTATATGAAAGATTTTTAATTATAATCTCGAATTACTTATTAGGTTTTAGAAGTACTATCCAGATCTATTGCTGTTCTGTTTATGTTTAGATATGACCGAGGCCGAAGGAATAGATCTGCTGAAAAAATGTTTGCACGAATCGAAACGTCGCTTCATTGTTAATTTGCCATCATTTGAAGTAAGAATTTTCGATTTTGCACGGTTAAACAAATCAAATTAAGGTGCCCTGAAAATTCTAAGCACAACTAGTCGAACCATTAAAAACATTCCTTTTCGATTGAGGGAATTTATTTTAATATTTCTTCAGGTAACGGTTATCGATAAAAATGGAACGCGACAGCTGGAAGATGTCAACGTTTAGATGCAATGTCACTGAGTGCTTAACTGTCCTTTTTATTTATAACTACCCAACATTTTTACTGTTTGCTCACAAATAAACTATTTGCTGGCGAATAACGTTGAATCAGGTTTTGATAAACTTAACATCTTGCACGAGTTTTCTAGTTGAGACCGTTAAAATTCCAAGATTCATAGTCGAGGTCACCTAAAATTGCATTAGAAATGTTTAAAGAGGACGTTTTGTAACTGGTTGGTGACACAACGTATGTAACCTCTAGCATAACGAACGAATTCTTGTGATCATAAAGTTCAAAGATTGCCAACATGTGTTCTTCCATGAGAAAATCCGTATGTTTTCTTTTCCCATTTTTGTTTGCTTGCGGGGGGAGAATTAAAATGCAGATGTGAGGAAATGTACTTGCTGGAATTGAAAAATTTGAGGAAGGTGTTAGTAGAGAGTGACCAAAATTTTATGATGTTGAATGGTTAAATGCCAATTCAACAATTTATTTTTATGCTCTTAAGCATAAGCAAAAAACAAATCACTTAACAAATATAATGCAATAAAAGGTACGGTACAATGAGATTCTAGTATGCCGGGAGAGGTAGACCAACTTTGTAAATTAGGTAAGGTGGACAGGAGTCCTCTAGTTTCGCTGACTCTCTCTCCGAATCTGAATCTGAATCCTCAATAGACAAATCCGACGAATCCAACGAATCTGTCTCATCCGTTATATTTGACTCTTCCTCCTCATACAGCTTTGTCAATTCACTTTGCAATCGTTGCGACAAGTTTTTCCGCGGATAAAACATGATAATTTGAAATCGTCGACCACTGTATATTATCGAACTTGAAATGTATGCTCGAAATACCTTGACGTGAATTAGCACCTCGAAAATCTCGTCAGCCATTAATTTAAGCCATTGAATGAGCATTATATTTTGATATCGTGCGGCTTCTTCAACCTTCTGCCTTTCATGAAACTTTCTGGCGAATCCACCTGGATCACTCTGATATCCTCGAGCAATGAAGCCATATTTGGCGCAGCTGTCTCGAAAGTCCACGAAATCCTCACGGACAACAACCATCGAATACAACTTATAATCATCATCTTCAGTAATAAAACAACTGGAACATGCCACTGCTGAATCATGAAGTGTTTCATAAACTTCTAACCATACATTTGTTGATCGTTGCGGTACAGCTATAAACACTGTCTGAATATATTCCGTATCAATAACGCTTTCCTCACGTACGAAACATGCTAAATTTTGTGTAACCAATGTTTCCTCAGCACGTATATATTCCCTGGCTATTTTCAAATTCTCCTTATACGTTGCAACATTGCGTCGTATTTGTTGATTAAGATTTTGAAAATGTTTGTAAAATAGTTCACATAAATCAGATAATAACAAATATGGCGAATATATGGCCATATTCCATGCGAAATCGGTGATCTTTTCACCGTATCGCTGCTTTCGAATTACTAAACTCTCTAACAAATCAACATCTTCAAACAGTAAAACTTTCTCGAAAGTAGCAAGAAATGATCGGAAGAGATTTTCCATGGAATGATCAAGCAGTTGCATATCTTTCAGCAATTCATACAGCTGAGCTTCTGGCGCAGTTCGAAAATTCGGTATTGGTATGTTGGAAAATGTGGCGAAATTTTCAGCGACTTTTTGCAATTTCAACCAGTTAGCTTCAGGGCTCCCTTCAACAGGTGTTGAAATGAGGAACATCTCTTCTCTTCGATCTCGACACTCTCTCCTTTTATCTGAAGTGTCCAAATTGTTTGAATTTAATCATGAAGTCGTTCCCAAATGATCAGGGGAATGACGATGATGATGAGATCCCACACCCTACCACCGTACGAGAGGGACGATCTCACCGTCATCAGGTGCCAAGTGTTAAATGTATTTTTACAGTTTGCATGCTCAATTCAATTGCTTCCTTCACATGATCAAATATCACTTAACTTTAAATTAAATTTAAGCAAGAACTACTTGAATTGCTCGGAGTTTCTGCGACTGGCAAATTTTAAATTTCGCAATTTTGAAAATAAAATGAAATTAGTTCACCTTATCTGCAATAAATTACGCGACATACACTGATCCGAATTCAGAATTTCCATTCGTTGTCACACCTCTTATCAGTTTCTAGTACAATCACAAAGCTGGAAAAAGCAATGAAACATCATAAATGATAAACCTTTATGGCTCATTTTAACACTCCAAATTTCAATAGTTGACAAACAAACTTGAAATAAGTAACCAACGAATAAATAGCCAAACTCTTGCAATTATAGCAATCATAGAAGAATAGATGGGCATTAATCAATTTTATTGATTTATCAGATTATCGATTGATTGATGGATATTTTGATGAAATTTGCTTAATAAGGTAATGAATGAGGTGGTTGTGGGAAGCGAGCGGAACAACGGGTCGAGAAGGCCTGTCGTATGAGCGAACTGTGCACTCTCTACTGAGGCAGGAAATGACGGAGAAAACAAATTCCACCAGGAAGGCCGACCAACGGTCACTATGTGTTCACTCAGCAACAAAACTGAACAGCTCCGAAGGGCAGTACTGTAAAAGGAGCAATGACCGCTAGCTAAGCAACGCCACGCCTTCTCTCTTTTTCCTCTTTGCAACACTTTTTTTTGTAGGTAATCCAACAGTTTTACTGTGAAGCCTCCTTATCTTTTCACTTCCTTTCACCACTCACTGATTTAATAGCAAAAGCTCAATTTCAGAAGTTTTATTTTAAAACACAATTTAAATTGGAAATTTGAAATTCCTAAAAGATGAGTGCAACAATAAAATAATTATATAAATCTCAAGCAATGACAACAACGAATTGATGATCCACTGACCTCCAATTTTCTCTTTGCCATAAAATGACAAAAATTGCTGAGATTGAACTAGCCCTCTTGAAATATGATCTTAATTGATGTGCAAGCACATTGGATCACAACTAGAGAGTGAAAAAGAATCTTCCCGAATTTTTGTTCAAGGTATTGAGTATTCTTTTTCGACGATTATGAAATTTCCTATCATATTTATCAAATTAAGGAAATTAACATTTCCGAGTAAGGGAAAGTCAAAAAGTCCATCCACCCTATCAATCTGGTAAAGCGAAATTGTAAGATTTCATAAATAATTGCAGTCATTGGACAGAATCTTTCCTTTTCGGTAGAGATAAAAGGAAAAGCTGAAATAGTTGCAACTGTTGCTATGTTTTTTGGGTATCTTTGATAAGATAGCTAAGTTTCCTCGTGTCTTCCAGGAAACCTTCAAAAAGTTTTTATTAAATTAGAGAAAACAGGATGAAAGCAGTCGAAATGCTAGAAATGTGAAGCTTTTCCATTTATCATTTCTGCTCAGAATTTTAATCGTTTGTTTGGTTAGACATAAACTGAGAAATAAGCTAATTTTGTCAAATTTGCTTGAAGCATAAATTATTGACAACAAACAACGTAAAACACGTAGTAAGAGTAAATCACTGAACACAAATATAAGATGAAAGAAATGTGAAATAGGCGTCAAAAACGAATTACTAAATACTAGCAAAAAATAATATGCACCACAAATAAGCCAGAGAACATTCGAAAAAAGTATTCACCACAGAGCATGAAGAATAATGAATGAGAAAGGTAATTGGAAGCATTTCAAACGTGAACGTAGACAAGTTCTGCATGTTGCTGATATTTGACGTGAAAGTGAAAGACGTAGTAGACATAATCCAACCGATACTGATAGAGGAAATTCAAGTAGGAAGAACAGGAGGAACAATTCAGATGCAACAATGTTGAAAGAGCTTCCGATGAAACTGAATATGACAGCTAATTGAAATAACCGAGTACAGATTACCGTAACTAACGAAGAGACGTAATAGTTGAAGTAATAAATGAATCACGTGGAATAATAGTTTAATTCTATTCTAATACATCTTAGTAAAACAATGGAAGTGCTCGTTTCCTTAAACGGATCGTTTGCCCTATCAATAAAAACTACAATCTATGCCGAACGGTAGAATTGAGAAACTCGAATTTAATAGCTTCTTCTGCCATCCATCCTATCAAATTTCAGGTTCACTTGTACTGTACTCGAAGAAAATGGCAATAGGAGCAGAGCAAAGCTTTTTCCATTGCGCAAGGCCATCCCGCAAGCACACGTTTAAATCGACGTTGAAAAATTGCCTTTAACATTTCTAGTCGTTTTACAGTTTGATTGCTAGAAGGTGTTTTCGGTAAAATACTGATACTTTTATGGATTATCTGAAAAAAATGTTTATTAAGTTTGAATTATTTCGACAGACTGGAAAGTGTCCAGTTGCATAGTTACAGTAGTAAGTGGTAATCGAATTAGTTTCGCAAATAATAAACTAATTTATATTTATTTACAACGGAATTTTTTCGAATTCATTACAAATTTTTTGCTGATATTTGCATAAAATTAAAATTAAATGTGTCGATTTTTTCATCACAGCAATGATATAGTGTTAAATTAAAATTCATTTTCTGCTAAATCGATTCAAATATTTTTAAGCTTACACAATTCAAATATTCATCATATAGTTCTTCCAATTTGCTGAACAATTTACCACCAGCATTCTCTCGCCATTTCACAAAACGCTCAGCAAAAAGGTGCACAGTATGCTTTTCACGTCGAATATGCTGATGATACTTGAGATTAACTGATCGAATATGATCCAAATAATCTCTTATCTGCGATGTATGTTTCGAGAAATTAACACTTTCCACCAATTGTGATCCATCATATTGAACTGGCAATACACATATTGGCCAGAATTCCTTAAAAAAAAAATCTGTTTTTTTTTCGAGGCATTCATCTTCAATTAGTTCAATTACAACTAATTAAAAAATAACTTTTTCAGCTTTCTAATTCGAATATGCTAAAACGTAATGTTAATTGACTATCACTGTTCATTACCTGTTGCGCACGATATTTACTGACAAGCTCCTCAGCTTTTTGTTCAATTTCTGACATCACTCTTAGACAGAATAGCATTGCTACGACACTGCAGCAACAACCTTCCAGGAGTTTCCTCTCATTGAGCCAGATAGTATTAAGTTCCTGGAATTATTCAGTAGCTAAGCGAAAAGCAATTAGGAGCAGAAGAACTGCTTATTTCTCATCCGTCTGAGAGAGTTATTTAAATTTTGAGATCGTTAGTTCGTAGGAAAGTTTAAAAATTGTCGTCTATTCTGCTAATCGACTTGATACCTTCCCCGAATTGTTCGTTAACTGTACCAGCTAACTTCTTGAACGCAGAACACCTTGCTTCGCTTTTTCTTTTACCGCTTAATTTGAAGAAAAAGGAAAGAAAGAAAGAGTTGAAAATGAGAAATGAAAAGTGCTGATGGCAAAAGTTAACCTTCTTGATTCCGGTAATTCCGCGGTAGAACGAGCTACGTCCAGGATTTCGCATCCAACGTTGCGTCCTGCTCAGATGCTGACAAATTGTCGTGTCGCTGTATGGAAGAAATGACGATTGCATAATTGAGCAATTCATCCGCTCATCTCCCAGTGATACTTCATGCTTGTAACATCTACACCACTTGGCCAAGCTGCTAAACCTGGATCGCGCCCCGGCAGCATGACGTAGCATACGTTCGCGATGCAGTACGCAACGTATCATCCTTTCGTCATTTGCACAATCATTTTTCTCAGCTTCATCACTACCACGTCTCAGTGTTCCCGTGAGAGCAACATTCAGCAGAAGCATAACCTGCAGTGTAATTAAATTAGCTTTAACTCCTTGCTTTTTTTTTAGCAGCTAATCGGTTAAATTCAATTCGCTCTTGTATTCAATAGCATATGAATTCGTACATCTAATCTCTCTCTCTCTCTCTCTCTCTCTCTCTCTCTGCTCCACGTACGACCAACTCAATACTTCGCATCGATCAGACGATTCACTACGAATACTTTCTAAAATCACTTTTGAATTGGTTTCCTCACACTGAGATTAGCCGACTGTATCATTCATCGTCTTACTAGTACTACTACGATACACATGCGCACTTACTTTCAAAAGAGAAAGTCAACACTGACAAGAACAATTTTTTTTTCGTTTTTAATTCTTAGCTATGTACAGTATCACATTACTTTTAATTCTTTGCTACACATATTACTGCGGCAAGCAATTTCACTACTTCACTACCAATGGTATACATTTTCAAATTGTTTTCGCTTCCAAAAATCCCTCCAAATGACCCCAAAAAGTGATTGAGGTCAAGCAAATGTTTGTTTTGATGACCTCATATCTAATGACCTGAAGCCTCATTTTCAAACATTTTTTGCTGTGTCATCCAATCGACGTGTTCTTGGGAACTGGACAACTATGTAAAAAGGATTTATTTTAGTATAAACCTGTCTTCCTCCTAAATCTATCCTTCTCTCAAATACACTATTCTTATATATTTCAAAATATCGATTAATTTATACCTTCATAGATCCTAAAAATATACGGTAAATTTAAAACTGGTGAGTATTTAAATTAGGAGACAAAGCAGGAATAAATTGAATTATTATAAAAGTGTCATTTCAAATCGAATTACAACAAAATTATTCAAATCGAATGCTCTATAAACGGAAGTTTCAAAAACTGCGAAGATACATAAAGTAAGCTGTCAAAGTACAGCAATTGCGCAAGCGCCACAATAAACTGTCAATGTACAACAATTGCGCAACTGTCGCAGAGTTCAAAACTGTTGAAGTACACCAACCACACTGCCGCTACAGGTCAGCAAATTCGGCTAAGGTCAAATGATATGATGGACTTGTGAACTTCATGCTCTCTCACCTGCGACTCTCGTCGACCGGCGCTGCACAACTTCCTCATTTCTGCTAAATAAAATAGAAAGTTACTCAATTGCATGCAGCACTGGTATAAAACATCGATCGATTAGGGTCAACATTGATTTAACTTAAAATTGAAAAGTATGAAGCTGAAGGAGCGCACAACTTAACACACAAATCTGAGCTGAAACAATTTGTTGAGATGCGCCTGAAGTAGCACCTTGACGGAAGCGTACACGAATCATCCACTAATGAATGCAATGCAATCGAAACTCCATGAACACCGCTCCATTCTTAAAGCATCTAAATTTTCATTCAACTGAGCTAACTTATCAAGCATTCAGATCCGCCTATTTTCCTTGTCCTGTATCGTGATAGCGGGTTTAATCGGGAAACTGAATACAATCGTATGGTGCTTAACGAATTCCATGAAATCTTTTGAGGAGGCAGGCGTAAGCGAATGAAAAGTCAATATTTTGCAATCATAATGACGTTGGAATCATAACATGCTAAGAATCCTCTCGCATTTTGAGCTACCGCGTTTCGTTTAATCGTAGAACCTAAAAAAAACCCTTCCAAGTGGCATTGCGTACTATATGAATCGATACTACCAAGTGCTAAATTACAGCGAGCTGCTGACTTCAGTCTAGCTAAATATGTAGATGCATTTGTTGGTTCGTCGAGTTAGCAAGTCTTTGCAACACTTCGCCCGTATGATGATAAGGCCTGCCACAAGCTGTTGAAGAAATTAAATTGAAAATTCATATCTAGCCATCTAAGCAACCGTCTTTTATTGATGCAAATAAAAATTGAAATATCATAAATTACAACAAACAACAAAGCACACGCACTGATTACAGCATCTAATACATTCACTTCCAGCACACACCTAATACAATAATTTTGATTTGATTCTCGTAAATGGTAAAGCGAAAGTGAAAAATCCCATGTTTTGAGAGTTTCATGCATAAACCAATAATTTCAATTCAAATGATTTCAACTCTAGAAATTGAGATATTCAGAGGATATCAAACAACTTCAGTAAGCAACTTATTACGCCTTTCTTCAATCATCATTATTGCCTTCTTCTCAAAAGCCCTTTTTTCTTTCAACAGACTTTCCATAATTTTTTGAAATTCCTCGTGATCCTCTAGCTCTCGATCATATTTTGAATAAACCTGAATAAACGCATACTTGAATCTTTCTGTCCTACTTTGTAAACTCAATAATTTTGGTTCCCAGTTTCATGAATGAATTTCATAGGCTGATGAAACAGATTGAAATGAGTCCAAAAGTGAATCTGTCGCACAGCGGTAATTTCGTGTAATATATTTGCTCAATAACAATAAAATCCTATGAACTGAAAAAACTGTACTTACTGGAGCTGTATGAAACATGCTGCTGGGATAATATATACGAAAAGAGCATACGGAAAGTAGAAAAAATTGATTGAGTATTCGACCAACTACAAAGCACATGAGAAGTTTAAATGGTACAAAATTCAAACTCACTTCATTCAAAGCTTTTTTATATTCACTGAGCAGCTTCTTCGATGCAACATTCGCCATATTTTCACGTCGCTCACGTGTTATCCGCGGTAGGGAAATATACAATACAGCACCTTCCTGACGTGGTGTCACGTTAAGTTTTGATTGTTCAATAGCGAGACGGGCTGACTTTATTACTGACGGATTATCCCTAAAATCGACGGAAACCAACAATGGATTCAATAACTTGATTCGTCCAAGCGTGTTTAACTTGTATTGCTGCAAATTGTATTTCGATAGAGTTAATTTAATATCGCTTAAAATCTATCCACAATATCATTAACATATAAATTGTAAATCTTTTAAAAATTTTAAAATTTAACGTTAGTGAAAAAAATGAAATCAGGAAGAATAAAGAAACATCGAAATGTCGAACCATTGCATAATATTTGCGGTATTTGGGCCATAATACATAAAAAAGACTCTAAATGAGCACTACCTTTCCATCCTCCGTCTTCACCATAAAATCTTCATACGTTCGCAAATCAGCCTTCAGTGAAAGACTTTTAGTAAGTTCCTGCACAAAGATATCCTCCAAACCCTTCATTTCCTTCGCTCCATGCTTTATGACAAAATCACAACTGTAGCCTTTAGTCTGATCGCCATTTTTACCATTAATGTCCTCATCATCAAATTCTTTCTAAACAAAACAAGTTCAACAGATCTTCCAATCTCGAAGATCGAAAAATCAATAACAATAAATGACGTCTACGATATGTTAATTCCAATGTACTTGTCAATAATAAGCTATATTGCAATACTAAACTTCTTTTCTACATATAATTTAAGTAACGGAAAAAAGAACAGTATGAAAAATGCATAAGACGGATGTTGGATGTTTCTGATAAATGGAGCTTATTAATTTTAGTCAAATCCCAATCTTCACCGAACAAGTCGACAAATTTTACAGTAGTAGAAAGATCAAATTAACATTACACTCTTCCACTACATAACCTATGCAGACATAACTATTGGATTTCAAATATGCAACATCCCAAGCACACAAAAGTCACATCAAAAGCAATCAATCACTTTTATAGATCGAACACAGGAACACTTACCATTTTCGCCTTCCGTTTCTTTTTCAAATTCAACTGTGAGCAGTGCAATTCTCGAGACTGTGTTAGCTTGCATGACGATGGACCATGGTAAGGTGTAGTTTGCAGGTACATCTTTACTTCTTCAGACCTTACGTCCAATCCCTTTCTTTGCAACACACTTGCAACTAGTTGGAAATTAATAGTTCTTTGCCACGAACGAAGCATTCTAAAAATAAAACAAGAAAATTCACACCTCTAAATGATCCATTGCAAAAGGTATAATAGAATTTTACTAATTCAGTTTTTTTTTTCAAAAAATTAGTTCCTAACTTATTCAACGAAATTCTCTCTTATGCTATTATTAGAAGTATCTATCATATTTATCAATTTCTCAAAAGTAATCAATGCCTAATTATTCCCACAAATCAATTGATTCACCGGGATGGACCGTCATCACAAATATGATTGAAACTTAATCTATCTTTCGCAAATACTATTCCAGAAGCATTCGCTTACTTTATAATTTGTCCAAAGAAGTAAGGATGAACTACTGAGTAGCAAATTCATCTCCATTTGACAACAATACATTTATATAAAAAACTGGCTTTCTTCAGAAATATCTTTTTCAAACCGAAATGCATCAGTCCAAGAGTGTTGCTGTTATTTCATGATGATATCACAAGTTTAATGAAGCTTATATCAGACTGTAAACTGTTTTACTCGAAGTAATGAAAACAATGTTGAGAGTTTCATTTCGTTTGCATAAATAAAAAAGCATGACATCAAATTTCGACAGAAGGATCAATTTAAAATTATTGAACTGAATTTTGTGAAAAGATAGACCTCGTATTTGAAGTAGCCAAAAATGTGTGGGATAAATGATTGAACGAGAAAGAAATACTGCTAAAGAAATCAGCTAGCTGTTGCACATAATTAAGTGATAAACAAACCAGTTCATGGAGAATTAAGTAAATCTGTCAAGTAACTCATAAAATTTAAAACCATATTAAATAGTAAAGAAGAAAGAAATGAAATGAAAACGAAAGGCAAACAATTTCAAAAACAAAAGATAAAATGCAAGTCAAAGAATGATGCATAAATGTTCGACTCTAACGAATGGACTAATTTCAAGCGATACATTCAAAATTATTAAATCGTGATGAATCTTTCGGTAAGAAACTTTGATTCTTAGTGAAAGTTTTAATGAGAGGGTGAACATGCGCACAAATGCGATGAAATGTAAAATCAAAGTTAAGCAGTGTTACAATGTAATAAGTAATGAAACTAAATTTCTGATTCTATTGAAAAAAAATACCGAATTCTTGCTGTAGAATCTTATACTCCCATTTTTTTAAACTGCTGAAATCAAAATTCATAATCAAAACCATCCAGAAATGATGATCGAGATTCAACTCTTAGAAGTTTCATAGACGAATTGCAATAAATTATTCTTATAAATAATCTACCTATATGAACGAACATTTCATTTCAGCCCCTCAACATGATAACAAAGAGAAGTGATGCAGAAACGATGTTCGGAACAAATATATTTACAAAAAGACTATTTTCATAGTTCCGGAAATTGTAAAAATCCGATAAAACATCAGCAGAACACCCATCATCAATTTCTATTCCATGCATTACGAGCAATCAATTCATTAATTTGACACTTCTCCTCCAATCTAATTTCTGCAACAAAATGACCGAAGAGCGCTACTACAATTCCAATAAAGTTGCATGTTAGAGCTATCAAATTTTACGATTATCCGTGCAAACGAAGTGAAAAAATAAATAAACATACAAATCAAAGGCAAATAGTAATCGATATGAGTGGAAAAAATGCACATCAAAATTTCATCAAAACTAGCCAAAGAAGAGCTAGAACAGGAGTGTGATGAATTGCAAGAAGTTGGTTTTGCACAGCAGAGAAAATAAATCGCCATAAAATGATTTATTTTTACAGAAAAAATTCTAAATCACTGACTGGCTCGTCTTCCGAGTATCAAACCCGTAACAAAGCGTGAAAATGGAACCTCCGTTTGTTAAATTGATACTGATATTGCAAAGAACAGTATTTCCTCAAAATTATACAATATAAATACAATTAATTTCAAATACATAATGAGACAAGATAACTTATCAAATGTAGCACAGGTGAGTTATTGGGAACATAATATCAATTATTATATAAGTTAAAGAACAGAAGATAACTAACAGCAGGTGAGAAAGATGAATAAACAAATAAAAAAGGCAGGCAGAATTTAAGAATTTAAACTATTTTTTGAAAGCTATAGAAAAATGCTTTGTTATAATTCAGTTAAATATGCTGAGGCATTTATATGTTTTCGAGTTCATTTTTATCATCAAGTTCATCACCAGATTCAGAATCCGTTGTCTCTGCAAACGAATCGATAAGCTGCTCTTTAGCTGGCAAAGGTGTGTAGCTGAAACAGATCAAATTAATGTTTTGATTCAGTTAGGTAACTTTTTTTAATTATAAATTCTCCCAAATTAGATGAAGTAGTCTTAGAATCCTAACGACAAAAGTTCCGTTTGAAAATAAGAAGAAACTTATACATTACTCTATCAAGAGAATTTTGATACTCTATTTATACATTTCTTCTTAATCTCTGATAGAACTAGCTGAAAAAAGCTAACAAGAAAACAATCAAATAAATTTGTAAATAAATAAGATAGTACAAGAATTGGTACAACCTTTGAGAATTGTTAACTCATAATAATTGGCTCGCAAAAGCAGAAAGCATTTCTATGTAAACGAGGTAGTATAAGAAAATGCACTGCATGTTCTAGTAATGATAATGAAGTGGAATAACTCACTCAATGTTCCGATTAGTACGACTGGAAGAACCATCAATACCAAATTTTATAATGAACACGCAGATAGCGACGCAAAACGTCAGCAAAATAACCGCGAAAAGAAATATATGAAACAGTGACGAATGCGTCATACGTACTTGTAGTGATAACGAAGTACAATCCTCTGAAAGTTAAGAAAGAATTTTAAAGCTAACAATTCGAACTGATCGATACAAGCAAAGAAAACTGAGTACTTTCGCTACAGATATCGTTAAATGACGTGTAAATGGTATAAAGTTACAAGAAAAGTAAAGCACAGAAATGCGCAAAATGGCAACTTATATGCTCATAAAAAGACCAGCAAAATTAATAAAAAGATAATAAAACGAATTGAATTTTCAAAATACGATTGAAACCCAAGTTCAATTATTTCAAACATCCATTTTTGACCCTTTTTTCTGAACTTTATTGCAGCAACTTTATCTTAGGTAAAATCATTTCAAACTCTTCTGCTATACATATTCTGACATGAATTCATTTCCCGAAATTCCACATATCCATTGAGCATTTATAAGCTAACCGCAATGATGCATCATTGGATCTTCATTTGCTTTACAGCATGGTCGACAATATCCTACTGATTGGTTACTGAAGTTTGGGGAACACGAGTCACACTGTAAAGGCCCAGGACCGTGGCATATTGTGCATGCGTCATCACACGGTGTACAAATAGAATTTGCTGCTTCATAATACCCAATGGAGCATTTATTCCTTCTCAGTACACAACGCGCCTGCACTGCTATCGTATCTGAAAAAAAAAAGCATGACTTGTGGAATTATAAAAAACTGGGATTCAATAGTTTTTAGGAAAAAATCCAGATTCGTGTTCAAGTTCTTTAATAATTTTTTAAAAAGTAAAAAATAGATATCAAATAGTAAGCAAAAATGCAAATTCATAATCAAATTTAACAAAAATGATTTCTAAAAGCGGTCGATAACGAAAGCTATATTTTTTCGTTAAACAGAACAAATGTATTGCAGGCATTTATTTTACTTCATCTGGAATGATTTACTAAATAGTGTATTTTTCAGCCTATAACATTGGATACTCGATTTTTTTGGAATTCATGTCCTCTGGCTAAATAGGGATTTGTCTCTAACAGTTCACAAATGGAAGTTGGAAATTGTTAAATGATTTCCACAACACTTACAGTCCGGTTCTAGTTCAGGTGGACACGTATCAATGCACTGTCCGTGATCCAAATGTCCGTAATGATTTACATCGATTAAGAGCTGCGCACCAGGACATGTTTCGCATTGTTCTGCTTTGATACATGTTTTGCAATTCGGACTACATGCATGACATTTATACCCGTCTAAGAAGTACCCTTCATCACATTTGGCCACACATCTGCAATAATGAAATTTTGGAAATCTGAAAAAAACGAACACAACAGTCTTTGATAGCAAAAATTTGCATCTTCTGTCAAACAAATCGAAACCATCTGGCTTCGGAAAACGTCTAATGAAACATACTGCAGTAAATCGAATAATTTCCATTCAAATTATAACAGCTGTCCATATTGCTTCTAACACTTTTTAAAACTGAATACTAAACCTCATGTTAGGATATAATGCTGTTAAACCCGCGAAATAATCATTATTGTGACAATATTTACCCATACATAACGGAGAACTCACTTGAATCCAGCACGATTACGCAAGGATTGCGTGAGATGCCTGCAAGAAAAACAACTAACTGCTGATCGTGATTCTGTGCATCCAATACATTCTGAGTGACAATCTGGAGCTGAACGTAAATCACCAGTGGTCAACCCTTTGCTCGGAGCAATCTGAAATTTAGGTTGGTCACTTACAAAAATTAAAATAATAACCTACCAGGATAAAAATCTGAATAAGAAGGAAAACTATTTCCAAGGAATTCTTGGAAATAGTTTTCTCAGCGTCTTTATTCATTCTGTTCGATTTTTATTCAAAAAAATTCATTTTGTAACTGATAGTTTCCTTCTTCAGTTGACAAATCCTTTGATGAGGAAGGTGTACCATTAACAGTTAATTAAAGATCACTGTAAGTAATAAAGATATAATCTTCATACAATAGTTAGGACGAAAAAAAAAACCAAATGACAGGAAGCGCCGATGGAAAATGGCGCAAAACAGGCTGAAAGTAAGAGAATTACCAAGCATGATGCTTCTTGGCGAGAACACAATTGCACCGTTGGCATACAATTGACAGGAAAACACAATTTCACTGTTTTAACCATTTCATCAAACATAGGTAATGTTTTAAATTTGATCAATTACGTCGTCGAGAACGACTTAAACAGTCGTTCGCGAACTGCACAACTGTCTTACAAAACGTACCGCACCACATACACTCGCACACCATTTCTTATTTCGCCAACTAAGCAGAATTTCGATAAAAAAATCACTAAGCAAAATGCTACAAAGCAAGCAATATAACAAATCGTATTTTGTTAATAATACTTTAAAGAACTCAAATTTCATCCAAAAGAATGCCAGTTTTCGGACGTGCGACATATATTTGAGCCAAAAAAAAAAATCGCATTGCTACTTAATTCAGTAAATGATTATTCGTTTCGCTTCTTTCACCGTTTTTTTCTTTCAACACAAGATAAATTAAATTAAGCACTAATTTAATTTAATCAATGCTTG
The DNA here is from genome assembly GCA_963070105.1 of Litomosoides sigmodontis. NCBI lineage: Eukaryota > Metazoa > Nematoda > Chromadorea > Rhabditida > Onchocercidae > Litomosoides > Litomosoides sigmodontis. The sequence continues at coordinate 8,194,688 of OY718803.1, read as the reverse complement.
TTCTTATTTAACGGTATCAACAAAGCACTTCGAATTTAGAGTGAAACTATCGACAACATTTGTGCTAAAAATCCCTCAGAATTCGCAAAAAAATATGAGGATAGAAATAAATGATACGAACAGTCTATTTAACAGCTTATCTAATAAATATCACAAGATCTCCTTTTCACATTCGATGCATGAAATTAAAACTCTCATAAGCTAAAATTACAAGAGCATACAAAGCCAGGTAAGAAGTACAATTAAGCTGCTAGCATAAAAATGTTTGAAAACGAAAACGATTTTCTGGAGATTACTTTCCATTCCAAAAATTAGAATCGGTTCCACTAGGTGTAAAAATTAACTAGATATTTTCTTTCACTTTGTTCTCTTAGCTGCAAACGGTAAATTATTTCATACGTTTAAGGACAAAGATCAAGTGCCCGACTTTTTATGTATCAGACATACGTTACTTGCACGATTCAAATCACATCACACCTTCTCAAATTGCATTTATTTATTTGTTTTGTAAAAGTGTCAATTCATGCAAAAACAAGATGGCGTGCGCATCATGCATGGCTAATGTAGACAAATGCTACTTTTCAAATGGGAACATATACTGTGAACTTTTTCGTAAGGAATAATGGATTTTTTTGACGTGTTTGTGCTCGTTTAAATTTCAACAAAAAGTGAAATTTCCTTAAAAGGCATTTTAGAGTTCCCTCAAAAATCCTGAAAGAAAAGAATTCTTGCGAGATGTAAAACAAAAACTAAAAAATAAAAAATGGCATAAGACTAAAGCTACTTGCTGTTCCAACATACTACGACTACAGCTATCACTGGTACTATGACAAAATTTTTTATTGAATTTTATCTTCAAAAAGAACAGTATGAAAATAACTCATCATTAAATCCAGAAATAACAAGATTAAAATTTCATTCCGACTTACCCGGTTTCTCAATCAAAAAGGGAATAGTTCTCACTCGAAGTATGGGATTTTCGATGTATTCGTAGTATATCAGGTTTACAACAAATGATTTCAAATGCTTTAATTATAATAACACGAACAATTTTAAATTCATCACTTTATTCTCTATATTAAAAAATCCAATACTCAAATAAAATAAGACACGAAATCGCGACATCCGAACAAGTTTGTATAAAGCAGTTAAAACATATATGTATATGTGAAAGCAATCAAATGACCTGGAGTGAATTTCTCATTTTATCTGCTAGTAATTATTGCCCAAATCCGAAATTTTATTTATTTACAATGTCCTCAAGAATCGGTGATCTTTTTATAAAGCAAATTCATGTTTAAACCACTGCCTATCAATATAGGCAATTTTACTACTACCTTAACACTTCAAACAAACTGAAAAAAAAAACTAGGAATTTTGATTTCCAAAAAAAACTAAAATAAAAAAGTCATTATCAAATCCAGACGTGGAGAAATTCAAATTTCCTCCAGATCAAAATTGAATATTAATGTATGAGATTTTCAATGAATTCGTACTATATCAAGCTTACAACAAACGATTTTAGATGTTTGAATAATTACAATCCGCAAAGTTTCAGTTCTTAGTAAGATTGTCGACAAGGAAAGATGAGGAAATAATTCACACGAAGGTTATGGCTTCAGAACCGGGATTAATTTTACACGAGTAATATGCATAGATTATGGGACAAATGAAAATGATTTTATTAAAAATTCGCTTATTCACGTTCTTAATTTATAATTCAATTTATGAACATCAATTCCTTTTGCAATAAATTCAAGCACAAGGCAGTTAGAATGCTTAAATTTACACTTTACTAGGTCTTAATTAAAATAAATGACCGATACAGAGGGAGAGTGGAATGTCCACACTACGAAAAATAGAGAACATGGAAGTGAGACGTAAGAGGAATAATATGAATATAAAGAAAGTATGCCAATAATCATTTATCTTCTTAATTAACTAAATTATTCGAAGATTGCCGTCAGCATTCTTACATCAAAATATTTCTTTTTTTTGGCGAATATACTTTCCGACTACGAAATGTGCTACATTCAACTCACCGAATAAAATATGATAATGAAAGTAGAGAATCGAAATGATATGCACTACAACAATTTACAAAGACAAATCACCAAAAATTTCAGAAAGATCTTGGAAAATTCTTTAAAAATTAAATTTCATTACATTTCATTTAGAAGAGAAACAAACCTTTCACTCTTTCTCCTACAATAAGATCATACGCAATAAGCGCATACGTTTCGAACTATAAACAATCGTTAAGCGGAAAATTCGGACATAATTTTTGGAAAAGAAATAAACAGCCTCACTTGTTACTGAAGAATAATAAATACAAAACTTTCCCTCTTTCTTTAAAAGTGAACGGTCAGTTAAGAAGAGTTAAACAGTTGAAATTCGTTAAATTATATAAAATTCAAATATCAAAACTCAGGAAAGACAATAATGCTTGAAAAATAATACTTCAGAAAAACATTTGTGAAAAAAAAGCCAAGCAGTCTAGCAAAATCAAACACCTTTTTTCAAGTAATATATCAAAATCATCCAACACTGCTCGGCTTAGTGATTTGAAATAATGATATATCTAAAAACTACCGAACTATAATATAAATCTGTGTATGCCGAAACGGTCTCTAAGCAGAATGTTCTTTTTAAAGGATTTCCAACTACCTCTACCTGCCTCTATAGCTATAACTTGAAATAACAAAAAATTTCGTTGGACTCAAGCATGATAAACTTATACACAGACTCTTGCGTACTGCAATGAGACAAGTGTCCCAGAGTACTCTTAACAAAGTACTGGATGACCCGCACCTTACGGTGCCGTTCCTGTCACCAAAGGTCATCCTAGATCGTCTGGATTAAGGTTTGTCTTGGATTTTCACTAAAACTTCGCACTAAGCAAGTGGAGCAGTTACAAAAACTATGCAATTTCTTTGAATTCTAGCGAGAATCTAAGCCGTTCAAGTAATAAAAAAAATTTACAAACAATGTAAAGATTTAGTAAAATGAAAATTAAAACAACAATTACGGAAACATAAAAAGGAAAGGAATTACATTACAAAGTCATAAACGAAACATAAAAAATTTCTCCACTCACGATCGATGATCCATTCGTTACATGCGCAAAATTAGGAAGTGATGGAAAAGCAGTTGCAGGAGGGAATTTTAAAAAATTGAGCACATTTCAAAAAGACAGGTGAAATATAAGAAAAAAATTTTTTAATACATTATAAATAAACGATTAATGCCATTTAGTTCGTTACCTGTTATTTTATCTAAATTTAACCTAAAACTTGAAAAAGCCAAATTTTCTTCTCAAAAAAAGAAAATTTCCATTTGCATCCATTAAAATGGAGCAATGATCATTTGATGTTTCGAAATAAGAAATTTCTTGATTTTCGACTAAAAAGTAAATGTTTCTTTCTCTCTCCTCTTGGATTATGATGTTCAAAATTTTGAATCTTAAGTCAAAAAGCATCAAAAAGCAGAAATCATAAATGGGCTAAAATTGAAAGTGGTTTTAGAAAGCCCTAATTTCCAATAAATTTCACGAGTCTAATTTTCAAAAAAAAGATAACTAACGACGGTGACAACAGAGTTAACTCAAAACATCAAAGCATCGTAAAACATTAAGAAATACCCACAAAAAAAGAATATTTCATCAGACATGTGAGTAAAAATTTGTAAAGAAAAATCGGTGCAGGAAGCCAACGAACATGTATAGAATATATATCTCAAAATCGGATACAATGACATCCCTAAAAAATCAAATTTTCAATATTACAAACACATAACAAAATTTACCTCCTCTTCCTTCGATCGATTATGTTAACAGAACAAGTGGCAACATTTTCGTAGCCATATTTTTTTAGTAGCATAAATTTTAGAATTTCTGAGTAAAAATTACTCACTTGATTATTACTTGCAGCAAAGTACTAAAAAAGTAAAAACACAGAATGTTGCAGTAGCAAGAATTTGTTCGAAAAGTCTTACACATCGATGGTGCAAAAATGAAGCTAGTAAACAACTAGATGCATTCGTTGTACAGTCTTTTAATTTCCTATCCTCTTTGAACAAGCTAACGTTTTGAGAAACTTGAAAACACTACCAAATCTAGAACCATTACCCTTTATCTCTAAATCAGGCAAAATTTTAGGTCACGGTACCCAATGAAGGTGAAGGAGGTATAATTGCTGCTGTTGAAATATTACTAGCAAGAGAGATAGTAGAAGGTATAGTAGCAGTAGAAGTAGTAGTAGGAGTAACAGTAGGTTTCATTGCACGCCGGCAAGCCAATACTGCAGCTAATGTAACAAGCACTAAGACGGCCAACTGCAGTGTCATCAACAGAACCGGTAGTGAGATCTGTAGAAAAACCGTTAATTCAATCAACAACTCATTAAGTAATTAATTACACACGATTGTAAGTGGTAGTAGTGATAACAATCACACCGAAACAAAAAAGATAAGGAAATAAAAATTTAAAAACCATAAGATCCCAACTTTTCTTATTATAGAAATTACTTAATCTCTTCGATAATGCACCAAAAAAGAAAGCACCATCACACGAGCAACTAAAGTAATGTATTGAGTGGTTTAGAAAGATTCCACTCTCTACTTTTTTTCTTTGAAAGAATCTGCATTGTTCTACTGTAACGGTCAGCATAAAAGGAACCACCAGCGTTTGCATTTAATTAACAGAAACTGCTCATACAGACACAACACCATTCCCAATCCATGCAAAGTAAATCAGCAAAACCCAAGTTCGATGAAAAAAAATGATCCGAAATAGAATTTCCAGATAATATTTAAACACCTACCTAATTTCGAATATGATCATTTGGAATTCAAATCCCAAATATTTAAAGTTATTAATAGATGATTAATATCCGACATATTACGACGATGGAGACACTTCTCTTACGTGACAAATCAACTTTGACCTAAACTGTCTCTCGATTTCTTCCTATTCACAAAACCTAGCAAACTATACAGCCAACTATTAATCTCCTCGAAGGGGACAACAAAGCATAAAAAAAGTGCTTTCTAATTAAAAAATATTAGTATTTGTTTTGATAAAGACAGTAAAGTTTGTTTATATTTTTCATGCGTCTTAGATAACGTTAGAAATCAATAAGTAATCCCGTAAAATTAGAGTTTAAGTAAGTTGAACACCCAACGAAATGGTGTAAAAAGAATCAGAAAAGCTGACGCCAAAATACCATAGGAAAAGCATAAAAAGCAAGGATAACTCAAGAATAACTAGAAAAAATGAACAAAAAGCTACATGCACTAATAAAACTATAAAAAAGAATTCGCAGAAAGCTTCATGTAAATCCTTTAAATTTCCAACTTCTTATTCTCTATGATATGACAACCAGGAAATTGTTGATAGTGTCTCATACCCGTAATTCCGGTGGAGCATCAACCAAAAACGATTCCTTATTCTCCACCTGCTCAGGTTGCCAATCTCTAGAATCACGCTCCTTTTGCATCATTTCCTGAACTGATGACAGTGAATGGTGATGACGATGACCGTCACATTAGTGATAATGTTTGATGACTACTTCCATTTTAGCCAGCCACTAAGCATTTCTGATTTATATAAAGAAAAGCTTTAAAAAAAATACGTGGAGCCATAAAGCCAAATGAAGACAATAAAAATGCTGAAATGCTGAAAATTCAGAAGCGTTATTCAGTTCACTTCATGTATTCTAGCGACATCCAAATAGTTGTGATAATTCAGAAAGAAAACATTCCAGATTATCCGACAAAAATAATTTAGAGTCAAACATTGACTCCACTTCAGGAAAAATCACATATCCTGAGAACGATCAAGGCCTATTTGGATGTTTTAGCTAGAATTTACATAAGCAAAAAAATGCGTTAGAATTACAGAAAATTATTGCTACCAAGCTCCGCAGTGCATCTGTACATATGCCGAACAACTAATGCAAAACAATATAGGTATGAGAAGTTGTGTAGCAGCAAATTCTTCAATAAAAGCTACCATCACCCCCTCAAACTCGGAAAAATAGAAGTTAATTTTAGAATTAAGTCACAGAGAAAGAATTGCAAGGCTCTCTTTTTTCCGCAGTTGCAAAAAGATTTGATTATTGATCAAAAAAATTAAGAAAAAGGACTGCGGTCCATGCACCTGTGATACTATATGCTGAGTTATTCGATCAAGCGAAGATTCAACTGGAATAGAGGACGGAAGATTTGGAGGATGTTGCGGATCATTAGGTTGAGCTGGCTCTGCTGTACCATACAGCAATAGTGACCAATCATGAAACGTTCCTGGAAATAGTTTACAAAATTAAGGAAAGAACAGCATAAATTAAAAGAACCTACTATTTCAGAGTAAACAGAAACATATGTCAAAATTCAGGTGGTAAAGATTTTTAATAAAAATGAGTAAGAATATCTGTTCGGGCAACCGAGAGAGTATAAAAATAAAGCTTAAAAATATTAGGATATTTGCAAAAAGGTGAATTCGTGAAATAAAGTGCAAAGACACTGATATCTTATTTCGGCGAATAAGCAATCTGAAGTTCTTGAAATTTGTGCAAACATATGATAGTAATAACCTCCTATATTCCTATTCGTGCTAACAGATTCCACCATCAAAATCCACGTTCCACGAGGATCCTCACCCCACGTTTGTACGGACAAGAAGGGCCATTTATGGATACCATTTGAATTGAAATCCTACAATATATATTTATCAATAGTACTTCGATAGGTCGAAAAATATGAAAGTTCAGTCAGAAAAAGTAATTCAACAAAATATCTACTCAAATGGAAACAACAATTAGTACGATAATAATAAAAAAGAAAACATAATTTCAGAACTTTTTGTTAGCAAGTAAAATACTTTTCAACTAAATGCATGAAATCTGAAACGCAAACCTGTGGACGTGGTGGAAGCAAAACAGAGGAAGTCCCACGAGGCGAAAACAACGTGAGTTTCAAGTCTCCTCGTTTCCCAAAGCGAAATGTTGCCAGAACTTGTACATGTTCGAGATAGAGAACTGGTGTGCCAGATTCACAACCACCTACTTCCAAAGAAAAATTCATACGGAAACTACCCGTTATTGGTCGCGGACTGAAAAGTAAAAATGTGTAGGCCTACAAGAAACATTACGGTTAAAGATTTAAAAGAACCACCACAATGTAACCAATTCCTTTGAATATTTTCAGTTCACAATAGCTCAGTCGAATATCATCTTTCTTTCATGTTTCCTATTCAAACTACTCATAGCTTCTAATTCTAAATTTGTAAAAGAGCTTTCCAACTTACTTTGGTTTCTCTAGCTTATATTCATAAGTACAAATATGTTGTTCGGGTACTGTTTTCCACACCAATGCAAGCTTTACCAATGCTGCGGCATCCATCAGTCCATAACCAAATTTGTTGTTGATCCGACGCCCGACCCCATTCACCGACCAGCCTGGATTATTCAGCAACGGTACTGGATTAGCTGTTCGCAATACAATGTGTTGCATATCGCGCCATGTCAAGTTTGGACTAAAAGTAAACTCATAAAGAAATCTCGGGACGTTTCGTTTGAAATGAATAGTCTAGTGGTTCCCAAAATAATGATATTAATGTTACATTAAGCACATGATTGACCAATAATTACAATTCATTTAATACTTAATGGCTTATTATTTCTTTCGTCCCTGGGTATCAGTAGATTAGTCGAGAAGCACATATTTTCCTTTCAACGACTACTTGAAAAGGAGAAGCAAACTTCAAAAACTCACTTAGCTTCCAATGCTAGCGCAATAATACCTGCTGCAAGTGGTGCAGATGCACTAGTGCCTGTGTGCGAACGAGTACAACCGTGTGGTACATCAACTGTTATCTGAAATAACTTACCTAGAACTATTAAAGCCAAGACTACAATGAGTTTCCTTCACAGAAAAAAGTTACTGAAGGTTACAGCTCCAAACTCTGTGTGTTCAGCGTACACTAATATCGCTAACAGTACAGTTAGTAACACTGAGCACTCATATAGTTCCAACAGAGGCAGCGCATCTGGAATGGTGCAACTTATCTCATTATCTCACCTAATCTAATAAACATTTATCAGCTTATACACATCTTATGTTTTATCTTTTTCCAAGTCAATGCCATTTTCAGAATAAGATTCTACCGTGAAATAAGAAATGAAATATGAAGCGCTCACGATAGCTGGTTGATTCATGTTAGCACTGCTATATGTTGTAGCAATGGTTGATGGACACTCTTCCAGATACCACGGACTGCTGTTATCAATTGTTGCAGAACTAACGCTAAGAGTATAAACAGATGTCGTGTAACCATCGGCAGAACAGCTATCTTGTCTACAAGACAAAATAGAAATTTGGAAAATTCATCTCTTCCCCACAAAAAAAAGCTACTCTAATGTTTATGTTTATTACTTTACCATTATTTTAAAAGCTCCTCAATATCTTTACTCAAACTTAAATCTTTTACCTTGAACCACCATTACCACTGGCCCAAACAAAAATGCTTCCTTTGCCATTGCGTCCTACTCTTACACCGTGATAAAAAGCCTCCCGAGCTAACGGCCCAGGGCCATCAAATGTTCTTCCATCATCTTCAGGACCCCAACTCGCTGAGTAAATATCGATATGGTGACGATTAAGAGAGAGACTTGCTGCTTCAACACTAAAATTAATAAGTGAATACCCGGGGATGATAATGGTCTTACAAAAAATGCGACCAGAATTATGCTACAAAAATTTCTCTATGATTTTTAGTGCTTACTAAACAAAAGTAAAATTTGCACATACTCATTCGATATTATTTTTACTTTTCTCAGGCTCTTCATTTTTTCACTAAAAGTAAGCAATAGGTATTCAACTGCTTAGTATTATCAATTGACACCCGCTAAACTCGGTGGATTTATCCTATTAACTTTATTTCAGATTGTATTTCAATCCATTAATCCTGTCAGGTATTTACCTATCGCTTACAGGACCATCCAGCATCCGCACACCTCCGATTTTTGCGTGAAATGCAACACCGACACCACAGTACACATTCCCAGCAACTGATGCAACTTCACCAGCACATCGTGTGCCATGCCTGCAAACATTAACAGAACTATTCAATAGTAAAGCAATAATTATGGAACCAAGTAAAATTATATCTCTCATTTACTAGTAATTTCACATATTTTTTAATTTTTAATACCTGACTTTAATTTGACCCAAAAGTTTAAACTTGCCAAAGTTTACTTATATTTGAGCAAGTTGTTACATCAAAGGGCAATAATTCGGGTATCATAGTGCAGGACAATTTGATTTCGCACTTATTAGGACAATACATACATTAATCTAACTGGGGTTAATAGTTTATAGACAACTAAAACATACGTAGCTTAGCTAAAATAAGGTGGTTGTCACATATCAGCAGTACACCTCGCAAACAAAAGTTTTATTATTTCTTGCTATTCTATTCAAATATTTGAATTTCAATAAAATTTATGATTTAACTAGTTGATCTACTTCAGAATGAAATCCCGCACTCATTTATTTCACCGATTTTTTTGTCTATCTTTAATATTGTGCCATAATGTACTTGTGTGCGTTTCCATAATGTACTTGATTTTTACCTAAAGACTTTAGCTCCTAGGAATAATTATACCTACTTATTATCACCATCATCTTGCGGTGTCGGATCATCATCATGACCGTTAATATCAGTACTTGCCAGCGGATCATAATTCGCTGCCAGATCTGGATGATCTCGCTGAATGCCATCATCCAGTATCGAAACAGATACATTACGACCAGCATAACCTAATAGCCATGCCGCCTGCACATTCATATCAAAACCTCCCTGCGCACCATTATTCTGCAAGAGACATTTTGATATTCCTTTCGCGTGATGATCATTCTTAAAACTAACTTCCAAAGCTATCATTAAGATCTCCTATAATATATTTTCGGATTAAAACTTCTAACGAAATATTTTAAAAATTATTTATAAAATCGAAAAGTTTTATATTTAGCATTATCATAAGCTATGCACAACACTTAAAAAGAAAACTGATTTCACACAACAATTTGTTTAATATTTTCACTAAAAATGCTTAAATTTAACATATCGAAAAATGAGAAAATGAGAAAAAAGATACAAAAAATTTTTTTTACAAAAAACGACACAGAAAAAAAAAGATACAAAAAGTTTCTTTTCTTTTCTTTTCAAATCGGTTAAGAATACTTGATAAAATTCTTTCGTAAAGGAGAAATTATGCAGGAAGAATGCCATGTATTCAACGGACTTTGAAAGCAACAGAAAGTGAGCAGTCTTTACCAAAACGAAAAAAAGACGAAAAACGTACGAAGTACCACTGTTCCTTATACAAGGGATCCGGAAATGGCAGAACAGGCACATCACGTTGTATAGAATTAATTCGCCGCTCAGCAGTAGCTATAGATCCCGCATGTTTTAAAACATTGGTAGGGCCGACAGCACGGCCATAAACAGTATCCGCGTATACAAAATCACGTTTTCGCCTTACCCTAAAGTTTAGAGAATGACGAAGAGATTCACGAAAAAATCAAAAATTAAACCTCTAAAAAACTCTTCCTAGTCTTCTCGTTACTGTCATATAAAAGAATGGAGAAATTTAGTTCTTTAAAAACTGAGCAACTAAAACCTCGGCCTCTGTTCTTCGACCAATAAAATATCCGGATGCTCTTGCAACTTCGAGATTACTTCACGCTTTTGACGTCTTGAACGTTCCTTTGATACATGAACAACAAAATAATATGTGCCATCAAGAAATGGCTTACCCTGAAATTCCAATGAGTTATACTTCAGACTTGAATTTGAGATTATAAAAATTTTACAGCGAAATTCCAAATTTATATGTCAGATGCCAAAACCATTTGGTGCAGATAATCCGTCAAGCAATTTCGGTAATGATTTACTTGAATTTCCAAACCATGCTGTTTGGCAATTAAATGAGCTTTTTTTTCATTTTTCTCGCGAAGTCTCATAACAGTGTGAGTGGGCTCAGGGCAAATGTCGTCCTCTGTACAGATCGAATCATGTTCAATAGCCAAAATCTTTTGCAAAGAACCGAATAAAACGAGTATTCCAGCCAAGTGCCAACACATCCTGAAAGGACACTGAACAAACATGTTATTTTAGAAAGGTACCAAAAACTGGTCACACGTAAGTGCTTTATTGCGGATAAAAAGAGTATCACCTCAAGTAATAGCAGCTCCTACTAACAGAAAAACAAACATTAGAATTTGCAAAACTGATTGTACCATTTGTAATATTCGTACATGCCTGCCGTTCGCATAGCAAAATTAATTTTTTTAAGTGCGATAAGGCGGAATATGAAGTGAGAAATACATAGTGGCAGCAAAATATCAGTAAAATATAATTAGAACGTAAGACATTTTGAGGATCGTTTAGTTTTTCATCATTTTACTGTAATAACTTCACTGATGATATTAAGAAAAAAGGTATGTGGGAGGTTGCGTAAAAAAGATCAACTACGTTGTTGGATATATAAGCACTCAGATAGACTGCTACAACAAGAGAGAACAAGTGATATGAGTACCAGTTCCGACAATTCAACAGTTTATTTAACTCCTATAATGATTTATTTCATGCCCTTCCTTTTCACCTTCAGGTTTTTTTATTATTTAAGTACGATTGATTACCTTCCTTAACTGTAAATGAAGCATTCACTTATATAAGTAAATTTTATTTTATTTAGAAACTACCTCTTTTTATTACTTTTCTCGGAAAAATATTTAATTAAACAATGTCAAAAAAAAAAAATCCTTAATGTATTACAATCTTTCGCAGTGACTCTCTCCGTAATGCTTCAAAAAGCACACCTCAAATGATCACTCTGTCACAGAGAGAAGAGAAAAAGCAGCTGAAATGAATTATTAGGGAGCAATTTTTACTTATTACTGCTAAGCAGATAAAAGCATTTATGTTGGGTTTCATTTCAAGTAAGTTTACCAACTTCGATGTTTATTTTGACTTGCCATTTGAAATTATCTATCACTTATTTTCGTACTGTGTTGCTTCATTTGATAACATGTTTATTCATTTTGCCGGTTTGACATCAGAGACTGCCCAAACCACATATTATTATTCTACAGCTGTGTGTATTCACGATTTCACTGATTAAAACATTTGTCCAAGCGTTTCAAAAATCGAAAAAGCGAGCGCTTACAATCAATAAAGACTATGCAAATTAAGGACACAATCTGCTCTTAAGTTTGTTTAAAAAATAAATTTTTTGAAGTTTTTAGGAAAGAAAATCTCAGTTGGCAGGCACTTTTGAATTAATTTCCGGAACTCACTGATAATGTGGTGATTAGTGTTACAACACAAAAAAAAACTTTGCTTAAATTAGAATAAAAAAACCTCAAAGTAAATTTTAAAAAATTTGAGATAAATTCGCAAAAATTTCAAAAAAAAACACAAAAAAACCAGTCTAAGATTCAGGGACCACAAAAATCGCTGCATTTTTGAGACGATGTTCACAATTTAGCAGTAAATAAAAGAGAAGTGCCACGTAGGTATGCTTAAATGTGTCTTAGTCTAACAACTTATTTATGTAATGTGCTCGAAATAATGATATTAACATGTAATGCGCAACTTCAACTAATCAGATTTAAATTTCTGTGGTAACGGAGGAAAAAAAATGACTTGTCTTGCATCACACTAAAAATATTTGAAGAATAACTTATTTTGTTTGTGAAAGTGAAAGAGATGACAAAGCATACGTATATACACACACACACACATACACACATAAATACTCGTCTACGGAAAGAAATGACAAGTAAGAAAAAGTCAACAAGTTTATAAACTTTTATCAGCTTCTCACGCAGCTTCATCATCTCGATAATTGCACTTCGCTATTCCTACACACCAATTTTACTTGTCGTAATAAAAAAACTGGTATCGCAATCCAGATTTATACAAACATTAACAACTAACAAGTTTCGGTAGCAACATCTTAAGGCCGAATAAGTAAAATATTGTGAAAACTCTTTGCGCCATTATAATTTGGCATTATTCAATCTAAATTTATTACAAAATTTCACATATTCATATAAACATTTCACTGTATCTAATATATTGGCTTGCTTAACCACTAATAAATTTTAAACCTAGCAATAAACAAATTCACCTGAAAATTTAATACAAATTTCGATCTGTCATTTGAATAAATATTAATTTCCGCTTCACAGTTATGTCCCGCCTCAATTCAACACATTACTAGCTCAAAGGCACACATTAATTTCCTATGGTACATGACTATATGAGGAAGTTTTCTGACCAACGATCTCTGATTTATTAAAATGTTAAATAAAAATTCAAAGCACATGCGAGGTGCTTATTCATTCTTAGCATAATAAGCCTCAATTTGTCATCAGTTGCTGCCACTAGATATCAAAAAACTAGGCACTCGATTTAAGACTTGTAATTACCGTCCGAAAATTTTGATCGCTTTTGTTTCCAAATCAACTCATCTAGTGCTGCTATAGTTTTGAACTATTTTGAACATCTTATGGATTTTAAGGCCATATTATTATTTATAATTAACCTTTTGAGGTTTATACTGCAATATTTCCAGTTTATATGAACATAAGGCTTCTAATTTCAATTTACTATAGCACTGAATTTTTACTTTAAAATTAAGCTTCCGTCAGATAATTCCCCTTCTTTTATTTTTCTAACTTATCCCCTCAATTATTTTCAGTCCAACCAATAGTTATGACGCCATTTTATAATCCCATCGTATTGTAATCCAATGTTGAATTGAACTCAGTTGAGGCATTTTGGATTGTTTAAATAATTGACATTGCGCAATTAAAATTATATCAGTCCGTTGTTTAAGTTCATTACGTTATTTCCAAAATATAGTAAAATCAGTTTACAAAAACTTGAGAAATTTAACTGAAAATGACACCTTTTTAACATCGTCGGCAGCATGATTGTAATACTTGACGAATACTGCACACACTTGTCGCAAAATAAATAAAGAAAGAAGGAAATTCAAAAATGCTAGCAAACCAAATATTTGAGGCTTTATTTAGTGAATTATGGCCACAGCAGTAGCAATTAGGCATTTAAAATTGAAAGCATTCGGAGCAGTAGAGAGTTGCAGCAAAAATAAGCACTGTTATTGTTGTTGGTCCTGAACGATTGCTCCGCTAAGGTACTGGTTATATATCCTGCTCATTTTTTTTCTTCAATTTCGTGTTTTCGCTTTTAACTTTTTTTTCAGCAAAAGGAAGCCATAGCAAATCCAGAAATATTATCCACATGTACACATGAACAGATATACAAAAGTACTGCTACTGCTGCGCTTCCCCTCTTTCGCTTGAAGCGTTGAGCCAATCGCTAGCTGAAATTGGTAGGAATTATTAAATTCCATCAACTTTACTTCTAAATTTTCCTCGTCCAAGTTTCACAAAAAAAAAACTGAATGACAATAGGGTGAAACGATCGAGATAAATTTGAGAAAGTAAGGTAGAAATCGCCTTAATAGTTTGAAATAGCTAAAACTGTAAAACTTTTTCATACGACTTAAGAAATGAACTGTCAAAGCTAGTCCTTTCATGCCCCATTTATTTAGATTATTTAGCAACCATTTTAGGAAACGGCTACCTCATAATAATTAACACATTAAAAGGGCAATTATGATAATGTTTAAGGTTATCTACGATAACTGATAATTCCACTACATAATATCATTTTCCATGATCAAAGGCAGTTGATTTGGGCACTTTTTATAACTACTTTCCATATTTCATGTTTGCCTTCAAATTATCGCTTTCTACCGCTTCAACGGAACATTCATCAATGAATTCAAAGAATGTTCCACAAAATCACAACTGAACTTAAGTAAAGGAAATTTCTATAAATATGCGATTTTTTACCCAAAAAGCTAGTGAAAGAATGAAAGAGAGAGGTAAGAAATCTGAAACATACACGAAATGAAATAACAAAAATTTGCAGGTATGGAGCAAAATTAAATTACAATTCACAGTTAGAGTGCATGATCGAGATCCACTGTTTCATCTATTCACAACACGTATTAAAGTTAATTGAATTTTCATCAGCGATGGAATTAGAGAGTGATGATTCGAACATTAAAATTCAACGTTAAGAATGCAACCAATGCATTGAAGTTATCGGAAACAGAATTGAATATTAGTAATCATAAAATTGAAATGACCGATGCTCCACCGCACGAGGGACAGAGAATACATCCGTCAGTCAAGCATGGACAAAAAACACTCCCACCAACTTCACCAACTCACCTCGTGCCACGAAGCCATGAATTGCCCGAATTTTTGTTGATGTACTAATCGGATTTCAGCGCTATGCAACAATTGTTTCCCAAAGCTTGTCCATCACCGATCATTCGTGCTACGCTTAACGGGTTATGTGTTTGAACTAGTAGAAAGTAAGACTGAGAATGAAAGGAGGCTAAGTTACAAGTTACTATTAAAATTAAAAAGAAAAGTTGATTGCTCACCGTCACATCAGATCAGATATGTCTATTGCGCTACTAACAAGTTGTTGTTCATTGAATTTCAAACTATCAAATTTCAACTTCAATTCAGTATATTTATAATGTTTCCATGAATTTTGCTCAAATTAATAATTGCATCATTTAATTGGCATGAAAAATCTCGTTTTATTGCTTGTATGTTTTTAAATGTAATAATTTTTCATTAATTTAATTTAATCATTGATTTATTGGAGCTGCTAGCTATTTAAGCAAAATGATTAAAGGCTTTTTATTAAGCTAGAAAAGTGATAAGTTAATTGAGAGGACCTAATTTTCCAGCTTCTTTCCAGATGTAATCGGATAAAATATGACTAAGTGGTAGATTTTACAGGAGGAAGGTGTAAAAATTACCACATCAATCATTCGTCTGATGTCTTTTTGCTTCGGACGAAATTTCAGCGCGAACTTAACTATTCAAATAATTTGCAGGAATTTTGTCTGTCAAATTAATTATATATTTATATATTGTCTTTGTGAATGGTTGAAAAGAAGAAAGCGTACAGTGAACATTGTACAAGTGGCACTGTAATTACATCAAATGTCTGGTTTACTAACTGAGCAGCACTTCAATTTACTTCTGAAATATTTACAATGATTTGTTTTTGGAGTTACTTTGTACGTAACTGGAACTGTTGCCTTTTTTTTTTCACTCAAATATTACTAAAATTTTGCTCCTCAATTTTTCAACAACGATTGATTGATCGTATTGAAGATAAATTGAAAAAAAAATATTCGTAAATGTTAGGAGGAGAACGAATGAGCTGAAATCAATCAAAATTTGCATCTTATTGAAATGATATTTTAGAAAGTACAGGATTGAATGATTAACTTAAAAATGTTTTATTTCAACATTTATTTTCTAGATCTCCTAGTCACAATTTTCTTCATTAAAAAATAAAATTTATTTAACACACACACACACACAGGGAAACGAACGTTGGAGAAAAGGTTATCGGATGAATTTGGTAGTGAAATTTTATTGAAACGATGAATGTTGCAGTGAGGTGAACTGATGATGAATTTAGTTATAGTTTGAGATTAATTAAATGTCACTTCAAATGCTACTATACAATTGTAAGTACAAAAGAAAAGAAATATATCTAAGCGAGAGAGAGAGAGAGACGGGGCGAGGGAGAGAGAGAGGATGAAGGATGCAACGGAGAGCAAAGAAGAAAGGAAGAAACTTGTCCGGGACATTTTGTTAGGCGAATTGAAAGAAGGAAATATAGGGAAAGAAGAAAAAGAAAAACGACTGCCACTATCAGTTTAGAGAAGTTTTAATTTAATGAAGAATTTCTACGCTTATTTATATAGCGCAATAAGCGTTTAAATTGGGGAAGGAAAAGCGGCGCACACTGTCCAACCCCTCTCATTTCAGTTCGCTCTTTGCATAAGTCAAGCAAGTTTCAACCATCACAACTTCACTCTCTCGCCCCCTCTCTCTCTCTCTCCCTCTCTCTTCACTGTGAAAAAAAAAGCATCATATTCCCTTCTTCTAATTTCTTACATTAAAAATTACCCATTAATAATCATCTTATTTCATCTATTATTTGCAGTAAGAAGAAGAGAAGCTTTTAATTGATTATTTACGTCGTTCATGCTTAACGTATTGTTAACATCTCTACAACATAACAGGTCAACGTTCACACGTACAACTAATTAACTAAGAGGATAAATTTTACAAATAAAAAAAAAGTAGCATATAATTTTATATTATCCAAACTTGAATATTATAACACTTTTTTTTGCTGCAATTAAAATGATTTGCTGCTAAATTATTTTACAATTTTTATTTTCCAAACTTTCATTCTAACAAAAAGTCTCATTTTGTTTCTTTTTTTCCAGCCTTTCAGCACTGCTTAACTGTTTACCATGCAATTGAAGCGCTTTTGGAATGTGAAAAAACAGATGCAATGAATGCATGTATGCGCTATTGTACGCTATTTTCTACGTTTTGAAGAAGAATTTTAGATGTTTAAATGAAGAAGTTAGCTTGGAATTTGTTTGCGATAGAAATTCTGACTGAATTGCATTTCAATATTTGCAAAAACATTTTTAGCAAATTTTATTCTTAGTAAAGCAATTTGCGTACGGTCAGTTGCACTTCTATTGTAAAAGGTTCAGAAGAATTTGAGGAGTTCATTAATTAATGGCGAATATTCCGTCAGCCAACATAGCTAATCACTTTTTGTGAAATAATATTAATGATGCTATTAATTAGCTAATATTTCGGAGCACTACATCATAATGTCTTCAGTGAAACAGATATTTCACTACTGTAATTGAATGAAGCAAAGTTGAAAGTTAAAAATAACTGACAGGTGGCAGAAACAAATTTGGCAGGTATGAAGTGGCGATTGTTTAGCTTTTGTTTTTCAAATTTCTTTTACGTTAACAAAATGTTGAAATTGTCACATAATTTTACAAAGCTTTTAATCAAAAAAAAAGCGAAAAAAAACATTCTCGTAATTTCCAGTTTGACTTCTAACTTCTCCCACAAACAAATATTTGCATGTGTGAAGAAGTAAACGAGAACAGTAATGAAGGGAAATTTTCGATTGACGATTGATATGAACTTTCGTGTACGATGAAGTGAGATTTAACACGGAAATTTATTAAGTAAATTTAAAATTTAACGAAATGAACTAATTTTTTTCTAAATTTTACAATACAAACACCTGCCTTTGAAGAAGTAAAATTATTATTATTACTATTATTGGTGCTGCAAATATGTAAAGTAAACAGAAATGGTTTTAGGAAAATAAAAAAAAAATAAACGAACGCACATAAATTGTGAATTTCGATTTTGATGAAATGAACGGGACACGATTGATTTCATTTTTTATCGTCGTATTTCACAGAGTAACTAATCCATCAGCGATCAATCAATCAATTCTGCTCCGTCGATTAAATTGCCAACAAATAGCCGAAAGTTTTTCTCTCTAAAATCCTCAAATTATAGAGTTTGGAAAAAAAAACAAAGACGAAAGGGCGAGAAGCGACGTTTTGTAAAATTCATTGACATACATGTATTTTGACATAGCAATTGATCAGATCAGATCTGATCGATCAAATTTGAACACATTATCCCTCTTCATCTATTGCAAGACTTTTTTTGAAAAAAAAAAACTATGCTGGTGAACTCATCCAATTCCCTGAGATATTCCGGG
Organism: Litomosoides sigmodontis; assembly: GCA_963070105.1. Taxonomy (NCBI): domain Eukaryota; kingdom Metazoa; phylum Nematoda; class Chromadorea; order Rhabditida; family Onchocercidae; genus Litomosoides; species Litomosoides sigmodontis. Next base: position 8,175,931 of record OY718803.1, on the reverse strand, counting down.
AGAATGTGTCTTCTTTTTTACTGTACATTTTCACTCATAGCGAATTAGCAATTTATCATTTATTTTCACCGTTAAACGTGCACTATTTATTCATTTTTGCAGTAAATTTAATTTTTCTCCCACTTCCATCATCTTTATCACATCGATCATTTCATGCGTTATTTTCAATTCATTTCATTTCTGATTAATTTAAATCATTTGTCCTTCTTCTATGGTATCCTTCACACTGTTGTATTTTTCATTCATTCATTCATTCCAGTTTATTTTAAATCTCTAATAACTACAATAATCCAGTTCTGTGCGAAACGCTCATCTATCCTTTCTATCAATTGTTTCAAATATTAATTTATAACTTATCTGATGAATGACGATGACTCATTTACAGTTTATCAACATTGCACTCCCTTTTTCTGAGGAATATGAAAACAGAAAAGGAGATGAAACGTAAAGAAGCCATTGTGTTCATCAAAAGAATTCAGCAACAGTTTCACCGCCATTCACAAAAAGTCTAATTTGCATAACTGACCTAACTTTGAGCAGAAATACTCTGAATGAAATGACAAATGTGATGAAAGCTTTTGTTGAAGAATTCATCTGAAACGCTACAAAAATTGATGTTATGACCTAAATTTTTTTTCAAAAATAAGAAAAAGAAGCTGAAACAAAGCGATTGAAATTTTATTGAAAATTTGAAAAATAACTCTTGTTGCTTCAATAATTGCATTATTTTTCAGAAAAATTCACTCAAAAAAGAAAGTGAAATGGCGTCTGTCAACGGTTGCATTGCAGGAAGAGAGAAGTTACTGGTTGGTGAAACTGAGAGATTGGAAGTAAATTTTTAAATAAAAAATAATTTTTTTCTTTTAGTAATAAAGTAGAGGAATTTAAGGTATGCAAATATTTCAGTTGGCTTCTAAAAATTCCCTGATGCTATTATTATTATTGGGAAAAAATCAAAAACCAGTCATTCTATCTCTCATTAATTTGAATTCTTCCACCACTGATTGTTAATTGTTGAAAAATGAAACGAAATGGAATTGAAATTTCATTTCAATAATCATTTTCATACGTTGAAAACAAATTTATCCATCCATCATTACTCAACAAAGTTTGGTCTAACGAGTTGCAATTAGGTTAGGTTAACGAGTTCAGAGATCACTCAGGGAGGTATTACTTTTCACTTCACGCACATTTATCTACCATTAGACGATAAGATGAATAGATTGTGTATTGTCAATCAATGTGTGATGCAATTTAATTAGCAAACTTTGCTCACATTCCTCTACGTGTAAGACGTTCCGTCTGGTTATAGGTCACGCTCACGTGAAAAGCAACAGGACAACACTGAGAGGAAGCACACAGAGCAACAACCTTTCTTACACGGAAATAGCGGAGGGGAGGGGAGAGCGCGTGAAGATACTTTTTCACTACCTTGCTGAATGGTCAAACATATCCCAACAAAATTTCTCCTGCACCCTGATATATCATATGCGTGTGCGTGTGTGCGTGCGTGCGCGTGTATATATGCGTGTGCTATGTACATGTATGCGTATGTGTGACTGTATGTACGTGTATGCGTGTGTGTGTGTGTGTGTGTGTGTGTGTGTGTGTGTGTGTGTGTGTGTGTGTGTGTGTGTGTGTGTGTGTGTGTGTGTGTGTGTATGTGTTATAGCTGACTGCAATGTAGAGACAATTGGAATTGGGTGTGAGACGGAATTAACGGGTTTATTAGGAAGAGTTCATCTTGCAAAAAAAAAGACTCTCCTACTTCGTATTCGTCTCCTTCTCTCTCTCTCTCCCCCTTTCTCTCTCTCTTCCTCTTTCTGTCCTTTTCCGTTATGACGACAAAGAAGGCAGTCTACTACTATCTCACTTAAAAAATGACTTTCTGTTAAATAACGATTCCTTCCATTTAGTAATTCTAAAAAACACCTGAAATATTGTTCAAGTTTGTAGTGGTGTCTTAAATTTTAAATAAAATTTCACCTCCTCCCTGCCTCAGCTTTAACGACAAATAACTGATTGTTTAATGAATTATCAAATCACACATACATTTGCATGCAGTGATAAGTGATAAGGATGAACCGTTGGTGCTTGCGGGAGTGATGTAATTGAAATGTAGCAACTGATAATTATTTGCAACCATTCGTCATTGTTAGAAAGAACCGTCTAGGAAAAACTAGCTTTATAAGAAATAAGAATTTGCAAAAAAAAAAAAGGAAATGTTCACAAAAGAACTTATTGAAAAGAGTGTCGTAATATTTCAAATCCAATGACACACGGTGATGATCGACTTTTCTCACATTACTGTACGTGTTGCTATCGATCATCAGGATGTCACTGTATTAGCTTAAGCGAGAAGTGAAATATCATTTATTAGCCAACATCAACCATTTATTTAAATCAGTTGAAATTTAATGGGAGAATGCACACTTCTGCAAATGAATTAATTTATTCACAAATAAATCCATTTGTTTATTCGTGAAATTTTCATGAAAATGCTTGGAGTACTGCACTGACAAATAGTTGCTGTATTGAAATTTGTGATGAGTTGAAATCAGCTAATTAAATATAGCTGGAAATGATGTTATTAAACTGCAAACTAGAAGTGAATGTTTGTTTAAGAAATTCAAAAAAAAAGGATGAAATTATCCTTTTGAGTATTTAATTTTTTATGTTCTTAAAATTTTCCCTATCTCTCACCTCTTCCACTTCCAAATGAGCAACAAAGTATCACTCGACAAACGTCTTTCACGCTGTTTTAAATTAATAGCGTCTGTCGTAAGCGTGTCCTCCTTGAGTGAAATAGTTCCACTTCATTTTTCTTGTTGTAAAAATGCTCGGGACAAATGCACTGGCAACCTATAACAGGAAGGGGAGGAAGAAGAAGGCTGACGCTGAGATAGATCCAATGATACAAACGAATTGATTTTTGTAAAAATTTTAAAAACGAAATAAAAGAGAAACGACACACACATTGCTAGGGAAGTGATAAATTAATTGCAATTATCATCGTGCAATTTGCAAAGTCTCTAGAATGATAGTGCTAGTGACAATGAAAGAGAGCAAAAAAAAAAAAAGAAATTGAATAGCTTCTTCTACGGATCTAGGAGTATTTAAACCACTGGTGGAAGAAGAGACAACGAAATAGTGTGAAGTAGTAAGTGGGAAGAGAAAAACCTGTTCGGATTGAAAATTGAATTAGTCATTTTAAATCAGCCACTGTTCCTGCCTAACATATCTCGCTCTCTCATCATCAAATTTGAATCGAACACCAAATAAGACAATGTTGTATTTATTGTCATAAATCAAGCAATGTTTTTTTTCTTCACTTTTCCTGTTTTAAAAGCATACAAATTTTTCTATTTCGAAAGTGATGCTTCGAATTCGACTGAATTTTATCGCAAAATTTAAAATCATACCTTTTTGAACACTTCCAAAAATTGCTATGCGTTTGAAAATTTAATTCGAATTTCAACAAAGCACTAAGCCAACAATCAGGGCCAGCTTATTTTTTTCACCTGAAACAACGAAAGTTCAAGTTTATATTTGACAAATTCATGAAAGCTCACATGGAGCACACTATGCATGATTTCTCCTTCTCTCTCTCTCTCTCTCTCTTTCAGACAGTTTATGTAAATTTAGATGAATGATAATCCTCTTTCGCTACGATTCGCAACACCGATGAAAATTCCACACGATAATTCGTTTATATTGCGATATCACACGTATCATTCATTATTCACCTGCCAATTTCCTAGTTGTCGCTATTCTCTCATTTGCCATCGGAAACTTAAAACAGTTAGCATTTTAGTTTTAGGAGGTAAGCGGCAATGAACAATTTAACTTTCTACATATTATTCTTCTGTTTTATTAAATCGCTCAATAAAACGAAGCTTTGAGGTAATACACGTGGAAAGCGTAAAATTTATTATGACGAAGCTTAGATGTGAAGGAATTTTACAGTTTATTAAATAATAATAATGTTTGTTCATCTTTTTCTTATTTGATTTTTGTTTGTTCACATGGCCTTCTTCATTTTTTTTTTAGATGAAATTCAGCCAATTCTCTCTTTCTTTCTCTCTCTCTCTCCCTCCCTCTTTTCGAAAATACAAAACTTTCTGTTGAGGAATGCAAAGTTAAACTTAATATCTGCTACTATTGTGTGAAAATAATTGAGAAACTCTGGCAAGACTACTTCAAGCTATTCAGAAATGAAAAAATTAGCAAGCAGTAAATAAATAAGTAAATAAACAAGGAAATAGTGATGAAGAGTTGCTGATGATAACTGGAAGTGATTGTCCTAAAATTGCTTGAAGTAATTAATAATTTCATTTCATCATTTTCAGTTCATTTCGAAATTCACTGCTAGCTGTGCATCAACGCGAAAATCTGCCCACTGAGGTGCAAACGGCCGGCCATTGCCACTTTTCACCGCTCATTTATGCATGTTTAACTGAACAAAAAATCGTCACAATAATCGTGCAATATCTTTTCTTGATTGATTGTTCAATCGATTGATCGATCGATCGATCGATTGGATCATCGAATCATTCATTCCTAAACGCGAACATTGTGCAAAACAAAACATTACAACTGGAAGAAGTTGTAATCATTTGAAGATGCTCGTTCGAAATTTTCACTAAACGTGCGTTTGAGATAATGTTTACGTTGATAAAAGGCGTATACTACCGTACGTCACGTAGTGCCACTTATTCCTAACGGTGCTAAGAGCTGCCAAGAAATGTAAATTAAACGAAAATTTAGAGGCGCGCTGTTTGAAAAGGGAAGGCGCAAACGCTGATGCATTTATATGTTTTGCGAGAGTTACGTCATTTACTCATAGATAATGTGGAAATGATACAAACTGTGTAAACATTTTGTAATTCAAGCAGGCAAAACTTTGCTTGCCATACAATACCAAATGCATAAAGTGTGACTCATCACTGTTATGCTAAATTTCACAGTTTTTGCTAAAAGAAATAAAAAAAAATTGAAAAATAACAAAATTGTAGTTTAATAAGAATTTCCAACAAAATTTAACTTTCATTTAAATGCAAATTTTTGTTCCTTTTTCCAAAAATGACTGACTTTTCATTCTCAATCATTTTCCTATTTAACTTACTTATTTCATTTTAATTTTGCTACACTTATTTGAGGGAAAAAAGTAGCGAAGCATACAACAACCAATTCGTTTCTTTCTCAATAATTTTTTATTGGTCCGTAGAAATCAGCAAAAATTTTGTTGTTGGATGATGTGAAATGACGAAACTTTCCACCTTTTCTTTTTGTGTGAAATTCTCCCAACAATTATTTCATATTTCGTTTTTGCGAATTAAATTGAACTGGTTTTTCTCGTGTTATTTCTTCCCTGAAAAATGATTCAGTTCATCGGTTTCACCAATTTTACCCTTTTGTGTGTGTGCGTGTGTGTGTGCTTATCCACTCCAATGAAACTTATTTAATTTAATTGATTACCACCAAAAATGTATCACGTACGTGTACGTGTTGCGATGTGAGAGACAAAGACATTGAATGATGTCAACCTGAACATCAAAGATCTTACCATCTTATCAGCAACAATTACAAAGGTGAAGTGTTGTAAGCACTGAACTAATTCAACAAAGTCTGCAGTAAGCAGTGATTAGCTCGAATCGCTTAGCGTTCAGCAAACTAAATATATCCGACAATATTGGCAATGAGATAATCGCAATGAGCCACAAACCGAGCTTCAAGAGATCAGCAAAGAAACTTAAGCGCGGCCCTGGAAGTTGGAAGTTGTTTCGGCCGACCGTAGCAGCAAATTACCTTGTGGGTACCGATCACACAATTGAATTGTTTAGGTAATTACAATTACTGCTGAATATGAAGTTAGAATTTTGCAAACTATGAAAGAAGGAATTGGTCAATTAAACTTTTGCTAAATTAAAATTATAAATAAATTACTCTCTAGAAGCGCGCTATTCATGCGTTTTTGAAATGCCTCGTAAATTGCTCTAACTTTGATCAATTAAGCTAAGTACGAAACTAGACACTTTTAGTTTCCTGTCAACACCTCTCATCCTTATTGTTGCAGCTTCATCAATGTCAATCAATTACGCATTGTTGAGTAACATTTATGAAGTAGCTTATTGTTGTAGCAATTAATGCTAGACAATTCCACTGCAACACTTAACTTTTATAAAGTTGAAACATTTCCGACGAAAGCACTTCTTCAATCGATGACATTTGTTGCTGGGACAATTTGGATGGACAAAGAAGGGAAGAAAAGGAGAGAGGGAGAGAAAAGGAGGGAATGAAGAGAGAAGAGATTTTGTCCATGTGATCTAAATGCAAAATGAATCATTTCATCTTTGTTGCTATCACTCAAGCAGTTAATTTCTAAATCCGAATAAAGTACCACTGTAAGTCTCTCTCTCCTTCTCTCTCTCTCTCTCTTCGTCTCCTTCTTCCTCAATTAAATTGGATGAGTAAGAGGGAAATTCGCCAACGATCAATCACCTCAGTATGAGAGGACCAACTGGACAGCATAACATCCAAAGAGACTGGCTAGCGACACTGCCCTCTGCCTACCACGTTAGCCAGCGAACTGTTCCCCGTCCCTCCATAATGTCACATACCAAATGCTTGTCGTACATCGACTCATCGGGTCGGATTTGGATCCTTGAATGAGCCACTGCACTAGCTACTGCTACTGCTACTACCCTCCTAAGCACCTACTTATCCTTAGAACGAGGAAGCCTCCCTCACTCATTTCTTTATGCAAAATTCATCTCTAACTTACTAATAGCATACTTTTATCAAACTTTCTGACATCTTCCTATCACTCATCTCTCTCTCTCTCTCTCACTCTCATAACATTAACTATTTCCACCGGCACACACAGCTATTCAATTCTAATTATTTGTTGTATTACAACATTCCGTCAAGGCAGAGAGAGAGAGAGAGAGAGGGAAGCGAGAAAGGAAGAAAGGAAGAAAAGGGCTCAGTCAATAAGATTTTTTTTTTTACTTCTGCTAGTTCAGTGTAGTATTTCTGTGCTAATATTGGTTATTATTATTTTTTAGCTTATATTGCTTCAAATATATAGTACTAGTAGCAGTTGAGGATATTATAAAATTCAAAATTGAAATGGAAAGAAATCAAATGAAAGGCAAGAATTGAAATGCGTTTTTCCTCATAAGTTTTATCATTTCATTGCACTGCGTCGCTACGGTAAAAAGCTTAGAGAAAGTTGCAACTATTAGCTAATACTTTAACAACTGATATTACGATCGCTTAAATCAAGTCAAATCAGTGAATGGTAGATAGCCCATGTATGAATTATCAATATCAACTTATCGAATTAGCCGTTCGTCTCACTCCCTCTCTCTCTCTCTCTCTCTCTCTCTCTCTCTCTTTCTCTCTCTTCTATATTATGTCATTCGTGTTGTTTTTATGCTAATTTCAACGCAAACATAAAATCAAAAAAATAAAAAATTATTTCTGTTAATTTTCATATTTTTCATGATTGAGTGCGATTGGTCCTTTTTTCCTTCTTCTTTAAGCAATCACTTTGGCAATTTCAACATTGTTTATAAGAATTTTAAGCATTATTAGTGTTACTATCAGTTTATTAGTTAATTTTAACATTATTATCAGCAATCATTTCCCATTAATTCAATTTTCCTTCCTTTCGTTGCTCACTTAACAAATGACGCGTCTCCGCCCATCCATTTTACTTTGGTAGAAGTAAAATTAAATGTCGGAACTTTTTCTCCTTTGCAACAAATCGTTTTTTTTTTTCATGTGAAAATTTCCAAATGTTATCTTTGTTTGTTGGCTTAACTAACATTTGAACGTTGATTTTTGATCGCATCAATTTATCACATTTAACATTTCAATTGTAAAAGTTCAATTCATATTGTCAATTGAAGCGCAATTGTATTCTGTGATGATTGATTTGATGATGCGCTAACTGTTCATTCACGGAAGTGAACGCTCAATTGATGTTATTGTTAAATTTGTTAAAGCAAAACTGAGAAAAAAGTTTCTTTTGATGTTAATGCTGAATGTATGCCTTAGACTATTTCATTTTTTTTGCTCTTACAAATGTGAAGATGGAAAGTAAAATTAGGAAAGTGAAAAAAAAATAGCGATAAGACAGTTCAATTTAAGGTCGTACCACGTTAAATAGTAAATGGAACGTGTGAGATTGACAGTTAGAATTTTCAATATATCATTAATGTGAGAAGCTTAAAAGACTTCTTTAAAAAAAAGTGGAAAATAAATTTGCCATGTTTAATATTTCAAAAATTATGAATTTTTTAAATGCTTAAATTCAAACTACAATTTAATAATTTTTGAATATAAAAACCGTTTTTTTATTTAATATCATTGATTAAGCGATGGTTTTTACTTTTGTTAGAAATATTAATCCAATTACTTTAACGATACTAAAATATTAATAGAATATTGGAATATCTGAAACACTGTTACATGAAGTTAATAGATGTAGGAATATTTTAATTCGATTTAAATTCAATACAATTAATTTTATGGAGATTTAAAAAAAAATAATTTTTTCCTTCTTCAATTACAAGACTTACTGATTGGTTCCAACGCAGTTTTCTTTTCCTAACAAATCTCAAAACACTGGCCACTGGCCACTGGCCACTGGCTATGATAGAATTGCGAATTGGAAACTTGTGAGTGCTAAGCAAGAGGCTTATTCTTTCGGTGGCATTTTTATACTTTTTTTTTCGATTTTTTCTATTTTATAGTTCAAATAAATCTTTGCTTTCAATATTGTTTATTTTATTTATCATAATGAGAGAGAGAGAGAGGGAGGGAGGGAGGGAGAGAGAAAAGTAAGACGTATCATAACATTTTTTTTCCTGCCATGAATATCAATTCTTCCATTCTAACCATTTCATCATTTTCATGACATATCTGTTTTCTACATTTTTTTTCTTCTCTTGTTTAATGTAGAAATTTCAATGTTCATTGAAATTTAGCAAAAAAAAAGGGAGAAAAAAAAAGAGCGTTTTTGCGGACAAATTTTCATATTTATCACACAACATTTTACGAAGTTCTTTTTTTTGTAATTATTTATTTTTTCCTTTTGTAAAACTGCTAGTCTTACATCGCTCACTCAATTCGACTAAAATTTTCCTGAAAAATTCAAATTTTCTGCTTCTCTTTTTGCACCCTTTTTTGTTGTTTCTCTTAATGCTAAAAATTACATAAACGAATTAAATGATACTTTTATGATCGATGTATTTATGTCCTAAAACGTGTACTTTTGAAAATTATGTAGTAAGACGGGGAAAGAAAATTAATTATATAGTCGTAATTGATTTTTTTCGTCTCAAAATTACGGTGATAAATATTTGATGTAGAAATTTTATAAAATTTTTTATCACATTCTTTTTGACAATTATCACAATTTTATCCTTTTTTTCCTTAAAATAATTTTCAAGCTTATAAATTTTCAATTACAATTTCGACAACTGCAATAATTTCAAATTTAATTTTTCAATTGAAATTAAAATAATTTGTAGGAGTGAGAGCGATGAGTGCAGTAGCATCATCGTCTACGGCGGTGATAAGCAGCAGCAATTCGAGCAGTCCCGTCGTTTGCAGTAATCCATCGAAGAGAAGAAATGGTTTTTTTTTTTTCTTATTTTCAACGATTCTTAATAACATTATTTTTAAACTGCCAAAGATTTCCTTCTCTTTTTGCAATTTTAAATTTTAATTTAATATATTTTGATGTTGAATTCTACAACGAAATATTTTTTCAGTGCTGTTGCTCTGTGCAAAAGCTACGATTTGCAATGATTGCATTCATTTTTAAAATTGATTTGAAAATTTTTTGCAATTTGCAAAAAGAAAAATTTGAAATGATGGAAATTCTACTTGAAATTTTTTTTTCCGTTTTTTTGTGCGTTTTAAGCTATAAATGAGTGAATTGTCAATTTTTACAACAAATTATAAATTATTATACACTTTATCAAAAATTAAAAATTTTTAACTAACTAAATTCATAAATTGCATTTGAATTGAATGTTGAAATTTATGATAAGTTTAATAAATTTTAAATTGTTATTTTCAGGAACATTTCGTGTTTTAGCGGAAGATTACGCACAGTTCACATTGGCTGATAATGATTTTCATCAGATACTGAGAAACTGTGAGCTCGGATCGGATCCGATACTTGACGTACCGTTGACTGATCACTGTAACACTGCCGTCGATACGACTGGTGACTGTTTGCGTGAGAGATTAAATAAGGATGCGTTAGGAGGATCGTGCATATCACGTAATCAAGGAGAATTTTCCAGGTAATTAACATTTTAGTAAATGCTTAAATAGCTTTTAGGTGTAAAGATGGCACTATTGATTTTTGGTAAGTTTCATTCCTCAATAAACCACTGAAATATCCACTTATTTTACAAATTGCCTCCATCGATGTCTCCAGCAACTATGATGAAATATGTGTGGCAAATTTCTGCCACATATGATTGTCTCTGAATCATCAATTTTTAAAAAAACAATTTTAAGGTTAACAGATGAAGTGGAAATTGACGGTGATTCCGCATCGGATGAGTTGGATTTGTTGCCACCACTACCGTCATGTTCCGGTGCCAGACGAAAATTTCCAAAATGGAAAATAAAACTGCCAAATTGGCTACTCTGTCGTAATCCTCGAATTCCAGTGAAATGCATAATTATGTAAATTTATCGAAAGTTTTACATCATTGCAACTATGCTAGAAACAATTTCAGTCCTTTTTTTTGATTTGCAGTACTAATAAAATTTTCGAAATTTCTAGATGCAAACGTATGATGGCATTAGTAAATTGATGATTTTGTTTTCGTGAAAAGAGAAATGTTTCAATTGCTTTAGAAGCAGTGTGATACAAGAAGAAAAGGGACTTATGAGGTGAAGTTAGGCTTGTTATTAAAGTTAAACTTGAAGGAGCGACTAGCAGAAATTAGCAGAAATTAATTTGAATGCAATAGGCGTTACTCGAGTATTATTTCGAAGAAGGAGTTTATTGAATTTCTGAAAATTATATCATTTTGCTAAGGAAAATGAAAGAGTAGTAAATAAGGAAGACGGAAAAGTCTAAAAAGACAATTTGAAACTAAATTGCTTCTTCCATTTAGTTGAAATTTCAACGCATTTAAAAGTAGGATTTCGACCTTATTGTTTGTTGAAATTAAAAAATTGCAAAAAAAAACGTGCATTTCGTGCGTTCTATATTTATGTAATAATTAATACAGTATTGGTAGAAAGTTAACTTTCAGCTCACTGGTTACTGTAATTACGGAATGTAATATTACTGTAATCGCTTCAACGAAAATTATTTCATAATTTACTGTTGTGAATTGTGTGTTGAAGTCAAAAAGTGAAAATCTTTCATGCGTACTGTAATATGAACTGATTTAATGCATTAAAATTTTACTTTAAACGTGAAATTTTCTGCTAACTGCATTTTTTACTTGTTTTGAAATTATGAAAAAGTTTATTTTCATATTTTTATGCCTTTTTCAAAAAAATACTTTTGAATTTTCCATTGAAACTAAAACCTATAATTATTTGTCGTTTAATGTGAAAAAAAATGGAACCGCTTGATTGCAGTTGCGAGCCATTAGCATTGGAAAGTTTCATTTCACTTTGTCGGAGCTAATTACTTAATCCTTAGAAATTAAAGAAAGTGAAAAATTAATTTCTACGACACTCCCAATGATAAGTATGTTTATAGCATGTTAGCGCATCACTTGCTGTGTTGATGTCGCAAAAAGTTTTAATTGAATATTATTTTAGCTGAATCAGTCTTTGCCAGTTTAAAATTGGCTAACTGGGAAATTAAAATGGCCATGTGAGAGTTGGAATCTTTTCCGCTTCACTCCACATGCTATCAATAAAAACATGGTTTGCTCGAGTATTCGTTTATTGCGAGTTCAATTTTTGACATCGTTTTTTTTTTAAATTTCTCACTTTCCCGTGAAATTCATTAAAATTATCATCAATGAAAAGATGAGAGAGAGAAAAAAGCTATAGAAATTTTTTTCCAAAGTTTTTTTTCATTACTTAACTACTTACTATCTTTAAATGCATAAAATGCTTCAACTAAAAAAAAAGCAGCGAATACAAGAAGAATAAAATTTCGATTTTTATCAATAAATCCTAGAAAAATTTCACTCCGTAAAATTTTAAAAAAGAAAGAAATACACATACTTTTCTTCTCCATTTATTAGACGATCAAAAGAAACGAGAAAGAGAGAGAGAGAGAGAGAGAGAGAGAGATGAAGAAAGAAAGAGAAAAGCTTGATGAGCAGGAATCTTTGTTGTCGCTTCACACACCGAGACTACCAATAAATTTAATTTATATGGCTATTTTTATCAATCAAAATATTCTTTTAGGGTCTGTTAAGAATATTTGCATGTATGCATGCTATGTGTATTTTGGAATTTTTTCAACAACATTTCCTCGTCGTAAAAATTAAATCACAGCGAAACGATTTGCTTTAATTCAGGAATAAAATTTGAATTTTCACAAGAATATTTTTTTCTTCCTTTCCTACTAATACCACTAATACTATTATCATATTTGTTTTCATAGGTGTGGTTAATTTGTTTAGCCAATTTTTATATTTTGCATAAATTATTTTGATTTTTATATTTTGCATAAATTATTTGCATTTTTCCTCTATGATATTTCATTGAGAGATAATCAAAGATTCATTTGCCTAAAAAATCATCAAAAATTTGTTGAAAATTTTCAAAAATTTACAACTGCACATGCTTATCATGAAATTGACATGCATACAATAATTTGTTTAGCGTTCATTTTCTCATTACTGCGCTACCTCTTTTGATGGGAGATTTTTAAATTTACATTTCAACTTAGAATGCAATAGTTATCAGTAAAAATTTTTCAAGAATTATTGTCTAAATTGCTGCAATTTGCTACAACGAGCAAATGAATTGTTTCACGACAATCACTTGACATTTTCATTGATGAAAGGATGCCGACAGAGTGAAATACTTTTTCGTAATTTTTTAATTTAACTCAAAAATTCTTCTTAAACAATTAGCCTAAAGGTTGCCTGTAATAGTTTTCGTAAGTGTAACTGAAACAAAAGGTGAATGCAAATAAATTATGAAATCCCTCCATTTGATTTAGTTTATTGCATTTATCAATGAAATTGTCAATAGTTTTAATTTAAATGGCTTAAAACAGTTGTAAGTGCATCAGATTTTAACCAAACTGTTGAAACAGAGTAATTAATGAGAAGTGAAAGCAATTAATTAGTGCACTCAACGCTTACAAATTAATTTATTTATTATTTAAAATAATTGTAAAAGTTGCTAACAATAAATGCATTCGTATGCGTGTAGCACGTGTAGCACGTAGCATTTAGCGTTTAATTTTTTGAAACATTGCAAATTTCTTCCGCTTCTCCTATTGTTTGCTATCGCTGAAATAGATGGTTGGATAGCCTGAATTGTGGGATTTCCCCTGGGATAATTAAGCAATACTCAACCCAACGTGTAATAACACCACGCCGCATTACACATCCAAGCATTTACACTTTTTACTCGTAGTTTTAAAATAATCCCTGAATTCACTTCGACCGCTTCCATACCTTTTCACTTTTCATTTTTCTTTTCCACACCTCTTCCTTTCCGTAACCTGGACAATTGCACATCATCTTCAAGTCATATCAACGCGTGGAAGCGTTGACGTAGGCAAATGTTTCTTCTCTTTTAAGAAGTTCGTATCTCTCATGAGAGATATGAAATTCTTCAAATTTTATTATTTTTTGATGAAATTCATCACAAGTTATTACATGTTGTTTCTGTTTGTGTGTTGTGAAATTTCTTGATATTTCCTTTTTTGTCATATTTTTCACTCCAATTAGCTGCAAGTGTTAAGCGTTTGAAAAAACAAAGAACAAAAGAAAAAGCGAGGAAGGAGGAAAATCAAAATGAAAATAAAATTTGTCGCATCACAAATGAGTGATTTGAAATATTAAAATTGAAAGAAATCTACCACGTCGTGGAATGTTTTCCAGTTGTTTTATAATTTATTTCCAGCATGTCATTTTTGGAACAACTTTAATTCCTTGTTTTCAGGTAAAGGGAGAGAGAGAGTGAGAGAGAGGGAAGATGAGGAGGGGGGAAGAGTTTCAAGTAAGCTGTTCGCATTCATTAAATAAAATTTGTGCATAAAAATCTTCGTTCATCCTTCAATGCAAACGTGAGAATTTGTTCGTGCTGCATACACTGCATGATTGCTATTTCGTTTTAAAATTTTTTTCCATAATTAATTGCTGATGCAATCACAGGATCGAGCAAATTAATTTGTCCTGTGGAGGAGCAGTATCATTTTGCAAGCGTTTTGGCAGTTTATGTAAATTTGTCGTCGTGAAGTTAGTCATTAGCATCTCGCTTCTGGTCAAATGTCGACGTCCAGAAATGAATTAAAAATTTCATCAAATATTTCACTCACTGCATTACCGCCACCGCCACCGCCATCCTTCACGCTCCTTAAGCAACGATTAATTTCCCTTCCCTCATCACACGGACGTACGTATGCGTGAAATTTAGCATTAAGAAATTTTCCACCTGTCATGTCATTGTCGCTTACCGATTTGTCCACGTTTACTATTCTGATTAACTAGTTGATTTACTTAATAACTAGCTCATTTGATTGTTTGACATTAGGAGCAATCGAAGATATCCATCCACCCACCCGTCCATCTATCCAAATTATGCTTGTCACCACCACTCTCACCGTATACTTCCTGTTACTATTTATTATTATTAATAATAATAATTATTATTAATTATCAATTGCTACCGTTTTCTATTTGTTATAATTTACTGTTGTTTATTGCTATTATCATCATCAACATCACCATTACCGTTATCGTTATTTTAATTATTATTGGTGTAATATTAGTCGTGGCGGCATTGTCGCTATTAAAATTACTGGTTACGGTTCATAATAATGGTGATGAACAGTGATAATAATGGTGAAAAACGACAATAATAAATAATAATCTAGGCCAATTGAGCACAAAGTGAATTTTCTATGAAATGATAATACAAAAGATGAAACGGCAAAGTGATAAGAACTGATAATAATCAAAAGAGGGAGAAAAAGATGAGAGAGAATGGGTGAAATAGGAAGAAGGAGAAAGCAAGAAAATAATTTCTACGACATATTACGCCTCACCCTTAGTAGCGGTAGCCTGGAAAAGGTGCACTATCATCAAACGTTACTTTAACCAAAATTTCAATACTAATTAAATTTTTTGATCATTTTTTGTAAAAAATGGAATGAGCGCGCGTCTTACACCTTTATGATAATTGCAAAAATGAGTAATAAATTTTTACTAGTACAGTAATGGAATTTCAAATGAAATTAATCAATGCATCTGTTGCAGCGGTGAGATCTTACATCAAAAAACAGATTTCCGGTGATGCTAATAATTGGCATACAGTTTCCGTAATCGTTGATAAGGGAGAAGATGTTAATTAAATCAAGGGCAACTGATATTACTTGCTACAGTTATTACTACTTCTGCAACTGATGTCGTATTTTTGATATCACTAATTATAATTCGTACTGTAAGCTGTGCTATTCCTCTTAACATTTGCTATCATAAATTTATGATGTTGAAATTTACGCAAATTATTTGGCGTTTTCACACTGATAAGAAATAATTGTGGAATTTTTTAAAAAATTTTTCATATTTTGTGAATAATGAAAATTGAAACGCGTGAACTATGCTATACAGTCACGTAACTTTGTTGATGCTTCGTGTTGTCGATGTGATTGCGAAAAGAATTGTTGAGCAAACTGCAAGAATGCTTGTGGCCGAAATACCCGGTGATGTGCAGGTATGTTGTGTTATCAAATTGCATTTATCTAATTTATCTTCTTATCAAAGGTGATCTCCGCCTTTACAGTACTCCAATATTACAGTTTAACCACCTGTCCTTTCACCACAAAAACAACTCTAAAGCTTTATATGATTTAAAACGCTACAACCATCAATCATAATCCATCAAACACACATTTCCATACTTTAAAATTTCAAATAATTAAATTTCAATTGTTTCCGTCTGTTTACTTGTCTTTTTGACAGCTATCAAAGTGTACTATATGCTAAAGTTTCACTTTCTCTGAAGAAATTCTTTACTTCTAATATGTTTTCAAAGATTGAAAAAAAAACGAAAGAAATTGCAGCTATCTGTTTAAATTGCAAAAGGACTTTTTTTTTGTTTTTAAAAAAGGCAAGATATAGTTTGGAACAGATTGGAAACTCAAATCCTGAAAATTCTTGAAATTTCATACTCGATTTCTAGATGTGTTAAATGATTTTGTGACTGTTAAATTTTTCATATGCTGTTAACAGTGTTGGCGAAATAGGTGATAAAAGAAATATCCTACTGCCTATTTTTGAATACCGATTTAAGTCCTGTTTTTGAATACTGATTTAACGCTTAAATCCTGATAAGCTAGTTTGTGGATCATACGATCGATCTAATGAATTCATTTGTTTTCCCATCGTCTTCCGTCTCACATCTCATAGGATGAAAATATCTCATTCGTAAATTACAGGCCAAAAATTCGATTGCTTTAAGTAAGTTCCTTTATAGGTAAAGTGTTTTTTTCCCAAAAAAATGCAATCTTACATATTCAATTAGCCACAGAAAAGTCATAATGTTAGCCTTAAGAAGTCATGCGCTTTGAATTTTTCGTGAATGCTACCATTGTTTAGAATGAAATGCATGTGATAAACTAAAATATTCATATTAGCCTAGCTGTACGTGTGCTCACGTGCGTAATATTTATAGAATAGGAGGATTAAGTGTCGAAAATTTAATAATTTACTCTTTCAAGCAAAAAGCATGCCCCAATGCTTTAGCGGCTAATTTCATTTACTTCATCATCGTAGCACATGCATATGCGGTACACACGAATAAATAGGAAGCACTTCCTCATGAAGAATAACCAATTTTAACAGGCGCAGATTTGACATGA
The DNA here is from genome assembly GCA_963070105.1 of Litomosoides sigmodontis. Lineage (NCBI taxonomy): Eukaryota > Metazoa > Nematoda > Chromadorea > Rhabditida > Onchocercidae > Litomosoides > Litomosoides sigmodontis. Next base: position 8,158,881 of record OY718803.1, on the reverse strand, counting down.
TGAGCACGAAAATTTAATTGTAAAATTTCGATTGAAAAAAAGCTTGAAAAACATCCGAAAAAAAAACGTTGCTGAGTTTCATAAAGCAGAAGTTCATGAAATTACAATTTTTGTAAATAAACGTTGATAAATGAGCAAAATATAATTACAATCTCACACCTATGAGGTTAGCAATTAACACAATTAATTATTTTCATTTAATTTAACCTGTCATCTGATGAATCACCCATTTCGCAGGTAGTGAAAAGGGTGAATTTCCGAAATGCATTTTTCTGTGTTTCAATTGTTCAATGCATTACTAAATATTTACCGGTTTTATCATTGACAATTTCTCCCAAATATAACTTCTATCTCGTCTGTTTGCCTCCCTCACCGCATGATCGAAACAACCGGTCAAAATTTGAAATATGCAAATAATTGATGAAGTGCTTGCTAAGTGAATTGAAAATTAAGCAAGAAGATATGTGAGCATCAGATAGAGCAGTGAAAAAAAGAAAATAATGAGGAGTATGGAAATGTCTGAAAATTTTAATTTCTTTGCAATTCGTAGATTGGTGCGCTATTCCCGTTGCATTATCAAATCACAGGTACGGAAGCATGTGGTCGAATTTGGGAACAGTACGGTATACAACGTATGGAAATTGCCCTTAGTACGGTATCCGAATTGAACTCTTTTCTACCTTTCAGGCTTGGCATCAGTATCAGGTAGGTGAATAATCTTGACACTAAACAAATTATGACCACAGAGCTTATTTTGAAACTAAAAAAAAAAAATGGCACTGTTATTTTGTTTTATTCCAATGCAATGATCAGACATCACTTTGCATAGTTTTATTTCACTTAATTTAAATGGAATTTAATTGAAATGTGTTGGAAATGATTTCAGATTGTTTTGTTTCATTGATGAAGCAATGCTAAAAATTATGGAACTCTTTCTTCAGGCAGGCAATCCTATATCTTCAGGGATTCCTGCTGGACGGATCGTATTGCCATGGAGCAATCCATTGCATTCCTACGTGAAAGCGTTAGTCAATGTTCGTCATGTAAGTCAGAGGAAGGTTGCCAGAAAAAGACTGCTCCAGTTGTGGCCATTGTGGGTCCTGCAAAAAGCTCTACAACAATTGCGGTACAAAATTTGCTACAAGTATTTCATATACCTCAAATCGGTGAGTGTTAGCATAAAATTCTCCTCGTTATGTCTAATTTTTCACAGATTTAAAATTTAGCAAGTGTTAAATTCAAAGAAAAAAATTCATGTTAAACCAGTTTTCTTCTCAACAATAATTGCCGTTTTAGTAAAACATTTCGAAGTGTTCAGGATACGGTGCAACAACGGCTGATCTCTCAGACAAAGAACAGTACGGTTACTTTATGCGTGTGGTACCAGCAGATACGTGGCAGGCAAAACTGGTAATTGCTATGTTGGAACATTTTAATTGGACTTATGTTGCTGTCATTTATTCCACCGGTTAGTTCATCGTATACTTCAAAGATAAATTTACTTATTATTTATGTTTTGGTTAATTGTGTGACAGTAATCATATTATTAGCACATGCATAAGACTGTTAAACTGTATCGGTTTTTGGATTACAAAAAAATACTTCTGCAATTGCTGCTTCAATAAAGTTTGTGAATTTTAAATTTTAAAATTTTTACTATTTTTTTGAAATATTTCACTCCAATCGTAGGAAGGAGAGGTGAAATTTTTTCGTTGCAGGAAACTACGGAGAGAAAGGATTCGAAGAGTTGGAGCGAATTGTTAATAACGACCCATCGGAAAGTGTCTGCATTGCATTTTCGGAAAAAGTGAAAAGCTTAGCTGAACCAGCAGAATTTGACAAAATTTTAAATTCTTTAAGGTACAAAATAAAAAATTATGATCACTGTAATATTAGTGTAATTTTTTTCAAATAATGCACAAATTGCTGTTAAAATTTTTAATTTTGGAAATTAAATTGTTTTTTTGCGTATAAAATTGAAAAATTCTTACGCATCACACAGTGGTACTCGTTTACAGCAGTCAAAAGTCAGTACCACACGTAGTGATATGTTTTTGCGAAGGCCTCACGATGCGTGGAATGTTTAAAGCACAGCAACGTCTTCGAAGAAGAAATCCGGAAATGCAACCGTTTCAGTGGATTTGTAGCGATGGTTGGAATGACCGACTGGACGTAGTTGACGGCATAGAAGATGAAGCTGCGGGAAGTTTCTCAATTAGGTTAATGACTGATTCTATTATTGCTTGTGGAATAGTGCGCTTTCTTATCACGTAACTTCTAATCATCCATACGTCAACATTACTTAATTAGTAACAATATTTCATATTTTTATAGAATACATTCGCCCCACGTAGACTGGTTCGATCAGTATTATTTCTCATTGAATCCAGAAAATAATACACTTAATCCGTGGTTTCGGGAATTTTGGCAGGAGAAATTTAACTGTCGTTTTGCAGTACCTAAAGATGATTTCAAAGCAAAAGTTTGCACAGGACAAGAGAATCTGTCATTACATTACAAACAGGTGAAGCAAAACTTATGATTATAGTTTTTAATTAAATTAATTATTATTGCTAGTGTGTTTACAATAGATAAATTAATGTTGTGATAGTGTATCGTAGGAGCAATTTCATATTGCTTCTTTTCTATTTATCAACAATAATTCAAAAAAAAAAAATAAATTGCTAAATTCAGCATGCCCATTGAAATATCCAATGAATTTTAGGATGCAAAATTGAGTCAGGTTGTAAATTCGATTCGTGTTGTTGGATTAGCCCTTCAAGCGTTGTACAACGATCGTTGCAGGGGAGGTGCAGCATCATGCACTGAAACATTCGCATTAAATGGTACTGTACTGCTCAAATACATGCTCAATGTAACATTTACTGATCAGTTCAATCAGGAAGTTTACTTCGATACTAACGGTGATCCACCTGCGTGGTACGTTTATTGCGTACGTTTATTACCATACGCAGACAATTATAAAGTATAATTTGCATGCGTTGAAATTATATCATTTATATTTGCTCGTTTATGATAATCGATATGAGCAAAACTTTGTTGATCTGATCAATGCTTTCAAACATCGTTGATCCGATCAGTTTTTTTTGCAGCGTGTAATTAAATGGGATATTAATTGTTTGTGTCATAATATCTTGCAGAGGAAGAGAAGGGAACGGATTAAAATTTTCATTTTTTAACTTGAAGGTATGATGTATTGAATTACGTTGGTGGTAAGGAAGGTTTTCGTATGGTTGGCGAATATCGGAAAAAACGTCTTGGCAAATATTGGCTGAAAATTACGGAGAGCGATATTATGTTCTCTGATAAAACAAATCAAATTCCGAAATCGGTTTGCAGTAAACCTTGTGAAATTGGACAACGAGTGAGTTCAATCGTGAAATTTTAATTTTCATACAACGAAGTGCTAACCTTATCTTTCTTTGCACGCAAACACATTTACTCAACAAAAAAAAAAATTAAAGTGAAATTTAAATGCATACAGTCATTTCAATCTAATGATTTCTATCGTTCGTACATTAGCAAAGAGAGACAGCGGCTTGTTGTTGGATTTGTGAAGATTGTTTGCCATATCAAATTGTGAATTATACAACACGTTCATGTCAAAGTTGCACACTTGGATGGTGGCCTAACGATGACCGCACAAGTAAGTGTGCTTTTTAAATTTTTGATGAAAATTCGGCAAGGATGCATATGTGTTGTTGCGATGAGAAATGTAAGCCTATAATTTCGGCCAATGTTGAAGAAGTAATTTTCAGCGTGCTATCCGTTAGCACACGAAGGACCTGATTGGTCATCGACCGGTATCGTCCTGGCTCTGTTACTTGCATCATTGGGAATATTAATGACGTCATTCACCATATTAGTATTCGTTCGTTACAATCACACACCTGTTGTTAAATCGACCACCCGTGAATTGTCCTACATAATTTTAAGTGGTTGATATTTATCAATAGCTTCGTTTTGCATTTACTATTAGCGGCATTTTTTGTTCTTTTGTTTGAATACATCTTCAACATTACTTCCCTTCTCTTCCTAGTTTTCCCACTCAAAACGTGAGAGCAATCTCTCTCAATCAGCAAATTTAACCTTTTTTCTACTCCAAAAAATTTTGCATACAATTTAGCAATGCTATTTCCACTATCATCTTTTCGAATAATTTTCCGTTTTGCCTATTTTCAGGTATTATTATTTGCTATGCGGTATCATTTGCTGTATTGGCAACACCATCATTTATCATTTGTTTTATATCACGCACAATACCTCCTGTCGCTTTCTCAATGATTTATTCCGCACTTTTCACTAAGACAAATCGTATTGCTCGTATTTTGGCAGGCAGTCAAAAGTGCATAATGACGAAAAAGCCTCGTTTCCTCAGTACTACAGCACAAGTAAGACAATTTTAAACTTTTTGTACATTTAAATAATGCACAACAATTAATTCAAGGACAGCAATGAAGAGAGGTGAAAAATGGGTTTTCAATGAATTTAAAATTGATAATATAAGACGAAGGTGGTGAAGCAAATTTATGAAGTGGAAATTCAAATTATCCATTTTGTCGATAACGGTAGAAGTGTAACATTGCTGGTTTAGGTTGTAATCACATGGATATCTGTATGCATCGAATGTGTCATTGTTGCTGCTGGCGTAATGAGTGAAATGCCGCAGGCTGGTTTCGATGCGTACTATCAGCCTCGACGTATGGTACTCATCTGCTCAGCCACAACATTTGCCTTTTTGACGTCATTTTTTTGGAATCTTTTCCTGATAATACTCTGTACGTTGTACGCGGTTAAAACAAGAAATCTACCAGAAAATTTTAACGAAGCAAAATTTATCGGTTTTATAATGTAAGTTAATTTTGCAATTTAAAATGCTCAATATACTTCCTTAATGAGATATTTCAATCATCATAGTTAACTTTTTATCAATTATTTCTGATCCATCCAATCATCCCACTAACTAGTGATATTGAATGAATCGATCAAATTACAGTTAGCTTAATTGCTTTCCTACTTCATTTAGTAAAGCTAATGTAATCAATGTTTTTTTTGACAATTACATCTCCTAATTAAAAAAGGTAAGCAAAAAAACGAAAACAAAAAGCTAGTAATCAGTATCAGTTGATAAAAAGAAATAAAATTAGAGATTGTTGAGACAATTTTTTCTGTTTTCAGGTACTGTACGTTGGTTGTCTGGTCAGCGTTTATTGTCCTTCATTTGGGTACAACAAATAAGGCACTAACGATGAGTTTTTCCTTTAGCTTATCAGCTAGCATAGCGCTGATCCTACTGTTCTTCCCAAAACTTTACATAATCTTACTGCATCCGGAAAAGAATGTTCGAGCAAATTACACAACCACCAAACTGATACGTTGCCATTTCGGAAATTCACAAACAGCGGGAAGTGCCGGTAAAGAGGCAAATAATTGGAAGGCAACTTCTGCTCAGCACTCTTTTTCACGGTACTCTTTATTTTTCACTATTTTATGCAACCTTATTGTTGGCAAAGAATGCCGGCACTTTCCTTGGTTGGTTGATGCTTGTGAGTGTGGTCGAAGCTTACCGTAGTCGAATAATTGATTCATCCCTTACAACAATGAGAATGCCAGTAGCACCAGCAATCGTTCTTGAGACGATCGTTATCCTCTCTGAGAACCTCCCACCCAATCCCCCTAGCTCTACACAAGAGGAATGCCTCCTTTTTGGAAAGATGATCGGAGGGCCTCGGGTTACAGACACTGGGTGGTTGGTAAGAAACGTGGGAAACAGTCTGGTTACGTGACTAGCATCGAGGGGGCAAGGGATACGATAGGTGATGGATGAATGGATTACATACATTTAAATGAATAGCTTTTACGATAGGACAGTGAAAGTTATACTTTGAATTTATCGGCAGTGGGATGGTCATCTGTCGTTGCTTTGAATCTCTGTCCGTGTATCGAAGCGATGTATGAGAAGTCCAGTGAGGTCTGTGGAAGGGCGGGCATGCATATTTGCGTAAAATTGAGTGAGTATAGCTTAACTGGTTAGATTGTTCGAATGTAGAGGAATGTGACTGTTGAGGAAGTGCAGATGATGGATGGTGACGGGTAATTAGTGACAGCAGAAAGACGGCTGATGATGAAGTAAGGAATCGACAACAGTTACCTGAGTTAGCAGCTACAGCGCTTCATGCACTCATCATTCATTCATCGTCTATCACATCAATTGCATGACCCTTGTTACACTTCAGAAGTGAAGGTGGATCACAGAAAGAACACAATTACCGGAGGAGTAGGACATCAGTTCATTGCAGTCAAAGTTCGTCGCAGGATGCATCAACACAAACTGAATCTCAAAGATTGACCTCAAAGATTGCTCGAACATTTCCCATTATTGGTCGTAATCTTGGCGCAACCGATACTCGAGATGATATTAAACAACTGGAAGTGAAGGAGGACTTAGAACAGCCTAATTCCGATCAACAGTATCAGGTTGGAAAATTTAATTTTCGCATGGAAGATTTTTGAAGACTGGACGAATTATTAGTTTTAAATTTTTAGTCTTAACTAAAAAAGATTCAAGTGATATTTTAATTTCAAATATTTTAACTAGTTTATCATTATAAATTTTGTCATTGTTCCAATAGGATGAAGGATCACAGAGCTCGGCGGAAAGTGGCCTGGTTGGAAATTCACTGCAAGAGGTTCGCAGTACGATCTCAAAGCAAACATTATGCGTAACTTCGTTGGCATCACATGCTGCTCAAGCATCCAACGAGGATAAGCAGTTTGAGCATGTCTGTTGCAATTTGAATGCATTTTAATATAATGCACATTTCTAGCCTGAAATAACATCCTAGCAGTGGTTATTTCTCCTCCATAATCAGCCGTTATTCAGAATAGGAAATTAATTGCAGTAAACTTAATGATATCGAGACGATCATACAGTAATTGAAGTAGACGAAAGAAGGGAAGCGTAGTAAATAAAGCGGATAGTTAGTTACTGTGCTAGTTAGTTTCAAATGCGACAGGAGGACTGAATGAATGTGAAAAAACTCAATTCAACTTTTCCGCTCTTTTTTTTTACCTTTCGCTACAGCCATAATCACGAAAGCGGTTTTTCTTCAATTTTCATTTTATTACTCCTATAAAGATATTGAATGGGAAGGAAAAAATTTGATTTCTATTCAGTTCATTCACTTAAAAATTACATTTCAGTTTTTGAAGAGTCGTGGCATAGAACCTGTCCAATTGACAAATGCGACGCCATTGTGATTGTTCATTTTTCTCCCATTCGTGTAAATTTGTTCCCTTTTTGTTTTTCTTTCGAAATCCTAAACTTTTTTCTCACTTAATTTTTAATTCAAAAGTTTAATCATTTTAGAAACCGTTTTTTATTGTTTGATGTTTGAATTTTTAGATAAATTTAGTCAAACCAGTGCTCTCTTCTACGCGATATTACCGATAGTTAATGACTTAGCAACTCAGTCAATCAATGAGAACAGTTTCCATTCTAATTATGGACATTTCTTTTCCTTAGAAATTATTCCATAAACAGTATTCACTTGTTAATCAACCGTTTCTTCCACATAACCTACCATTTCTGATCTTCGTTCCTTGCTTATCAGTGTAAGAAGCTTTGTACGTCGTATAAGTGTTCTTCAAAGGTACCTTAATATTTTCTTCTGTACTTTCTATGCGACTGTATGTACAATGAGTAACAGAAATTATTCAAATATACGTTGTAAAGTTATGACTAATACAAGTTGATCAGACCAAAGTGTGCCAGGTGAAATTGAAGTATTTAGTGGAACGATGTGGTGCACTGGAATTGAATTCAAACAGTTATGAGGTGAAGGTGAAATTTTTTGTATAAATCGCTTGCAGCAAATTTTACTGCTCTAAACTGCCTTCTGTTAATTATAAAAGTCAAAAATTTTATTGAACAAAATTGACGAGTTTCACTGTTATTTCTCTAAAAGTACACTTATGTTCAAGGTTAAAAGTTATTTTTTCATGAATTTATGACGAAAGAGCGGGAAATGTTCTGCAAGAGTTCAGAGAGTTTAAGGGCGGTAGGTTTAAGATCGGTTTGAATTCAATTGTATTCTGCGACGAAAGTTTTTAAAATGCTCTCTGCTAATGTTGAAAAGATTGTGAATAAATTCATTATTTAATGATGGTTGCCAGTAAAGTTCATGTTTAGTGACAAGAAAGTTAGCCGGAATTTAATTCTTAAAAATACTTAACAGAAGCAGTTAACGTCTATCCATGAGAAATGGAAATCCTTAATTTTAATTAAATTAGATCAAACTGAAAAAAAAATATTTCTGCCTTATTTACAAAAAAGCGAGAATTTGCGATAATGAAGATTCTGATAAAAATTGAAGTCATATTTTTCCTAAATTAACCAAAGGTAAAATTAACCATTTTTAACCAATTTAAAATTAACCATTTTTCATATTCAATTAAAAATTTATTGTTTCAATCGTTGCTGAGTTAAACGAGAAAAAAAACAATTGATTGTTCCATTCGCAAGGAACGCATGAACTGATCTGCTTTGATTCGATCGATTTCACTTCTGTTTTACATTTTTTATTATTTTTGCTAAAATTCCGGTTGCTTTGTTCTTTCTCCAACACATCAACAAACTGTTACACATTGCACATTCCTCTTCGATTTGGCTATCAATAATGGTTTTCACGCATTGAATTTAGTGCCGGCTTTTTCCACTGCTCAATTTTCACTCTTTACTTGATCAATTGGCTATTTCAGTGGTCAGTTTACTTCTTTTTAATATTAGCTTATGGGTCAATCATTTTAATGTTAGCTTATGGTTATTTCATTGGTCAATTTGCTTTTTTTGTTAATAGCGCAATGAAGTTTAGCATTGAAATCCTATTTGACGAAAACTACCAGCTAGATTTGTTAGCTTATTTTTGTGAAATTAGTTAGAAGATATATTGCAGCAAAATATCACTATGATTGATTGACTGATTACGAGTAATCCATAAGATAATTTAATTATGATTAAACTCGAAGGGTGAGTTCTATTGAGCAGATGTTGAGCAAAGTTTTAGATGACTTTTTTTTAAATGTGTTTAACAAAAATTGAACAATGCTATTGTGCATTGTCTTTTTGGACAACTTCTAAGTCGACCATACAAAGTGCTAACTGTCGTAGCATTTTAGAGACTTTAAGAATTCATGCAACATTTGCACCTACTTGACTGTACGTTACGTTTACGACAACATTGAGAAAAACTTGAAGAACTCGAACAGCCACAATTTAATCACTTAGATTTACACAAAAACATTACCTTCTAATGTCACTGGACAAGGTTAGTAAAATTTTCACTCTTAAACTTACTGGAAAACTGCACACATAATATCCAATCTCGAAAATCAACAATTATTTAGGCAGATCTATTAAATAGCTAATTTTAATTCAGGAAATTTTACATCACTTACGTTCATGATGATTTAAACCATTTTAAGCTAACCGCTTTTGAAGGAATAGCGATTAACAGTGGGGAGGAAATGACATCGCTGAGAGTTAGAAAAAATTAAAGTTAAAAATTAGACGAAATTTTTGGGGTGACATGAAGAAGTGTTGTAATTTTGGATAAAAATTACTGTATTTTTGAAATTTTTAATAAAAAAACTATCAAAGGAGAAAACGTCAGTAATGTTATATGAAATGAAGAAAATAGTAAAATTTTGCAATGCTAATTGATAAATATGTAAGAGTGAAATTTAGTTGAATTTAGGAAGTAACTGTTAATTTGAAATTCATATCTTTCAGGTACTTGAAAATATCAATCTAACGTTAATTAGTCTAACAAGCAGTCTTGACAGCCTACTGGAGATGGTGCGATTGGGGACACTGCTAACTGTCTCGTTCCTTTGTTTTATGATTATCGGTTTCACGGTTGTTTGCTACTACGTCAAAATCAATGAGGTGGATATTTGTCATTTCTCGTAAATTTAACAAATAATTTTAGGTTTCTCAACATAGACGTCTCGAATTACCGATTGCTATTGGCCTTGAAAACGAACGTGAAAGCTAGCAAATTAATTATGAAATTACATTAATTAATTGAGGAAATTCGTGCATAAAATAGTTTATAAAAATACGACTTAGTTTTAAATGAATGGTAAAAATTTATCTCTTTCATTGAATAAGAATAATCGCACGAAAAAAAAATTGAATAATTGGAAAGAAATTCCGAAGTAAGCCAGCGAGAATTTTGTAGTTCGTTCAGGCATAATAATTTAATTACTATAATCTTAACACAACACACAATTATTTATTATCTAACGTAGTGGAAGAAGCAAGTGATAGTGCACGTTAGACAGTAAGATTTATCAGTATTTTCAAAATTTACTTTTCAAATTAACCTTGCTATTGCTCATTTCTTCCATTCCATCAATCATACAAAAGGTTAGGAATGAAAATTTTAACAAATATTACAGCTTAGAAATACGATAAAAATGAGGAAGACAAGACGACAATTTGAAAATGACGACAAAACGTGTCTTTCCTTCAAGAAGCTTCATGAAAATGTAATCACACATTGATCCTGCAATGAACGGAAGAGTAACAAGGATCACTGCTCACGTGCGCTGGCAATAATTCCATTCCTAACTGTTAGGAATATGCAAGCATATGTTATCGCATTACCTAAGCTAAAGCACTAAATTTTGAAATTTTACACCGTTTAAATGATTGCGCATGCATATAATATATGCATGTTGTCGGGAACTTTTTGAATTTGATTTAGATTTGTTGTTTGCTATGCGATAGGACGGTTCACGCAGCCTACCATAGCTTGTCAGGAGCTTATCCGATTCTGTTACGCAGAAGTGCTGCATCCTTGCGATTGCGGACGAAGGATATAGCTTAATATATTAATAGGTAGTTTATTAATTAGAAGTTCACAAGTGCATGAACTGTGTTGGAGGGCTCGGTCGGATGGAGGATGCTGGTGGAGCGCCTGGTCAATGGCGTAAGGAAGGAGGAGAAGCTGAATTTGGTACGAAGGAGGTTAACACGCATCATGTACGAGTGGTTTTACTGTTTGCAATTTAGGATTTGAGACAGATGGTGCTAACAGATGAGTTACGTCACCGCAACTAGCATCCTAGGAAGGCTGGTACAATGTACATTGATGGTGAGTGACCGCTTAAGATGAAGCATATACGGGGTGATAGCAAAGGTCAAATAAAGGTCAAATGCCGCTAGCGACATGAATTAAAGACAGCTAACATGTGAGTGATTGATGGGAATTAACAAATGTTAAATACGAAGTGCAAGCAACTCATACATTGCGAAATAAGCTAAATTATGGTTGGTAACAACGGTTGAACAGATATCCAACTTGTAAGTGATTTGTAATTAACTGTGAGGTTACAGCTGTCACCAGAGTAGTTGGGAGATTATCTATTAATAATATTCTTGATGTGTCTTGAAATTTTATTTTATTTTATTTCGGAATTTTTTCTCGGAATTTTTGTTCGAATTTTCAATTGGAAAATTTCATTTTATCAACAGAGTGCGTGCAACAGATAATGTGCTGTAGTTGGTGCATTAATTTAATGTCAAAATTTGGCATAGTACGTAGAATGTTACGGTAGTAGAAGAAAATTACCAAACATCAGTCTAGCTGATATCTGGAAAATAAATGATTCAACAATGGTATTATTAATATGAATTACATTTCGAAAGTATTACTGTATTAACAGGAAAATAGGTCACTGTGATTTACGATGTGAAGATTATTTATACTGTAGCAAAATTTTATGCCATTCGGAAACAGTATCCTTAAATATGAAACTGATTGATCCTACAGCCTGTCATCCATCAGTGCTGTCCGCTAGTACTGTAATGAGTAGTAGTATTTCATTTGTAATTGAAATGTTCATTACGTATGCAACACAGGAAAGTAGCACAAACAACCTTGCCGGTTAATTGGATTATTGCTTCTTGCCAATTACATCATCGCTGATTTACTTCACATCGTCCGCTTCGCTTAGTTGAAGTAATTCGACCGTTTCATGATAGTTGTAAAACATTCGGAAAACATTTTCCTTCACGTAACCATTCACGTTTCCTATCAAACTGTCGTTACGCGCCACATTAGTATATATTTTGAACTGAGCGAAGCCAGGAATCAATTAAAAACATATGATGAAGCAACGCGTGTTGTATCTTTTAAAGACAAACGAAGGAAAGTAAGCAATTGGTTGGCACACGGCCGGCACGTCTTTGATCACTTCGGTATGTTCAAATTTACAATCATCCATCTTCTAGTGCCATCGCGGCAAAATATGCACGACTGAAGTAGTGCTTGTGAGGACTTTAAAACTTCACCCTGTGAAATTTTAAAGCAACTGTTAGTTTTTTGAACCCATTTCCATTAAACAGTATTATTCGTTCGGCTAATTTTTTTCGATTCAAATTTACTTTTGAAACTCACACATGTAAAACGTCAGCACCATAATTAATTAAAACAAACTAAATCAAATTTCAATGCCTCCCATTTTATTCTATTTCACTTTTTCTATCATTTTTTTGCATTTTTACTCTACAATCTTTTCTTCCTCTCTCTCTCTCTCTCTCTACTTCAAGAGTTTTTCAATGGTTGCGCAATGCATCTCTAGTCGATTACGACCTCTCCTTCCATCGGTGACAATATGAAAAAATTATAAATGTAAAGTTAATGAAAATGTTTTTCTCGTAAACTTTATGGAGGATTTTTTTTACAAATATTTAAATTTGAGTTAATGCTATCAGTGGCAGGTGAAATGTTCCGGAAAACAAAAATTCATTGAACTTAATTTTTTTTAATTGTTAGTAAAATTTGTTAATTTTTCCCATTTTACTTTCTCTCATCTTAGTTTATTCTGATTTCAGCTACTTGCGACAATTTTACAGTAAAATTATTCAACCGCTCGTCTGTTTGAAACACACTTTTTTCTCTTTTTTTTTTTAGCAAGAAAACACCCATACTTGACTTTCTGATGGGCTCCTCCGTGACTTATTGATTAAATATTAATTGGTTCACCTAACTTGGATAAAGTAACACTTTTGGGAGCGACGAACAACAAATAACGTTGAATGACTTCATATGCAATTGGTGAAGTCTAAATTCAATTTTTGTAAAGTATTACTTTTTTTACTTTTAGAGGCAAATTTATTTTGTAAGTGTAAACGTGGAAGTATAATGCTTTGAGGGAATTTAATCATTTAATTATCAGAACGTTTCAATCGCTCAACAGGTAGCTGACGTCAAAATTATCAAATTCTGTGTTTACATTCATTCTTTCAATTCTCAAGTTATTTATTAAATAGCTTAGTTTTGAGTATTGTAAATTATCACAGAAGACATGTGCGATGATAGCATGTCGACATAGATTTTTGAAATTTGTTCTAAAATTTATTATGTTGGTACTTTCTCTAACAGCTCGCTTGTAAAACAAAATATCGAATAAAACTTTGCAGAGAGAGAGAGAGAGAGAGAGAGTGGCGAGAGTTAGCCACGATATAAATTAAAATGGTCATAATTGAAGGGATAGTAGTAGTATGGGTTATAATAATCATATGGACCAGTATACCAAGTAGTTGATCTATCACGCACATTGGTGGTTTCTCCACCGAACAGATACTTAGTAATATTACCAATTAAATGGGGATATTCAAATCGACTAGAGGAAGTGCCGAAAAGATAGTTGAGACCGCTACTGAGTGCAGAATACCACGAACCAAAAGGATGATCCTGAGCCTGAGCTTGAGCTTGAGATCCTTGACTAGCGCTGGAGGTTGCAACTGCATTAGCATTACCGTTCAACGACTGAAAAATATGCCGTTTAAATGGGCAATAATTTTGCAGAGACGCATCATATGATATTCCAATTAAATGATGGTACCAGTACGATCACGATCACCTAAATCGCGGTGCGCATTAAAGGTCATGAGAGGTATAAAACTTACATTGTTACCTGCTCTGTTACTATTAAATGATAATATATTAAGGTTGAATAGCTGTGCGTTCGTTCCGACATTCGATAGTGCTGTTCTGAAGGAAAAAAATTTCGTCAATTGAAAGTGCTACCGTTTAAAACATCAGGAAGAAAGAAGTAAATTCCACAACTGATATGATAATGGAAAAAAAAGCAAGGTTCATCATCCTAACTTACATTACTGCTAGAGTGGTCAGGCATTTAGTGATAAGAATTAGCAGCATGCTAATCAATCTGAAAGTTCTGCAAATGTAATTGATAATGAGTGCAATTAATGGAATGAAATTTACACTATTGCAGTAAGATTCACGTAAATTACGAAACTGCTCGAAAAGTGTTCATCACATCCTTTTGCTTGCGAACATACTTTTTGTGAGAGATTGTCTGTTTAAATTTTGTCCTTTAAAAGACACAATATTTTGAGAGTTTCAGATTGTAAGTGAAATTCATGTGTAATGCGCGCTCAGTCATCCTTTGCAACAAATATCACTTTTAACTCAATTATTGTAAGAAAGGAATTACAAACAAAAAATTAAGGATAAAGTTATAGCAAGAGCTATGAAATTAATTACAAATAGAAATGACCGCTTGCTGTCGTTGGCTGAGGTAGACGAGGACAGTTCCATAAAATTGGCAGTAATACACTTCTCTGTCTCTGTGCAAAATAAAAATTGAAATTTGTGCCTTGTCGAATTCGGCAACGATTTGCTAATTAGAACTAATATCTTTTGAGGCGACAAAAAAAAATCCGTTACTGAACAACTGGATGCGGAAAATTTTTTGCTACGTGAATAATTAAATTACGCAAAATACGTGAACAGCTAAGTTACGTGAATTCACTTGTGTATAAAAGTCGATCAATTTTGAAAAATTCGAGAATTCAACAGAATCGTTGCATTCATAAAAAGTCGTATTTTGCTCTTAAGATTGAAATAAATAGATCACATGAATGGGCGGACATAGCTATTCACCTAATTTCATATATTTCAAACACTCAAATTTTCAATTCAATTTAATATTTCAGACATATTATCCTAATTAGACAACTATTGCTATTGCGGTAGTTGATATTGCAGAAAAAAGTGGTTTAGCTTGCATTTTAAAGCTCCCCGAGACTGTATGGCAAGGCGCAGAGGAGAAATGGAAAAGATTGGAGAAAGTGAATAGAAGTAATACATCTTTTTTTTCCAAAAAAAATTTAAATTGTAATAGGTAAACTTGTTCCTTCGCTTTCACGTCACCTCCTCCTACACTTTCTTTTCAGACAACTTTCGAAATTGTTGCAGAGACTAGCAAAGCGCAACAGGACAATTGCGCTATGTTATATCAGCTTGGGAAAAAAGAACTGCACGACATAAAAAAAAATTTGCATATTCTTTACTCTTTCATTTAGCAACGATCACTAATCACTTTTTCCTCTAAGAATTCTCATTTGCTTCGGAATGGCTTTAATTTCAATTAAGTTATCGATGGTCCACAACAATAATGCACTGATCGCACATTCTAACCAATTTTACATTGCTCATTTTACTGATCGAATTACTAATAAAGTCAATTTAATTTGGTTTTAAGAGGAAACAAACATTGGCAAATTCAATCGAATACATTTTGGGTATTAGCCAACTGGCTAAATCAAGTGAGGAAAGAATTGCGCATCGCGTAATTAGCTGGAAATTTTATTTTCCTTTAATACATAAGACACTTTGTCGGCATAAAGTGTCATATGTTTTAAAGTTCTCAGAATATTTCAAACATCCAATAAGCAAATGGCATTAGAATCTGTCAATTACTAATATTTTGAATTATTTTCTTTTAATTTGCAAATTGTTGATTGGTTTAGCTGTTCAAATGCATAATTTGGTCACTTAGAGTTTTCATGATAATACTGCGACGATAGATGACACGGCTTTGCAATACATTTTCAAATTTCATTCACTTTATCATCCACTTAACCGCTTGCTTACTTTTCTCCAGCAAGCAAATTTTTTTGCGATTTTAGGAAATCTTCAATTAGCACAATGATGCAGAAGCCTTTTCGAAAAATGTGGGAGAAATCTTAGAAATTTTCCACCAAATCTCCGCCTGCAAGGAAATCTTACACAACAGCGCCAATGCAAGAAACGGAGCGAAGAGGTTTCGTTCGACTTAATTTAATTGAAATGGATTTGTTAGAGTTTGAAATGGATTTTGCTTGCAGTACTTCACGACGTCAAGTAATGCCACATCTTCTCCTGTATCCATATATCATTCAATGAGAGAAATAAAAAAATAGTCTTTTACTGCCAGAATATAAACGTTCAAATCAAATTACACGTGAAGCAGATTAACGTGTAGCATGCAGTTCTAAATCACGCGATACGATTAATATGTGATTAATAGTGCACTACGACTGTACGACTAGAGCACACAAAACAGCTGGAAAACACTTACCGCATTCTTGTTGAAGGTAGCTTATTGTGTATGAATTAGAAATTATTGCGCATTAATGTTAACCAGAAATTTAACCTATTTAGGTTTCGTCCTTCGAAGCGGAACATATGCTTTAGGGACAATAAGAATTTTTCACGGAAATAAATTCGCTTTTTTAAAAATACCCTCGTGATAACTTAAAAAAGTAAGCCAGCGCGGAAGCAGAGCAAAGATATTTAAACTATTTTTTTCCAGAAAATAACACTCGAAAAGAGTACGATAATTTGACCGTAATCCACTAGTACACTACCGTATACGCAAGTCAAGGATTACGCTTGCTGTATTCATTACTGTATCGTCTTTCTTTATACAATTGAATAATTTACTATGAAAAAAAAAAGAACTAGACACATTCTTCTTGTCTTTCTGCCTTAGAAATAATTATTCAAATTAATTTCATTTCCTTTCGCTTAGCGTACTTATCGATCGGGCGGATCGTCGATTATCCGTAACATCACGTAATGCATGAGCATTAAGATCACCCTTGCAATTTAATTGTGCCTGCCAAGACTCTTTAATGAGTGCTTTGTCCTACCTGAACGCTTTCTCAGAAGTCATTTACCGCTTCTCAAGTGACTGATCCTAAGCCATACATTCCAGAGGTCATCACAACATCTCCTAATCTACGGGAGGTGCTGAGTCCTCAGCTCTCCTTTGTATTCCTTTGGAAAGCAGAATTTTCAGTTCTCCGTCTGTAAAATTTTTCTGAGTGCTCCTTTGCACTCAGAGAGATAAGAAGAGAGGACATATGGATGAACACAGACAGTCTCAGAGCGTATACTAACCTTCAAGAAAATACATATTGCGGACGGAAACATTCCAATAAGTTAGCTTATTTTAGATCCTTTCAAGGCGACGCTTGTTTGACAAAGAAATGAAAAAGGCGGAAGAAAGGATTCTTTAAAAATTAATCATTTTTTGGAAAAAATTTCACCTATAATGAACTTGTTCTTCTCTTTTCGTGTCATCAGCACTTCAAATTAGTTTTCAATTATGCGTACAAAAGTGATTGCTTAAGATGGGCGAGAGAGTAATGTCACTAATAAATTCAGTCAGCCGATTCTGATTCTGACTTTTGTGGCAGAGGAACTATCACGGAACTGTTGCTCACAGTGCAGTTAATTGTACGTCATATTTCAAATGATGAAAACGTGAAGAAAAACCGTGCAGCTCTTTTCGCCATTCGTGCATTCTTCCAATTGTCTGTTTAACGTGATAATTGACAAATTAACTTCGTTAAATTTTTTCACCCAACTCAACTTTCAAGTCGTGAATTATTGATCAGTTATAACAAACACAAAGTTCTAAAATTTATTTTGTAGTTTGCTGCTACGTGCCAAATAGAATTGTATTTCAAGCAAAATTTCAAGGCAAAAACAGTAAACAAAAAAATTACAATTATTCAAAATTAAAGTCTACGTACTGATAAAGAAAAACTCAAAAAGTGCAAAACAGTTAACCGCGAAAATAGTAAGGGTAGGAGTAGTAGTAATAAGGATAATAGGAGTAGTACGGATAAAAACCGTATGTATAGGGGGATGCTAAGCCCCTACTAAGCACACTGCCTAAAACAAATCCGCTAGCAAGATTTTGGTCAATTTGTTGTTGTTGCGGAGCCTGACCAGGACCTGCTGAGAGATTTAGTAAAGCTTGAAGAAATCCACCGTCACCGCCGCCACCTGCAGCGCCGCCACCTGCAGCGCCGCCACCTGCAGCGCCTCCACCAGCAGATCTTATGTTTGCGTTATTATTTAATGACTGAAATTGAAAGTAAACTTCTTTGCTGAGAACGGTAATAATTAAATAAGCACTAATGCTTGTGTGCCACGTACTACAACACAAACTATCACTTCACGTGTCGCACGACACCCCGCCATTGCTTCAAGTAAAATGTGACACTTACTTCTCTGCCTGCAATGTTCCGATTAAACGAATTTGCAACACTCATTTGTGCATCCGTTTCAGTAATTGATAATACGGTGCTGAAAGACAATAAAACATTAGCAGATAGTTAAACTAAGTAAGTTATATAATAATGCTACTTTAACTTACATCACTACTACAGTAAGCAAATATTTGATGACCGTAGACGTCAACATAATCAAACCAAAATTCCTGTAAATACGATCATTAGCTGTGCACAACTGATGCCATTGCAGTCAGGTTCACATACGTAAAATTGTCAAAAATATTCATCACATCGTTCTTAAGGACCTCAGACTCGATCCTCAAGAAGCTGATAATTCAGTGTAGTTTTGGATGGCTACGTGGAATTCATATGTGGTACGCATGCTTATGATAGCGAGAAATATTTTCCTCAGCATGATCATGAGAAAAAATAAATTCTAAAAAAGCGACGTGGTGAGGATGAAATCAATCACTGACAGGAATCCGTGACGGAACGGAAGTGTGTGACACCGGTAATTAAACTCATGTATTAAATGACGAGAAAGAATGTAAATGCGGAATTTGCAGAATTGATCGTGACTCCTTCTTCTTGCAAGAATGGAAGAGAGTAAGTTCAGGAAAGCAGACTAACTAAATCCTGATTGGTGGTTGCGGCGCAACAAACCGATTAATTAGGTTCATCTAATTCATAAATTTATCACCACCCACCTTTTTACAGCGTCTTAAATAAAAATTGTAATATTCGGATAGAATTAGATGAAAAAGTGATCGCGTGAAAAGTGATATCATGCTGAAGTTTACATCCAAGAAAATGTCAGAAAATAAGTTATGCATGAGAAGTAACGGCGAATTTAAAAAGGAAAATCAATTTCTTTACAATAGACTCGCGGGAAGCGGCATTTTTTCATTTTTACTTTCAATACTTCAAGAATCAACGTGTGATTAACACAAGATACCAATATAGGACGAACTGTAAAATTCAGGACAAAATTCAGGATATTAAAATAATTGTTCTCACAGAGGACAAACAGCGAAAGAAAATGCAGCAATCATTCAGCGCAATTTTCGTCACTCAGATAATTGGCGCACATTTAATGAGATGGAAGAAGCAACGATAATGAAACAAAGTGGTTACTTAAAAACCAATTTTTCTTAAAGAAGTAAATTATCGACCATTATAAAGCTGTTTTAGCGTCATTTGTACTTGTGACCTAATCTCTTTTGGCGTTATCCAGGCGAGCTGCTCCGCACAGTTATCCCGGTTATTAAGATCGACATTTGGGTGAGTGTTTTCAGGTTGAACTCCAAATAGCAATTATATATGGCCATTAAGTGATTCAAATGCGTTTGAAATGCCTGGGAAGAGTAACTTTTCAATATCAAGCTGAGTCATTGCGTCGGTGATGAACGGCGATGAAGGAAACGTGTCAAGCAGAAATTACTTCCTCACGGCGGCGAATTGAGCGATGTGAAATTTGTTGATAATCGAAATGAATGTGTGCCGTTCCGTCGGCGCTGACTGTCACCGACAAGTAACAACTGAAGTAACACTTTCACTTGAGAACTCTCAAAACTCCCTCACCGCTCATTTTCGTGTTGTTCTACGGTAATGACTAATTGTAGTAAGCGTGAATGGCAGCCGATTTTTGACTGTTTTCAGTGAAAGCAAATATCGTTGCATTAATGTTTTGGAAATTTTTACGGTAACCAAAGTAGTAACATGGAGAGGACACGTTGTAAGCCGTATGAAGGATAGTAATTGTCTACCGAATATCCTGCTCGTTGCAAGCGAAAGAAATACAGCAATGGATTCTGTAAAGTAAAGCGTGAAATGGACTCACTTCTTGTCGTCCTCTACCACCACCATGTACAACTACTGAAATTAAAAATTAACTCCCGGCCAGTGCTAATGGTTAAACATTCATTAATGTATCTCATACAGTAGCGTGTCTACTGTAGCATATACCGTAACACAGCTGCCGTATTGCATACTATAGTGACATAGAGAGAAACTTAAATTAGGACATGCGGTACTTTGATGGTCGGTAAAGCTTGCAACTTATTTTTTTGTGCATACGAATTTTCTCCGCTAGTACACGCATAACACGGGGAGTAATTCTTGCTCTTATATCCTTCGTTAACGTACTCTCCTCGATCTGTGTAAGAGAGATTGGCTAGCGATCGAACAGATAAATGTAAATTAATGATAGGACACTCTGCTGGAGCACAAAACAAACTGTTCTGTTTCGATGTGTTCACATGTGACTCATGTGAAGTTCATAAACGGTTAGTGAGGATTTAAATTAATTAGGAATGTAGGAAATATCGATTGTTTGCTCACCTGCGATGCAACTGAAGGATGCGAAGCAAAAATTCATTCAATTCCTACAAGGTGACGTCGGCATTCAGTGACAGATCATTTTCTTAAATTTCTTAAAATCATAAAATCAAACTTTTGTCTCACAAAACGGCGCAACGGTGAGGATGGACAACGATGACGCAAATGGATTATAGCATACAGCAGAACAGCGATTACGATGATCGGTGTCCATCGCAGTGAAAATGTAGGAATTATTTGATATTTCATTTATTTTAATGTCTCCTTGCTGGCTGCTATGGTGGAAAGGAGTCCTTTAAAAGTTATTTTATTTGAAAAAAAAAAGTTGAGCAATGTAAACTTGTTTCTTCCTCTAGTTGTGGCTTTTGATCGTAATAGATTTTTGACCTAAAATTATAAAGTACCAATTCAGCCGGAGTTAGACTTAGTAATCAGGATTGTGATTATTGAACTAAGGAAAGAGCTAGAAGTTGCCGTATTACTACATGTACTTTTTTTGCTAATCAGAAATGAACATTTTGATAGGATGAGAAAGTCAGGAAATAACGTTATCAGTGGCTTTTTAGTTAATTCTGATTTTAATTACAATATTAAAAGAGAGGTAAACTAGAAATTACTTTCTTATAGCACGGTTATACGTGGGCGTGAAAAAAGTTGCGTAATCTTTCTTCGTTGACGTTCATTAATTTTTGATCAGTGTGAAATGGCTTTCTTCACTTTATTCAATTATTTGCCAGCACATACAACTATTGTATTCCTCTCATTTAAATATCCGTACGTTTAATAACGCGTTTATTTTTCGCTTACTGTTTTCTGACCCATTCACCTATTTTCAGCATTCCGTTTTAACACAGAAATCACTGAACGTTGCCGGTGTTACAAACTATAGCAGGATCATGCAAACATTTGCGTGGCTCCAATTTCTGTCTTATGTGCAATTTTTGAAATATTTTAGCATTCAATAACCTGCTGGCTTTTATTTGTAAAAGATTATTTCAAACAAACTCCTAAATAATTATCGAACATTAAAAATTGACATAGAAATGTAGTGAAAGTTGAGAAGATTAAAACAATTAACCGCGGTAGTAGTAGTAGTAAGGATAGTAATAGTACGATCTTGGATAATAATACGCTACTGGATAAGCGAACGCTGGAGGGGACGATAGCAAGCTACCAAACAGGCCTCCTGCAAGAAAACCAATACCAGCACCAATTGCGGAACCCAACGAACCACCACCACCACCACCACCACCACCACCACCTGCTCCACCTGCTGCTTGACCAGGTGCAGCAGCATTGTTCGGGAGTATGTTAGCATTATTGCTTAATGACTGAAACTTTTAAGCTTTCATTAAATGGATATATCACTCATTGTAGATAAGGTAAACAGAGCTTAATGAACATCACGGCTTCCGAAATTGGCACTCACGTTATCGCCTGCAACATTGTTGTTGAACGATTGAAATACCAGCCTACCTTGCGCATTCGTTTCAGTAATTACCGTTATTGTGCTGAAGGAAAGGGAAGGCATTAGCAAGCAAGTGACGTAAACGTAAACAACTGATGGAATAATAATAATAATAATAATAATAATAAAAGGTTCATCACTTCAACTTACATTATTATTACAACAATTAAATATCTAGCGAGAACAACTGTCAGCATAATAATCTATCCCAATTTCCTGCAAAATGCGATTAGTTGGTGTCATTACAGTAATCTTTACGTATACACGCAACTGCTAGAAAAATATTCATCGCATTCGATCAACTAACAGGCATGAGAATTTTCAAAAAGAAAATTTATCAATGCTTTATCCTTCATAAGGTGATGTTGTTTTAGCGTACACTTGAAGGGTTATGCAAAATGTATGTGCTATACGCTTATTCACGTTTTCAAAAAAGCACTGTTTTTAGTTTAATCGTAAAATTTGGCAAAAAAAAAAGTCGTTCGAAAGTTGCGCAATAAACCTATTATTTGAGGAGTGTGAGAATGAAAATAATTAAATTGGAAACTGCGATCAATTTCATTTGATGTTGATTAAATGCAATGTTTTTGAGACGAGCGTAGCCGATTTATTCACGTAATTTGTGCAACCATCCACTTTACATCATACACTTTCATTCTTTCTTACGAATGAAAAAGAAATATTAGTCCAATGAAAATAGTGCTATGAAGGTTATTTAAATGGCAAATATACCAAAGAGCTGGAAATAATGAAATTGGAGGGTTAATTGTACGGGTAATTTCTATATGGTGCATACTGACGATATGTGTGCCCCAAAATTTGAACTGGCAGGTCTACGAAACTCAAAGGGAAAAGTAAAATTAGATGATTTGAACAGATTATAGCACTTCAAAGGCAGGTTTTGAAAACAAGAAGAAGAGTTGTCACAATGACTTTTGATAAAACGGCGAAATTTTAGAGCTTTAATTACTGTCGAAATGAGTCACTCAAAAATTATCATTTCCTTCGCGAACACATATAACACGTACTTTGAAACGTAGATGCTCCTGAAATCACGAAGTCAATACAGTTATACTTTCCACATGGAATTCAGGCACAACGGTCGTACTACGCAAGCATTGGGATAATTGCTTTGTGAGGAAAGTGCACATTGCGAAAGAAAGTGTTCCAGTTGTTCGACATATTGCGCATGTTTGATGTAACGGCAGAAATAAAAAACAAAGGCGGAAGAAGACGGTTCTTTAAAATTTTTTTGTACAAAAAATTTTCACTGCGGTAAACATGCTTTCATTTTCTCATCCATCTTCTTCGTGCTTTTTTTCCAAATTATGGCTTTAAATGGTGAATCAAAATTTCGAAAACAGCACAACGGTGCATTTTTTAGAGCTGCTCTAAATAGTGAAAATTTCAGTGATCGGTATTGACTTCAGTACTGATTATTGATGTATAAGGATGGAGCAGGAAGAAAGACAGTAATGCTCCATTCTGTGATTGCTGGTAGAATGAGGTTGTAATGTTTCGATTAATTCTATTGCACCGGAAAAGTTAGAGATAAAAGCCGAAAGATCAGCAAGGTTAACTTTTTTTTTTAATTATCACCAAATATTTGGTGATAATTGAACATCAACATGTTTTCAGGGTAACAATTTTGTTGTATGAAGTAATTGATGAGTGATGATCGAGTATTATGTCACGTGTCACTACTGATGTACAATTTCAACATTTCATACTATTGTGTACTACTTTACACATTTAAATTTGAAGATGCGTTCCATGGAATGCATGTTTTTTTGGAAATGTAAAATAATAATTCTTGATTCACTTTATTACTGGAATATTTCAGATATCCGGGAAGTAATTACATTGAAATTAATTCATTACTAATATTTTGTTTGATTTTTTTTAAATGTATGATTAGTTTGACTGCTGAAGTGCGGAAATCAGTCATTCATAGTTTTTGATGACAGACAATCATTAAATGCCACTCCATAACATAACGTTCAAAGTTTATTCACGTTAAGATCCATCCACTTAATACCTCATAGCCTTATCACTTCCAACAACTGCAGTAGGGAAACTTTTGTAGGGTTTTTGTAAATGTTAAATAGGCGCAAAGGTACAGGAGTGTTTTACAGAACTGTATGACAGTTAGCCAAAGTAATAGTAATTTGGATAGGTGTAGTAGGGATAGCCGCCATAAAAGTTGTACGGATATTGGAAGCTTCTGCCAAGTGCGGTGCCTAGAAAGAAGCTCCGCACGCCGGCGCCAAATGCAGAAAGCGAGGAGAAGGGATTTTGTTGAGCGGACTGCTGAGCTTGAAATGGATTTGTTTGTTGTTGTTGTCCTCCGCCACTTCCAGTAGCGTCAGGCCTCAGATTCACATTCGCATTGTTATTCAAGGACTGAAACACCGAAAGTAAACTTTTACTGAGAATGGGAACTTTGAAATCAAGTGACCCCTAAAAGTGGACATTGTGTTGCGTATTGCGCCGCATCAAACGTAACTTCAGGAAAAACGTGAAACTTGCATTTTGGCCTGCGGTATTTCTATTAAACGAATCAATGCTCATAGCCGTTTGCGCATCGGTTTCAACAATTGACAGTATTGTTCTGAAAGCTATTACTTTCACTTGCATCACTGTTGCTCGTTTTAAATTTGCATAATTAACTTAGTTTAAATTTAATTACAACAGTCTTAACTGGAGTTGAATTCATAACTCACATTGTTGTTAGAGCAATCAAGTATGCGAAAACAAATTGCTGCATATTACTGAATTCAAATTTCCTGCAAATGTGATTGATAATGTTAACTAACACTATCGCTGCAAAACTTACGTATACGAAACTACTGAAAGAAACGTCCGTTGTACGTTGTATTCCCGTCGAAGGTATCTTAGTGTGTGGGAATTAATAAGAAAGTTAGTCGGAAACTTTACGTTCTCCTTGTGTCCCTCAAATCATCACATTTTTTTGCATATACGAAAAATTCATGTGAAATATGTGAAACGCATTATTCAAGAGACTTTTTTGATGACGCATTGAATGACCTTTGTGATTACTTCTACTGCCTGAGGAAGCGGTTCAACAGTACCAAATGCACTTAAATTTCTTCCTAATTTAGGGATCAAAGAATGTTTTGCCAGGCAAAACTGACTGAATGAGATACTGCTGTAATACAAAAAAATTCCAAAAAACACTCTTACGTTTGCAGTATTTTGAAGTTAGGATGAAATGTCGCTGTAATATTCTGAGATTTTTACCACTACAAAGCATTAGCTATTGTTTTCTATCGTTTTTTAAATTGCTAAAAAAAAGTGATAAAAAATGAAATTTACGTCACTTGGGAGCTGTGTAGAACTTCTCATTTAATTCAGTGCAGTCAGTTGCATCAATTGTGATTGTTGGAAGAAATTATTCATTTGTGTCGAGAATTCGAAATGATTAATGGCATATAACCTCCCAACTAATCTGGTGACAGTATCCCAGTCATAATCTTACAGTTAATTACAGGTCATTATAAGTTAAATATCTATTTAACTGCTGTTATCAACCATAAACTAGCTTATTTCGCAATGTATGAGGTGATGCCATTTTATTTTAACTTTGCTAGCTCCCATCAATCACCCACAAGTTAACTATCTTCAATTCATGTTACTGGTGGCATTTGATCTTTGGTACACTAGTGCCTTGTACTCCTCTTATCCTGATTTGCCACACTTACTTATTTCATCATTAATGTAATTGCCTCCCATAATTGCAAATTTCATCAGCGTAAAACTTTCCCAGCATCATCAATCCTTTGTCTCAATTCCTTAAATTATAAGCAATTAAGCGCCAACTTAAACTCAGCCTCTTTACCTCCCAATTGAGAAAATATGTCCAGTTAATCACTGCTGGTTCTTCTAATTTTATGTATTCACAAAACTTAAGGAAAAAAAAAGCTGATCGAATTTGTTAAATTGGAGCAATGCGAGCAAAGACATTTAAACTATTTTTCCAGAAAATAATGCATGAAACGAGTACGATAATTTGTCCATACGGCTGACCGTAATCCACTGGTACACTACCGCATACGCAGTCAATGACTACGCCTGCTGTGTTCATTACTGTATCGCCATTTCTTCCATTTCTCTTTCCTTATAAAATTAAAGAATTTACTATAAAAGAAGAGTTAGACACATTCTTCTTGTCTTTCTGCCTTGGAAATAATTATTCAAATTAATTTCATTTCCTTTCGCTTAGCGTACTTATCGATCGGGCGGATCGTCGATTATCCGTAACATCACGTAATGCATGAGCATTAAGATCACCCTTGCAATTTAATTGTGCCTGCCAAGACTCTTTAATAAATGCTTTAATCAATTTATTCCACATGGGCGTTTTCTCAAAAGTCATTTGCCGCTTCTTGAGTGACTAATTCAAAATCACGCGAGATGCGCATGGCTAATGATTGGGTGACTGCTACTTACGGTTCTTATTAAATGAATTTGCAATTGTCTGTTTTTGCTAGGCGAACGAAAATAAATATTGAAGTGAATGTTGAAGTGACAAATTACATAACTCCAACAAGAAAATGATCGGAGTGAACTTCACTAAGCGCTCGTCGATCGGAACTTCGTAATTAATATGAGATTTATTAATATTTGATGAGATTTGCAAAATGTATGAGATCGACCAATCGGCTGGCGCAAATTTCATGTAGCAAAGTCGTGAAAACAGTTTATGGGATAAAAGTGAAAGAGAAAAGCGACTGCGTTTGTGAATAATTCACATGTCATTCCTGCTAGTTAATATAAAACGAGCTGTCCTACCTTAAATTTCATGCAAAATTCCCAAGTGATTAATGTGAGAATGCGTCAAAAAAGTAACAATGATAAAGACATTATAGCAACTGGCGATTTTTTTTTTAAATTGAAATAAAGAAGTCGGAGATTTATGATTACACTCTTCGAGCAAATGTAACTCCAATTTTAGCAAAAGCTCGAACAGATTCCTCAAATCCAGAGTTTTGCTTTGCATTCCGGAAAGAGATAAGTAGAATAGACGTATCTATTGATAAGTTTATTCTCTTTCCGGTCAAAACTTAAACGGTCAAAACATATGCTAATGAGATTATTACTGCGATAAAATGCACACTGCTTAGCTTATCTTAAATCCTCCCAAGGTGGTACACGTTTAACGAAAAAATAAAAATGACGAAAGGAACAGTTCTTTAAAAACTAGCCATTTTTAAAAAAAAATTTTACCCACGTTAAACTTGTTTTTTTCTCTTTCTCGTCATCCTGTACTTATTCTAATTAGAACTTAGCTATAGTTCCTGTAGTGTTTTAATGATGAAGGGTTATTTCATTACTTCAGTGATTGCTAAAAGTAAGTTCAGTCGATTTACCTTCTCCTCTCCTTGTGCAGTGAAAGAATGAAGGACAGAGGAACAAACCGCTAGCCATAGTACAACTTCTTCTTGTACACAAATTTCAACTGTCACAGGGATGAAAAAAAATTGTGCGACCTTTTTTGCTCCTTAATTTTCATTCATTTTAAAGTGCGTTTTTTAAATTTTGAATTGTTTTCCAACAAGCACACATTCCTACAATTGGTGTGCCCTTCCAGTAGCTTCTTCAATAATACGTTTTTACTTTTCATAGACACAAATTAATTTTTGTTTCTTCAACTCCTTCTCCCTTTAACAAATAAATCAGCGATTAGCTCAGTTCAGATACCACAAATCATAACAAACCTGTTGCACGATATTTGCACAACTAAAATTTATTTTGAAGTTTGCTGACATATATTATGAAATACAACAGTAAACAAAATTTTCAACAGCTAATAGAAGTTAAGGAATATGCACTGATAGAGACAAATTTAAGAATTATAAAACAGTTAACCTTGAAAAAAGTAGTAGGGGTTGTAGTAGTAATAAAATGGGTTCTGGAATGGAAAAGAACCGTATGGATAGGGGAAGCTTCTACCATATATAGTGCCTAAAAGAAATCCAAGATTTTGTTGAGCTTGTTGGGCTTGTTGAGCTTGTTGGGCTTGTTGGGCTTGCTGTGCTTGCTGTGCTTGTTGAGGTTGTTGAGGTCGAAGTTGAGCTGGCAGAAGATTTAACAAACCTTGCAAAAATCCTCTATTCGCTGCAGCATTTGCGCCATCTGCAGCATTGGCTCCACCTGCAGCACCTCTAGCACCTTGAGGTCCTGCGTTTGCATTATTGTTCAGCGACTGAAATTTAAACTAAGCTTTTGCTGACGAAATTGATGCCTTAATCTCAGTCTCAGTGTGCCACGTATTGTAGCAAATACTGCTAGTTAGTGTTACACATACTGTAGCAGCATAACCTTTATAAAAATGGCAAAAACTTACATTGGCGCCCACAATGTTGGAATTGAACGATCGGAAAACTGTAAACTGTGCATGCGTTTCGGCAAATAATAATATTGTCCTTAAAAGAGGATAGCAACAAGACAGTGGGAAACAACAGGAAAGCAAATTAAATAACTGATACTGTAATAGCGAACTTACGTTGTTACTAGAGTGGCATATTTGCTGGCAACAAAAGTGAGCATGATAGTCGCCGAATCTGAAATTTCTGCAAATACGGTCAACAGCATAAGGTTTACACTTTACACGTTTAAGAAATTGTTAGAAAAACACGCGCTGTATTCATGTTGAAAATAGTTTACTATTTAAGAAGTTAACGGTGAATTTAAACGAAACTTCAATTTCTCTAATAAATTTTCACTCAACACTTGCCATGTGGCATTTTTGCACATAACTATGTGAGGAAGGGCGACATAAGATCGAGCCATTGATGCATGTGAAATACGTTTGCTTAAGATAACACTAGCTTAGTGATTTTAAAAAAAAAAAAAAGAAGCAAAAGTTAGATTCAAAATTAGGACTGCTCAAATAATCACTGCGATAGAGAAATGCATTTGTACAACGTAATTTTTTTGCATCACTGAGATCGACTGCGCACATTTGATGTGAAAGAAAACAGAGAGGTGGTGGTGGTGAAATACGGTCCTTTAAAAACCGATAATTCTGTTTTTTTTTTTGGAGGAAAACAAATTGTCGACTGCGTTCAACTTGTTTCAATGTTGTCTGCATTTCCTGAATCTGTTTTGCGGGTTGCTCGTCTTCAATCATTCTCATTTCAATGATTAATGATTAACATTTGAATGAGTGTTTTTGTTTTCAAATTAAACATCAAAATCATACGTTGTGTTTTGCGTCAGCCACTGAAATAAAACTTTAAAAGAAAAAAAAAAACCATCCCAAAACTAAAAATTAAGCTTATCACCTTTTTTCCATCGCCTGAATTATTTAACGCGCAGAGATAAAAGAAATGAATGAAAAAGGCACTGCTTGTTGCCAAGAATGAAATGAATAACGTGAGATGCACGCACACACACACACACACACACACACACACACACACACACACACACACACACACACACACACACACATGCATACATACACACAAATTGTTGCGAAAAGTTTCTTCGGAGAAGTTTGCTTGGTTGTTGATGGTTGAGAGTGTAGTGGAAGCTTAGTATGAGTACTTGCTTTATCCGTTGCAACAGTGAATATAATAACAATGAGAAAAGCCTACCGTACCCATATCTGTCTTAAAACGACCGTATCCGATCTTCGGCTTCCATCAAAGGAGAAGCATCCATCCCCCTTGTACCACTGTTGCTAGAGAGGCGGCTTGGTGACACTGAGTGATTGGTGCGTGCACGGATTGGTAAAAAATGTGTGAAACAGTTTTGCGTGTTAATACAATGAATATTATATGACGGATCAACTAGCATTTGGGGATGAAAAGGATACGATATGTGATCTATTTAAATCAGCTAGCATTTGGGGATGAAAAGGATACGATATGTGATGGATTTAAATCAACTAGCATTTGGGGATGAAAAGGATACGATATGTGATAGATTTAAATGAATACTTAGATTGTATACTATATTGATAGTAGATGTATTTCCCGCTAGACTTCAGGTCTCTCGATACATGTCGATAACCGAAATGTTTTCAACGATTTTTTTCCAGCGATTTTTTTTTCAGCAACTTATGAGAGTAAGGAAGCTAATGAGTTGTTGTTGCTGTTGTTACACGAATTGTTTTCAGCTAAATTGTAATTCATTTTGAAATTAATTGCATTTAACGTCCGCAATGAGTGGAGCGATTTAAAATACGTGATCGGCTAGCATCAGTTCACTCTGATTCCAATTTTGTAACGTTGAGGCGGCTTTGTTTTTTTTACTTCGAAACAATCAATTGCGTTGCGCCACGGAAAACAACATGAAGTAGAAGCGAGCAATTTTTTGCCGTTCATTTTTTTTTTCTTTCGATTTGAGAATTTTCTTTCCACTTAAAATGCACTTGCCTTCCAGCTTCAACTACGGTGATCGATGCTTTCAACAAGCTTTATTGACAGTAACTTGTGTTTTTCGACATATTTTTAAAATTTTACTGCACAATTTTTCCTATAACTGTAGAATGCAATGCCAAACAATACTACTACTTTTTTGCAACAATTTTTTAATTTGCACATTGATATTTAACCGCTATAATAATAATAATAATAGTAAGGTGAGCCACCGTAGTGGTGGTAGAACGGTGAATACCAACTGTGCCCTCCACCGTAGTACGAAAAAGGATAGCTTCTGCCAATTAGGCTGCCTGTGAGCAATCCTAGACCAGTACTAAGTGCAGAACGCCATGAGCCGAAAGGATTCGCCGTGACTGTTTGACCAGCTCCACCACTACCACCGCCTGCTCCTCCTCCTCCTCCCATCGCTGCATTACCATTGTTGTTCAACGACTGAAATTTGAAGCAAGCCATTGGAATTGCTCATAGCTAAGGACCACGTATATCACGTAGTTGCACTGCAACACGTTAAGCGTAACCTTATAAGAAGTATGGAACTTACATTGTTACCTGCCCTGTTATTATTGAACGACAAAATGTTTAAATTGAACAGCTGTGCATTTGCTTCCGAAACCGATGATATCATTCTGAAAAGGAACGAAGGGAAGTAGCTGATATGTGATGTGCTACACTATGATATGATAAGAAAAAAATTTGGCCACTCTAACTTACATTATTATTGGAGCAATCAAATATTTAGTGGTAATGAACAGTGGCATAATTATCCATAAAAAAATTCCTGCAAATATGATGACTGTTAGTGTTGGCGCATTCCTACAGTAGCATTCAAGTCTGTGAAACTGTTTGAAATTTGTTCATTTCATTTTTACTAAAAGAAATTTATGAGGAAAATTTTTTAGCAAAGTTAGCCTCTGAATGCTAATTCCATGTCTCTCTGCATTTTTTTTTCCGTTAGCAGTTAGCATTTTCACGTATACTTAGCAACAACGTAATGTTTCCTGTGTACGACACATTTCTTTATATTTTCCAAACAATATCAAAACAAAGCTATCCTCCTATTCAAAACGAAAAATAGAAGAAGAAGGAAGACGGGAAATCCCGAAGCAACAGAAAACATGAATTGCTAGCAATAGAAGAAGAATAAGTCAATTATCGATTCATTCGAAATGGAAATGACAAAGTTGGTACAATTTCATTTCGTATAAAACGAAGAAAAAAAGATTGCGCTGTTTTGAAAGAAATGATAAGAATGGAAAATATCAGTGGTGCTTTATTACTGATTTACATTATGTATTGATCGACGTTAGGCGTTGGTATGGAAAATGTACGTACGTGCAATTTCAACAACATAATAGAAGGAAGCTTTTGAGGATGAACTTTTCTTTTAGGGATGAGGCGATCAAACCTACCACAATTCGATATCGATGAGGATCTATTTATCAATCAGCTACTGATCTATGCCAACAAATAGTTTTGTAAATTTTATCAAAAAAAATTTCACCCATTTTGGCATCAATATAAACTGCAAATTTATTTGCTAAGCCATGTGTGGGGGATTTTTTCCTCTTTTTCTTCAAAGCAAAAAGACTACCTGTAGCAGATTTGAGGTTAGTTCAGTTTCGCAGATGCTTTCTTTTAGCTTGCATCCAAAACTTCGATTTCCACTTTCTCCACTCTCAAACAATTGAACTGGTAATGTGACAGGTTGAAGTTCTAAAATCTGCAACATCACTCTGATGACGCTGAGTAAATTATATCAACGAGAACAATTGACTGCTGCAACAGTACGGACGACGTAACACGTAAGTGTAATAGTTTCGTAACAGACGATATGGGAACATTACAGAACAAGTATTTTCTAGTAAAAGTTGCAGTAGTGCACGGGTATTTATGGTTTTTCATCCCTACTCAGATGAGGCACTACTAATTAATAAACGGCTAAATTAACGGGCATATGGAAACCTATCAAAATGCATATGAGATCGATTAATCTCGCTCGATGAAGTTAGATCATAGCGTACGAAAAGGTTTTGCGCTAAACACTGTCACATTGATCCCATTAAACTGTTTGAAATTTTACCTTCAGAATTTTCTACCGATCAAATGAACTTGGTAAATGTGTAAGCATGAAAAATTAAACGCACAGTGAGAGAACAAAACATTGATCATTTTTGAAGTACAAAATGGAATTGTCTCGAAGTCATCGTTACGACAGTTGAACAGATGCAACTCGTATTTACACAGTGGATTAAGGAAGAATTGAAAATAGCTTATTGGTCTTCGACGAGAGACGTTACCGGTTGGACGAAGGGACATTGAAGTAGCCACCGAAAATGACATCAGTGATGAAATGTGCAGAGAAGAGAGATAGCACCTGTTCCACGTAGCACTTTGCGTTCCGCCGGCGATGCCATACTTGATGTGAAGGAAGAAATAAGGTAATGAAGGAAAATAGTTCTTTAAGAATGAATGATCTCTAGAAGGAAAAAAATGCGAGGAAGTCAACAACTACTGTAAACTTGTTTTTCCTCTCCGCGTCACCTGCACTTTTCTCCTCGATGAGAACGTCCGATGACAATCAGAGTTTTAGGCAATATGCAAGTCACGAGTTCAAACATTTTATGAAGTTGCTAATTTTGATTCCATTCATCACAATTTCCAATTATAGGCGCTTAATGACTCGATTTTACAGTAAGCTTTTACTGAAAATGTTAACGCTTAAATCTAACTCTCACACGGCTACTGTAGGGAGAATTGCATCAGCGCAGCATCATAACTTTGTACGAAATATAAAACTTGATGAAACTTACTTTGAAATCCACAAAGTTGCTGTTAAACAATCCATAAATTGATAATTGCGCATCTGTCCTGGCAATTGATAATAACTGTCATAGAGAGAAGAAAAAATATTGGCAGAACTAATTTGATGAAAGCAAAGTTTATCACTTTAATTTGCTTCACCACATAATGTGATAAAAGGTATTCGTTTGTCCTCCGCCTCCTCCAGCACCACCAAATCTTGGTATTATATTCCCATTATTATTCAACAACTGGAATGAAATTCAAATTTTTGTATAAACAAATAAAAAAAAATAACGCTTAATGAACTACGTACTGAAGCACAACTGCGACATCAACACATACTGTAACACAGGCGTATTGTAGCTCATACTGTACCATCTGATGCTGTACCACTTCAATGGAACTATGAAACTTACATTACGTTACGTGGAATTACGTGGAATGTGATATCATACGGAAGTTTATGCCTAACAAAGTAACAGAACAGCTTACTATGTGTAAACGCTGGAAAATCGACTTCTGTACAACAAACTACTGGCGCTTTTACGCATGCTTCAAGGAACAATGCGCGAATAGCATGAATGACGTGAAAACAGGATAAAATAATTAAAAGAAATTCGGAAATTTAGAAATTTGATTTCCCTGCGTCTTGTAACAGCAAATTTTCAGTGAGTACTTACAACGTGGTATTTTCACGTATACTTTAGGAATAAATGTAAGGTTCAAATGCCATGCGCGAAGTACAATTGCTTAACATAAGCTGTGTTTGGTAAAATTATTCAAACAAATTGCAGTGGAATACATATGGCGAACAAAACTGAAGCAATTATTTAGCGTAATTTGCGTCATTGTGATGACTGTTCACGGTTGATGTGAAGAAAGGAATAAAGATTATGGGCGAAAAGGTTGCTTTAAAACTGCTAATTTCATTAAGGAGGCAAATTTTCAACTATAATAAACCTGTTTCTGCTCTATTTGCACGTAAATTTCCTTTGACGTATCCTGATCCACCGCTCTTTTCACTCATTTCAGTGATTGAAGGTCAGCAATTCAGTAAGTAATTTCAAACAAAAATTGAAATAATATGTATCTTACGCCACGAGATCTAGCTAGTATGAGTGAGGTACTGGAAATGAAGCACAATGCTTGCTTACCTGAATCATTTCAGCAATTATAGCAAGCGGTGACTGAAACCAAAAAGAAATCACTCTTTTCGAAAACGAAGTAATCGACGTAAGATATATCACTAATCGAAATGTGCTCTCGGCAACAATTTCGAGCACGAATTATCATATTTCGAATTATAATTCAAACTTGTGTGGCTGATTTTCTCTATTAGTAACCTGGAATGGATAACACATCTCCTCCAGAAAGTTGCTTATGTGATAACGATTGATATTTATGATTGCGATTGATAATGGCTACATTTGTGGTTACGATGATAATACGGGCTTTCAACGATGGCACCAATTACCGGAAAATCCGTTCAAAATCAGTTCAGCGTGGAATCCCACGTTTAATCAACAAAGGGACCCATCGCAAACGGCAGAGTCTTTGTCCTACAATCAATCATTTTTGTAAGCTTCTCTATTTACTGCTCACATATCGCATATGACTTTCCGTTCGCCTATCCTTCTCTTCCAGGATGTTACTTTTGACTTCCGTATATTTTAGTAAATAAAAAAAAATCCATCTTTAAATTAGTCTGAACCATTAATTAAGCTACTCTCCCTCTCACATACAATCCAGCAGGACAAGTAGGACACAGCAGGATCTTCTTTACATTATTTTCAACGTTGGAATACGCTTCATTCATTCATTCATTTATTAACTGTATCCTGCAACTCACTCTTAATCACTACTTTTTTTTATTAATTACCACGGTGATCATCGACACGCACCGTCTCTATGTGAACTTAGAAGTGAAATTGTCGTGAATTTACAAAGAGCACAAATAAGCATTCTCTCATAACACCATTGGGCTGTCGATGGATGAACTTAGGTCAAGCCCTCAAGCATAAAATTCTACCTGTATCAAGCAAACATTATCAAGAGTATTTCACTGATACAGCTTGGATAGAACGATTCTCACATTTTTTTTTTTAATTTTACCACTTCCTTTGGGATAGCTTTTTCCAGCTCGTTCGAACGCCGTGCTTTTCCAAGTGTCCGTCATTTGCATGAAGTAAGGCACTATAATAGGTCACTGTTTCACACGTTACCGATGCACAGCTTTGAAATTTCATTTTGTTACGCTGTCACATACATTTAGCTCGAAAATCATTTCATACAGTATAGTTTTGAAATGTGAATTAAGTAAATTACTCGAATATTACGAATTTTACATTCAAGTAACAATTAACATAGAAATTAGGCAATTATTAACATTCCGAATCATTTTTAAACCTACAATTTATTGATTGCATCTGTAACTGTTGAAATGTATCACAAATTGGTCATTCATAGTCCTTGTGAGAACAGTACGACGATATCACAGCTTTTCAACGTACTTTTCCGACCTATTCACATTACTTTTTACTTAACAGTTCGTCTACTTTCCAAGCAAAGCATTGCACGATCTTAGTAAATCTCTAGCAAGCACAGAATACGGAGATTTTGCAATTGCGTAAAACAATTAGCCAAAAAATTGGAATGGAAAGAAAAATCTCCTTTGTGGAAAGAAGCCTGGCACAGGAGTGAAAAACGGATTGAACGAATTAAAGAAAGGGTTGAACGTTGAACGCTGAAATTGATTTCTTGCAAGTAGCCCTAGTAGAGCCTGAAAATTATTCGTTTGTCCTCCGCCTCTGCCAGCACCACCAAATCTTGGTAGTATATTCCCATTGTTATTCAACGACTGAAACGAAATTCAAATTTTTGTATAAGCAAATAAAAAAAATAACGCTTAATGAACTACATACTAAAGCACAACTGCGACATCAGCACATACTGTAACACAGGCGTATTGTAGCTCATACTGTATTGTAGCTCATACTGTACCATCTGATGCTGTACCACTTCAATGGAACCATGAAACTTACATTTTGACCTGCTGTGTTCGCATTAAATGATGCAAAAATTCCATTTTGTGGCACATTTTGTTGCGCGTGCGTTTCAATGACTGATAGAATTGCACTGAAAGAAAGTAAATTACTTAAGGATAAGTAAATTAGATGAGTGTTATGATAGCATCGATGTAACTTACATAGTTACTGTAACCGCATATTTAGTGATAGCTGATGCAAGCATAGTAATCAATCCGAAATTCCTGCAAATACGGATGGCAATGAAGAATTGATGACATTATGATAAGTTTGAAGTCCTCGAAACTGCAACAGGAAGCATTCCCTATAAGCTAGTAAAGTCCACAAAGTCATGAAATTCGGAATAAAGTAGCTCAAAAGCTACGTAGGTTTCATTCTTAGCCGACGTGAGAGTGAAATTTCACTTCTTCGTCGTTTAAATTTAATGCATTAAATGAGTGGTTCCAACCCAACTTACTACCATTTCTTTCCGCAAAAAAAAGGACCGAAATGAGAACGAAAAGTTACAAAACCAGTAAATAAGCGATTAAGACCTGGCGCAGTAAGCTACAAGTTTGATTTTTAAAATTTGAAAACTTAATTTAAGGTAAAGCTCGCTACGATGGAGCGCACGAGATATTCGGCGTAATTCGCATTACTGTGATGACTGTTCGCGTTTGATGTAAAGGACAGAAGAAAGATAATAGACGAAAACAGTGCTTTAAAACTAACGATTTCATTAAGGGAGCAAAATTTCGACTATGATAAACCTGTTTTAGTCCGATTTGCACTTAAATTTCTTTTGACATATCCTGATAACCGCCCCTTGCACTTATTTCATTGATTAAAGGTCGAAATTTCAGATAGTATTTTCACGAAATTAAAATGATGTGTCATGTACCAACATTTTAAGTCAGATTAAAGATATTTGAAAAATTGAAAATTGAAGCAGTAATTTTTTTCACTTCGCTGAGTCATTTCAACTGTTGATGGCAAACGATGGCAGAGCTTGAAAGGAAATCACTTTTTTCTCCGAAGAGGAAGTGAATGACGTGCTCTCTCATTGCCTATGACTTTGTTGTTTTACACACAATTCAATGTGCAATGTTCAATTCAATTGGTAAGTAAAAACTAAATTTTATAGTTGTCATTCTTTGTGACGATTGAGCTAAAATTACATTTAATTATAGGAATTATAAACATCAAAAAATGACTTTAACAATTAAACTATAGGCTATTTATTAAATGAATGTGACGGTGAATTTGCGGTAAAAGTAACTTTCAGTTTTTTTCTAGTTTGGTTTATATTTTTTTTTAAATTTGCATTTGTATCTCATCTTCCACAACAATTCGTATGCTCATTCTACATGCTTAATAGTCGTTTATTTCATTTACTTATCAAATTAGTAATTAAATTAATTTAATTAGAGAATGATGTATTTTAAGATATAATGAGCATGGCAAGCGGTTCGGAGCAGAATCTAAATAACAGTATTTTCGCTGCATGAAGTGACGAATAACGACTTACCGTTGAGTTGCACCTATTTGGCACATATTTTCGAAATTTTATTTTACTGTTAACATAAGCTCATTTATACACATTCAAACTTACACACAATTTCAAGAGGCATATCCCGCAAGTACAAACTACGAATATCCACCTAATCGTTAGATATTTCAAGCATCCGATAAGTCTTAGTCCATTACTTTGAATGATTCGATGATATCACACGTCTTTTTGACGCGCTTCCATAATTTACGCTTACTTTAATGACCTGTAGTAGGCATGTTCTCAGTAAGCGCTTAATTAGGGCATTGGTGCAGGAGGGTTTTGCAAAGGGCAATTACCCAAAAAATTGGAATGTGGGTGGCCTGGGTCCGTTCCTTGGAAAGAGGCGGCGTTGTGGAGAATGGAAGAACTGAGCGAAAAGGTTCTGTAGGCTTCGTTGGTTCCGTTGCAGCTCATTTAGCAGAGCTTGAAATAGACTCGTTAGCTGTCTTCCGCCATCTCTTGTGCCAAATGCATTCGCGTTGCTATTCAACGACTGAAATTCAAGATTAACTTCTTGGGAATGTTGATGGTTAAGTGATTGCTACTGTCTGATGTGCTGGCTCATGCACCGCAAGTTGGGTATATGCCTAATGTAGTTACTGTAGCACATACCGTACTACCTCAAGCGAAACGTAACACTCACATTGGCACCTGCAGTGTTGCGATTGAACGACCGAAATGCTCCAAATCCATTTTGCTGTGCATCCGTCGCAGCAATTGATAATATCGCTCTGCAAGAAAACAAACCATTGATAGATAAGTAAGCTAAGGCTAAGCTTACGGTATGGTAATATCACTTTGACTTACATTACTGTCACAGTAATGAACCATTTAGCGACGACGAATGGCTGCATATTAACAATCCAAAATTCCTGAAAATATGAGCGCCATTAATGCAAAATATAAGTTATTAAAATAAAATTCATGTCCACTTTTTACTGCATTTGAAAAAAAAATTTCTACTGCATTTTAGCTGAAGAAAGTCTATTATGCAAAAGTTAAATTGCTGCAGTGAATTAACTAGATTAACTAGAGAATAATGACTTATAAAGGCTAAGTGGAGTGAAATTCACTCTAGATGTGTGAAACATTCTTGCGTGAAACGTTCTTAGATATGAAACTGATCGCAACGGAATGTAAGTGAAATTTATAAATTCTGTGATGCCACTTTTCAGGACATCCAGAAAATCATATGCAAAAATTCAGAAACGATAGGATAAGAAATTATTTAAACAAATGGACGTAGAATACGTACAAGTAGTCACGATGCAACACGTATCGGAAATGGAGTGCAGATGAACAAAGGAAGCGTAGCAATAATTATTTAGCGTAATAATTTACGTACTGCAATGACCACTCACACTTGATGTGAAGGGCTAAACAGAGAAAACGTTTCGTCTTAAAAACTAGCGATTTCTCTAGACGAGGAAAATTATGATAAACCTGTTTTAGTACGATTTGTACTTCTTAAATCTCTTTAGCTATGAGCTGCTTGCCGCCGGTAATTAAAGGCTTACATTTCAGTGAGTATTCTCAAATAAAAATTAAAATGAAGCATATCCTCTGGCAAAAATTGAAATGACATTAAAAAGCCGGTAGGAACTGTAATTCAGCACAATTATTTATTTCTTTTTTTTGAATTAAAATGAGATTTAGCTGCGATGTCATTTTGAGCGGCAGTGAGAAGTAATGAAGGAAATAAATCGAAAAAGAACTACTTGTTTGCAAAAACGAAACGTATGATGCGAGATGTGTCGATGATTGGACTGTCTCCTGTCATTGTTTAAATTCAAAAATTTTTTTTAAATTGAAGATGCGTAATAATGCGAAAGTTCATTTAGCTAAAGTTTAATTTATTGTGATCATCGTTCTT
The DNA here is from genome assembly GCA_963070105.1 of Litomosoides sigmodontis. Classification (NCBI taxonomy): domain Eukaryota; kingdom Metazoa; phylum Nematoda; class Chromadorea; order Rhabditida; family Onchocercidae; genus Litomosoides; species Litomosoides sigmodontis. The sequence continues at coordinate 8,119,009 of OY718803.1, read as the reverse complement.
GCATGTAGCAAGATCATTCCATTTCCGCATCATTTCGCGAAATCAGCAATTCAAATCATTTTCAAAAAAGTTTTTTTTTTTAAAAACTTATGAGTGTGTTTTTTAAAAACAATCTATGGAAATTAATTTGGGAACTGACAATGGGGCTGATTTCTTAAAATAATTTCAAGGAGGTGTCATTTGTGAGCGCATTTGTTTCGGTCGAATGCATTTCGCTCGATTAAATCCATTTGAAGTCGTCAGACGTATGCCTATGCCACATCGTTGTAATTAATTTTTCATGCGATGATGAGAATTTCAGCATCGAATTTCTAGTGTTCGCTTTATGACGAGAACGGAATTGGAATTTTCTAGTGGTTGCTACATTAATCTATTGTATGGTATCATTAACTGTATAAAAGATAAGCTGAAAAGGTTGGAATACTTAAGGTATGCAAATTTTTGAAGATTACTGTTTGTTATTTTACAAACCTTCCATTTCATAATATTAGAAAAAAAGATGAAGAAAACTTTCCGACTTTTTTGCAGCAGTCTATGGATATCCAATTTGTGAAAGGAGGCATTACGTGAGTATGCGATTACTTTAATAAATATAAAGTATACTACAGGTAAAAAGTATATACTTGAAATTAGCAAAACGTCCAAATTAGAGCAATTAAAATGTGCAACGTACTGTACATAATTTAATTAAAACGCTGAGTGCGTATGTGTGTCTTTAATTAAAACCTATGTTTAGTGTTTCTTAAGTATTTTTTTTAAAGTTTTTTTTGCTTATTTTTTTTAAATGGTCAGATAGATGTTCGCAAATGCGTTCTCATTTTAAACGGTAGAATTAAAGTCCTAAAATTTTTTTCTTGTTCAAAAGTGCTATAACACATCCTTTGTGCGGCGGATATGCCATCTTTTCTTCCTTCTCATATTAATCAAATCCGGAATCCGGAATTGCAATTTTGAGATACTGTACTTTTCGAAAGGTAAACGAGTAGTTTCTGAAAACTCCAACCAAACCAATTAAACAAATGAATTCTTCAGCAGGCAAGTTTTGTTCTCTCATAATTTGCTTGAAGAGAAGAGAGAGGCGAATGATAAGAGCGAACGAACGTAAAATGAACTTTTGCTAAGATTATCCGTTCATTTTGGGGAAAAAAATTTCCACAAAAATGAGTGTCAGATTGCGCTTTCGTTTTTTGTGTTACAGTCAAATGTGCTCGCTGACAGAAGCAAATCAGTTTGATTTGAAAATAAAAATAATTAATTATAATGTTCATGCTCACTTCTATGTTTAGAATAAATTAATTTTGCTCTTTTTATCAATTTTCATAATCGATCATTTCAGCACTTTTTGAGTTTTACGCACAAGCATTATCGTAATGCATGTTTTTTTTTCTAATTTGCAAATTAATTCCAATATAAGCCTAGAATTAGCTAATGTTTGCGCTTTTTAATTTCTTGCACTTATTTTGTCCCCTGTATTCATCGGTGGATTTTAAATCACTTAATTTCCTCTAATTTTTAGGCAGGAAATTTCATTTCAGTGCGAGATAAAATGGAAATGGTAACTTGATGATTGAATTGAGCGAACAGTGCTTCATCAACTATTTACCTCTTTCATCTCTGGTCGGTAATTTAAGATGAATCGATCTATTTGCCATTTAATTTCAATGAAAAGAAAGCGAACAAAATCATTCTGTATGGTATTTTGTTTAATGGAGAACTGAGAAATTGAAGATAATTATTTTCAGGCTTATTGGAGAAAATTATTTTCAAGGGATTTGCATAATTCGTTTGTGTCTTTTGAAAATAGTGGCAGTGCGGTTGTTCTTGAACATTCGCAATGATTGCGTTGTGAGAGAAATGATGCGTCTAATTGTTTATTCAAAAATGAAATTGCGATGAGAAAGTGAATTAATTTTGAACAGACTAATTAAATTAACTAATGGCATATGAATTGCTCGTTCGTAATGACACCTTCAATTGAAGACAGGGAGAAGCGGAACAATGAAAGACAGTGAATGATTTTAAGGTATCGAATCCGAGCTCATATAACATCATATCTGATAACGTGAAATTGTTATAGTTTTAGCGTACGAGATTTTCAACCTCACTGAAGTAACAATTGAACTTGTAACTCTTACTTTAAAACTTCCGCCCATTTCCCAACGGTTCATTTGTGACTTACTTATCACCAATTGCAACAGCTGGAAATATCACTTCCATTTCTGAATTATTCTTCTCTTCCGTCAAGAAATGCACGATCCGACACTTTCACAGTATTTGTGTCTGCGGAATAATTGAAAGATATGATTAACTTTCGCTATCAGTAACTGTTTCTCAGAATGGATATTTTCTTCCTGAGCAGTTTGATCCAATTTTCACCAAACGTGGATAGCGTTTGGCCGCTGAAAAATGACCGTATTTTAGGACATTTTGGTAGTAATAAATTATCGTTACGTAAATTTCAAATATGTGTTGATGTTGAGTTCATTGTTGGCAAGAAATTTGCATATGGTAGATTTTGGATCAAATAATTTTTTTTTTAAAAAAAATATTATTTATTATTTTTATTCTTTAAAGCAGAGAGTAGAGTAAGAGGTTTTTCAAGGCTGCAAAACTAGAAAATTATCTGATTGTGCTTTTTCCTTTGCTTATAACTGTAAGTTTTGCAATTCCTCAGGGCAGGTACTTAATTCTCCATTGAAACAGATTTCGACGATATTACCAAATAAGTAAAAGTAAGTCAAAGTCAAAGTGCGGTATAGTTTTAACTCCAAGTTACTGACCGATAATCTTGACTTTCAGTGCTACCTCACTGCTATAAAAAAATAAGTGATTTCAGGTGCGTACATGCGGTGCTTCGGCATTCCGGCAGAGTTGATTGCTATGATATCAATAATTTTGGTGCGAGAAAACAGTTCCACAAGTGAAATGGCGAAGCATCCATATCGAATTCATGTAATGGGTGAAGTAATGTGTCGTAATAAAGGAGCTTACGCAGTTTTAATTAACATTTTTGAAGAGGTGAAATGTGAGCTTTCCATCATAGCTTACTTAAATTTATGCTTTCTGCACTAAATATTTCTTGTGCATTTTCAATTTGCAAGATTTTGCTATACTTTTTTGCATAATTTTCTATTTGAGTGAATTGAACTTATTTTCTTTATTCGGACCGCTTTGATTTATCAGAATTATTAAATTATTCACGTAACACACTTCTCCAATGTGATCACAGACGTCAGTTGATGTTTGATCAGTTGACTTTACGTGGACGTTTGTTGTTTAGTCTTTGCTAGGTTACGTATAGTCTTATTCGCTCCGACACAAATTAATCAGAAGCTAAAGATTTTTTTGAGCAATAAATTTTGCTAAGTCTAATTTTGCCATGAATTACTTCACTTTGTAAAATTGAATTTGAAATTTGCAAAAAAGAAAGAAATAAAAGTGTCCATTTTAATCATTTAAATAAAAATTTTGATTATTAATATAAATTAATAAGCAGACATAATGCGAAATGTTGGAGAGAATTTAAAAATGCTTACTTTGCAGATATACGATATGGTAGTGTAGTAAAAGGTCACTTACGTACGAGCGACTATGTTCTCAGTGAATATAGCGGTCGATTTGTCTTGAAGGGAACTCGACATTCCATCGATGATAAGATTTATTTAAATATCACACATCACTGCATATACAGCGAAAAACGAAATATACATCAGGTTAGCCACTTGTTCCGTTCATTCAACGTTCGTCCCATCACAAATTTTATTCCGGAATTTGATTACGGTGACCGAAGCGGTACACAAGGCATCAGGAATTAATTTCTAGTCAGAACAAGTAAAACTAAGAAAGTGTTGTAGCAAGTGAGGAAGTACTATTTTGAACATATAAATGAAAATAATGAAATAAAGTTTGTTATTTAACAACTTTTTTTTTTCAAATAAAATTTGCAAGCAAACATTTTGACAACTCGTAAATTGTACCAATTTTAGAATCCTAAAATAATCGAAAAGAAAGTTTGATCTGAATCATTCTGATCTGATCTAATTGCTTTCTGACATGTCAAGAAGAAAAATTGCAGAATTGCTTTATGCAAGTGAAGCATGAAATTACGGATGACTCGAGGAGGGTTCGTTATGAGCTACGCGTTATTAATTTAGAAGCAGTTCAATATCAGCGAGGTGAAGTGAAATGCGTTAATTGGCCTTACAAGTATCCTGAATTCAATAAAACCATTCACAGTGATCTGTGACGCAATTCGTATGAAATAGTTGTTTTTCCGGAAATTTTCGTTATTTTTCAACAATTCATCATGCCTTATTAGCAATATTTTATTTATATTGTCGGTTGAAATTTATTTAAATATTTAAAGAAAAGAATGAAAGTGAGAAAGCGTTCTTCTAATGATAATGACAGCTTAATTAGCATCAGCGGCACTCCTGCGACAACCCTCGATCTCCATTGCTGTTAGACTTCCAATTGATCCATCTAATCAAAATAATTTATTAGCCCATCCACTCCTGTAAATCATCACTTATTGAAAATTAACTTCAGAGCAGTAGACACTAAGTTAAGGCAAAATGAAACTAACTTATAAAACAGGTTGGAATAAAATTTGAAATTTGGAATCTTTGCTAAATTTTTAGTTTTCAGAAGATGAAGAACTAAATTACTGTTATCAACTTAATGCAAAAACTTATTCTTCGTTTACACAAATTTTTTGCAATTGGCAGAGCAAAAGAAAAATGCAACTTTTTGGGAGCTTTCGAATCTACCAGAATTTTGATTTACCTGAAATATAACTGCCCAATTTACAATGAAATTAGCATATGGAAGAAAGGGAAGAGAGGTGGTAGAAGTTCAATTGAACTAAGGGCGTGACATTTTTTTATCGAAAAAGTGTCAAATCACAAATGTTCAGTTGTTGCCTTCTTTTTCAAGAATTTAAAAACAGAAAGTGTGCTATGCCGTTCAACAAAAAGTGTATTAGCGTGTGGACGCTGTAATATCGCGTAAAACGTGAGGGTTTTATAGGCTTTGATCATTCGTTAAAATTTATCATAAAATTCAAACAATAATTTTGACGAAAGTAATGATGTTGTAATAGTTGTTGATTACATTTGCTATGCATTCATAAAAGTGTAATAATTCATTTTCACGAAATTACTAATTTTTTAAGCATTACAAATTTGAAGTTTTTAACGGACGACTAACTTATGTATCTTAAATTACAATTTAACAAAATTACTGCTTTTTTTCTTTCGAAAAACAACTGTAAATATTTTAAAGAGAAAACAGAAGTGAATTTTGATAGATTTCAAAAAATTTGAATGTCACTCGGATTGGTTGCTAAATACCGCCAGCGCTATCTTAGTAGCAGTAATGATGCTTACAAAAATTAGAAAAAGTTAGATCGATCGAGTTAACAGTTTTTAGTAATTTGCATTATTTGTCTTCGAAGATTTTCTCACCGCCAACCCTCCCTCTCTTTCTCTCTCTCTGATTAGGCATTAATAAGCTTACTGAGATCACTCCGAAATGAAGCAGTGGTGATAACAGAAATTGTAGTAGTAAGCAACTGATCAGCTGACTGATGTGCTAAATGCGCTGTCCAGCAAGCCAAGCTTACAAATGCATTCCTTGAAGTCCCATTATTTCACTGTTTCGCATTGCTATGCATTAGAATTAAAATGTAAATTCTGCTAAAGTGCTACTTCGTTGCTAATCATTTCAAATCTCCCATCACCTGTTATAGCCCAGTTTAAAGCCTCTAAATTTAACATCTAATTCGTAATTTCGGAAAGTGAAAGAATCTGTGTGACATTTTGCAGTTTGAAAAATGCTTACTTTTAACCGCCATTTTCATCATTCTTTTGTAAATCTTTTTTTTAATTAATTTCAAAAAAATATCAACGAAAAAGATGACAAAATTTGATTAAGCAATGAATTCGCATTATAAAACTGTCCACATTCTTTTTTAATAACCACAATTCGGAAGAACAAAGAGTGGAGTTTGACGTAGAAATGGATGGGAAACATATCACAAACAACTGAAATATATAAAATGTAATAATACTGTTGAAGATGAAGAAAGAAAAAATAAGTGACAATTAAAAAGGAACGAAATCCCTGAATTAAATTCGAAGGCAAAATATACACAGAATGAAAACTAGCTCAAATGTATCAATAATTTAACTAAATTTTTAAGTGAACTACAAGGAAATGCAAAAAACAAAATTGTTTAAATATGTAATGTGTGATTAAGAAACACATTTATTGATTAGCACTCGCAAGCTTTTCATACGTAACTCTCATAAGTAATTCTCTTTGAAGTTGTAAGAAAATTTCGAAATATTCGATATCCAAAATGATTCATTTTTTTTCTTTATTTACTTACTACTTAAGCAAATCATTCATCCGTTGAATTAATCTGATTAAACTTGCATGAAATAAAATTGGATACATTACTACAGATCTTTTTTATTAAAAGTTATAAATTAACTCAATGTAAAACCTGATCTCTTATATTTGAGGAGTAAAATAATTACATCATCCATAATTAAAATAATTATAATTATTTTATAATTATAAAAGCCATAATTGAAATAATTACATCATCGGTTAAGACAAGTATTCATCACATTAGAATTGACCATCGTTTGCGCAACTGACGAGGACAAGCAAAGAAGAACATAAAAATGATGACAGCGTGGCGGAGGCAAAAAGAAAAACAAAAAGAAAAAACAAAACAAAGCACAAACCCGAGGAGATCTGCAGAAATGATAAGAGTTGAAAACTTTGTGAAAACACTTTTGCAATTATCAACTTTGCGGCAAATTAAACCTTTGTCGAATTGCATGTATCCGATCACCGTACTGTTGCATTGCTTGTTGTCGACGCAGTTCCTCTTCCGCTGCTTTTTCCTCATCAAATTGCAAAGTGCTAGAACCTATCATTAATTCACGATTCAGGATACCACGTAGCACCACGCAAACACCATTTAGGATAAATCGACTTTCAAAAGTTATCTGTAAATGTTACAAAAACAAAATCATTAATTTACGAGAATTTCACAATTTGGCTTCATTCACTCATTACGATCTGATTCAATTGAATTGAAGAGACAGTACGAGAAAAAGCATTTTATTTTTTCCATTCATTTGGTATTTGCAATTGCTAGTAGTCTCACGAAAACTTCGAAATTCTCGGGTGGAAAAATGATATATGATTAAATGAAATTTATATCAAATCAGTTTTTTTAATTTAAAATTTTATTGGGAAATAAAAAGTACTGCACCTCCTCTTGACCAACTGTACATGAAGATAGGGGAAAGTTGCTGTTGTAACCAAACTGTGTAAATGTCTGAAAAAGAACAGTGGTGAATTAATGCAAGTTTGACAGCATTTCAATTTCAAATTTAATTACAGAAACGTCTCAAAAGAAAGCATTGATGCTCTTCTTCAACGCTAATCTCATCATCTTCAAGCTATTATGAATTGAAAATTCGCAACGATGAAGAATGAATGATGTGTTTGATGATTGTGGAATGGAAAAATAGAATTGAAAAAATTTGCTCCCTTAAATTAAATTTACTCCCTGTTGAAGCTTTTTCCTCAAAAAAAAATTCCGATACTTTAGTACTTAAAAAAAATCTCTTTTTACAAACAAATAAATACATTTGAAGATTACTTGTTTGGAATCAGTGATTGTGAGAGTAAAATACAAGTAGCAATGTTGTTAGAAAATTAATGCAAGTGACATGTTAGTTCGGTAATTTGAAACTTTTCAATTCATTTAAAAATATAAAGCAAAAAAAAAAGAAATTCGAAAAAAAAAACACAAACCTCAAAAATACACAAAGAAATGAATAATTTACGTTTACCCTTCCATTCTCTCATTTTCAATTTTTTTTTTCTGTTTTCTCCCATTCCTCGATAAAAATTTGTATTGTTTGAGCAAACGATGTTTTTACAGTTGCTGTTTACCTTTTTTTACTTTCTATTTCTTCCTCTTCTCATAAATACTTTCTAAAAATGCACTTTGCTCCAGAAAAAAACTCGAGTACTCCAAGTAGCAGCACATAAATTATTTATAAATTAATTTTGAATCGAAGATAATTAATTTATTAGAAAAAAAAGTGCATACATTTCTGTAGCACTTCAGAAGCCACAAGTCATTTAAATATTCCTGCAAATTTCAAAAAATCATATTCCAAAATCCAAATTGTAAATTCAAATAGACATACTTCATTTCTTTCAAATTTTGGATTTTTAGACGCAAGAGCTTACTTAAATTTTGCTCAATGAATGTGACATCAATGTATGAGACGAAAAGAATACAACAAAAAAAAAAGTATCAGATACGAAGTAAATTTCAATTACAAGTGATTGGCCAACTTGTCAAATCTGAAAACTTCAGAAATGACGAAAAATAAACAAAGGATTAAAATCGCTTCTTTTTTTTTAAAAAAAAAAAAAGCTAACAATAGGTAAACGAGGTTGTTGTCGATCAGTACAGCTTTGCAATAATGCGTTACGTCGTTCAACCGGTGGTGCGTGCGGCAATCCGGCAAAAGCTATTTGAGATGGACCAACAAGTTGCCTTATTTCTGAGTCAGTTTCTAGAAAAAAATTTAGCAATGAGAAAGCCGGACAATTGAATGGTTAAAATTTCCTGCTGAAAGTTGCAACCTTCATGCACTTCTCCCAATCAAATCGCAACGAATTACTGGGTAAATTGATTGCATTTGTTCAGACCGCATTGCGGTGACGTTAGCCTTTCCTAATATCGCAAAAATAACCCATAACCGTACGCTGTTCCGGATGATGCAAAGAGTGTAGTATGATACCGTATCCATAGTTTTACCACTTACCCATCTCCGGAAAAACTACCAGACAACCTGGATGGATTATCGTAGCACGAAGCAAATTCGTTCTATTAACGTACCAAATTTCTGGAGCTGATTATCTACCACCGCGGGCATGCAACACCGCATTTGCTTTCGGACGGCAGCCGCAACCATGACCGCATATCGGCTAGCGGCATCGATAGCGGGCGAAGTCGCAGCTCCTCCCATACAACGAGCAGTGCGATCGGCTCTATCTTGCCCTCGTCGTGCATTACTTCCATTCTCTTCCGCCTCCGCCTCCTCCGCCACTTCCTCCTTATTTCTTTGATATGAATGATAAGCATACTGATATCCGTCACCTTCCCACAATTCATTCATTTCCTTCAGCCTATCGGCAATCGATCAATCGATCGATTGATCAGTGGATTTCCTTCACACCTACTCATTCATACAACCGTCACAGGCAAATACAAATATCAGTGATGCCAGCCAGTCAAATGAACTTTTCGTATTTTTAATTATTCCATATTAATCCGTTTCTTTAGCATTACCGCTTATTAGAGTAGCAGTGGTAATTGTGATTTGAAGCTAATTGTTAGATCAAATTTCCTACTTTAGCAGAGGAGGCCTACACTTGACTCGATTGCACTCTGTCAGGTTGAAGTTTTACGTGAAAGAGAAAATTAAAAAGAAACGAAAGAATGACCAATAGCATGAGGAAATGAAATGACGAAGAAGCTACAGACCACTACCAATGAGGGCGCTGACGTCTAAGTTGCCGTTTTCCCTCTTACGGTTGCCTTTCTTCCTCTTTCCTTACCTTACTTTACTCTATGGAACAGAGAGGTGATAAGTTAGGTAACAATGAAAGCACAGCGAATTAGCTAGTACTACTTAGCAAGCACGCAACACAATAAGATGAATGATAACTTTCAAATATTTAGACCAACTTTTAAGTTTAAAAAGGCAAATCCGAATTTTCAATTTTATCTAATTTTGAATTACTTTAACATGCCACACCGAAATTTGAACAATTATAATAATTAGCTTAATATTAAAATGCCTTAAATCAAATTATTGGAGAAGTAATTATTGAGTGACTTGAAATGCACTTATCTAAACACATCTCTCATTTCACTATGTTTCATTCATCCTTTTCGCCCACTCACTCTACTATTTTCCAACACTTAGCGCTCACTTTATTATTTAACATAAAAAAAAGACAATTTCGACTACTTTGTTTATTTCAACCTTTCAGTAAGTAAGTAAAAAGTGCATTTTCCACTTCGTCTTCTTTCCATTTCAACTTAAGTAAGCAAAACTGACATTGCTCACTTCATACTTCGCCATCCAACATGAATTAAAAGCTATGAAACTCCAGCAAACTACAACATATCCATATCCTTTGATCTTATCACACTGATAATGATCGCTTAATGGTTTCTCTCAACTATTAGAATTTTTTTTTCGAACGAACACTTCACATTTTTACTCAAAAAGGAAGAAAAATGGTTATAAAATGAAAAAAAATCTATTGACTGATGTGTGGAAGATAAGGCATTAGAATGCAGCATTTCGTTCCTGTCGCTTTCTTAAAAAAAAAAAAAAAAAAAAAAAAAAAAGAGGAAAGGAAAAAGAAGAAGGGATAGTAGTACATTGAAATACATCATTTCAAAACAATATAAATTCCAAAATCATTTCCGCCAAAATTAGGATAATCTGGAAATGTGATATGAATTCCTATTATGATCGCATTCTAATCATTTAGGAATCCTAAATACCTTTTTCAGTTTCACTTTTCAAAACCATCAAAATGAGGTAAAACTAATAGGACCCCGTAATATTTGCATTTCTTGATGTTGTCGTTGATAATTATCAAATAATTGATGCCATAGCCTATAAGTGTGTTTGTCTGTTACATACGTGTGTGTGTGTGTGTGTGTGTGTGTGTGTGTGTGTGTGTGTGTGTGTGTGTGTGTGTGTGTGTGTGTGTGTGTGTCGGAATAGTCATGTATGTGGTAACGTGTTTGTCGGTGTCCCCTATGTATCAATGATTGAGTATTGTTTTGAGGGTGCGATAACAGCATGTAGATGGACTCATATCAGAGTCATAAATCTCACCTCAAAAGTTGAAAGGGTCTCGATTTATCGGGCAAACCGACATATAGGTCAATCAGCAGCATCGAGCGAAGACCGAAATAGGCGGAAGACCATTCTGGTTGTGGCCAGAAGAGACGACAAAATTCATCATCCGATTAATGGCAAAATTCGAAGATGTGGCTATGCGAGTGGGAAGTGCAAAGTTGCTAGTTTCAAGTGGGGAGGGAGAGAGAGAGAGAGAGAGAGAGAGAGAGGGTTCGATCTCGATAAAAGAGGACGACTAACCAACCGGTAGCCGAGAGGTAGGTAGAACAAGGTAATGCATGACTTCCACATATCATTCTGACACACACACACACACACACACACACACATTTACTGATAACAATCGAATGCATACATATTTGTTGAGAGGAATTTTCGCCAAAAAGAATGCCTGCCATATTTGCGAAAAAGATCTTTTAACCGCATTGTTTTCCCGGAAAAATTCCATGCTGGCATTCTCGCTCCTCGCTTCCCTCAGTATTTCATCTTTTAATTTCAATTGAAAGAGGAAAATTCCAAATTCTCTTCTCTCCTTGAACATATGCAGTAGTTGGACATGCGCAAATTTATGCGCTAATGTAGTCAAACAAACGAATTTTAGCAGATTGCAAGAGCGATGAGATTTCAAGACTAAATTGGTAGGACCAGTTCATGCGTTCTGGAAGAAAATGAAAAATGAAATCTTTTGGAATAAACTTTTAACGTAAACGTAAATTTCATCTTTACCTTCTGATTCATCATCTTGCAAAAAAAAAGTGAAAGAAAGCGGAGATGGAGGAAATTTCATCATCATCACCGTGATCGTCTCAGTTACAGGTCGCAAACATGTGTGGTAAGATCAGAGCCTACAAAGTTATGACGAAGATTATCACTATCGATTTACATCCTCCATGTTTTAAAAATCATCGCCGATGCTGCCAACCATCATCATCACTTTTCCCTCTTCACTTTCTTCCAAGAAGGAGGCGATGAATTGAGTTCACGAATTCAGTTCACGCTTCATATGCGCTCTTTCATTTCTCTGAGGTAGTTAGTTATGCGGGACTGAAACGATTTTTTTTTTACACTAGTCGTTCTTCGTTGCACGAATCAGATGAAGCATATTCGCTCCTCTATTAGCACTTTCCTGAATGCGTGAAAGCATCGAAAGACTTACTAACCTACCAGGAAGAAGAAAAGTAGGACAAGGAGGAAATTTGTAACTCTCACTTTAGCAACTATTCAATGTTAACTTTTCTTTTTAAATATTAATTTTGACTAATGCAATAAACTTTATCAACAAAAATCACACAATAGAAATGTAAAGTTAGGAAGGGCACTTATCATTTAATAATTCCTCTTGCAATTGCTAGACTTGAACTATACGTGCTCTACGTGTTAGCAATTAAATGATCATTTTCCTTCAGAACTCCTTCTTTTTGGAAAAAAAAGCACTGCCGAGAATTTATCGTTATTATTAGACGCATAGTTTGCATGGTTGAACAGAAATTCGGAAATCTCATCGCAGAGAAACATCCTATAAAACTGTTTATGACCGAAAACTGATATTCAAGTGCTTTTGCGTCCGACTCCTCACGCTACTCCTCCTCAACATTGTCATTTTCTGACACAATTCAAAAATTTTACATATTCTCAAGTATAATAACATATGTCATTAAAATTTATTAGTAAATCCTAATTACAGTAACCATTCTTCGTCTCACTTTCGAGATCGCCAACATATGGGTACCGTATTCGGATCGTTGTGAGAATATTCAGTTGATAAAATAAGTGATAATTGTAACAATGATGACAGTACAATACTGATGATAAACCGAATAATCTAAACAAATGAATGCGCTATGCGCCAGTACAAAGGGCCCATATGGTTTCCGTAATTTATAATCCATTGATGGAAGCGTGTGAACACGATCACGAGCTCTCTGTGAGCACAAGGCTCTTGCAATGAATAGTGTAAAAGATGCTGCATAGAAACACACACAGCTATGGAAGGCCAAAGGTGAAGCTAGTCGCACCTTTTGTGCTATAACCATTTCATTTGTTGAAGTGTTAAATACCATGTGTTATAAGATTTTCAATCTTCATCACTTCAAGTTATTAATCTGGAGAGTTAGGGGAATTTTAAGAGATCTGGGACCCGGAAACATAATGCTCTGAGAATCTTGAAACTCCCGACAGCATTTTATTGACAAAAAAAGAGCTGCGTAAATCATGAAGAATTTTACTATAAAATTGACCCGTTTATCAATTCAAGTATGAAATTATTAAAGAACTAAATCTGGACGCTTAAGTAACCTTGATAATGCTTGCTCAGAGTAAAAAATTGCAAACTATAATATTCTTCATCAAACTGCAATTAACAAAGCACACCCAGATTGAGTTCATTACACAGAAGTTAAGTTCAGACGAAAATTACGCAGACAGCAAAAAAAACCTGTGCTAACTCGCTATGTAATGACATATTCTTACACGTCCACAAAAGCACTCAACTAAAGAAATGCGAATGTCACAGTTTAATCACCACTTATAGTTACCGCAAAATCCCAACTTAGATGCAGAGTTCATTGTTTACAAAATGTATCATATCTTTCTCTTTACTGATACCAAATCAAATTCCTCATACTCCGGAATAGTCGCTGCATTTTTGGATTTATATAATTCACCTAAGTAATCAAAAGAATCGATATAACATTTTTAAATGTTTCATGTTAGAAAACCCTTGAACTACTTTCATTCACGCATAAACAAACATCATATTTCATATAATGAAGTTTTCTTCCCTCGATAACCACTTTTTTGCATTGTCGGCGAGTCTTGCAGATTGATAAACTTTGGTTTCAACTTTTCTATGCGCCGAAGTTGACGCAACTGTCGCTAAAATTAGTTCTTCAAAATTCTTGCGAGAATATAATGGCAAAAAATAATTCTACAGGGACATAAAATACTAACCGATCGGTATTCTCGCCAATACAGCCAGCCATCAACTTCTGGATCTAAATCCTCCAGTTCTTTTTTTCCTTCCAACCGCAGTTCAAACAGCCATGGCGGATACTCGGAATCGGGCAAAATTTTTGGATCTTCTCCGCCTGTAATTAATGACTGATAACTTTTAGTCCACGCAACGGTTGAGTATAAGTCTTTCGCTCAAGCGCCATCCATTTTCAGGGCTAGTTGATTCGGCAGGTGAGTTGTTACACACTCCTTAGCGGTTTCCAACTTCCACGGCCACCGCCCTGCTGTCTATATCAACCAACGCCTTTCATGGGGTCTAATGAGCGGAAAGTTTGGCACTTTAACTCAACGCTTGGTTCATCCCACAGCGCCAGTTCTGCTCACCAAAAATGGCCCACTTAGAGTACACATTCAATGTCAATATTTTAATACATCAATTCCTGATAACTTTGTCTCTATGATGAATATCAACAGCTCGATAGCTCGATAACTAACGAATTAGATTCACACATATGTCTGTAAAAAACATCACTATCTAAATATACCTTCAATTAGATGGTTTACACAAACATGAGTGCACAACTTTTCGGTGTTCAAATCAATAAAACTTCTATCCCCCTTTTCAGGAATAATTTTCGAGCTCACTGAAGCATAATTCCTTAGCGACATTACGAATACTGAAACGGAAAAGTTTATAAGTGATGAGTGAATCGAATAACACACTATGCACCAAGTTCATAATAAGTCAACCAGTAGAATATAGAAAGGAATGTTTTTAAATGGTTCTTAATCGATCGAATGCAGAACAAATAAAAACATAAAGCGAGAGACAAATCTACGTGTATGCCCACAGCTAAGTGGGTGTAACCAGTTCATCAAAAGAAAAAAATTTTGAGACAGATTATTCATTAAAACAACTACGCATCCAACATTTGTTTGCTAAACTAATATGATCAAAAGGGTAACAGTTCCTTTGCAACTTTCTTCTTGAATGTTGGAGTTTTGAAATCAAACCAAAATTAATACCTCAATTTTATTTACTAAGCAAGAAAAAATCCTTCTGTTAACTTCTTAAATTAAGCAATAATCGTAAAACAGTAATTGTTTTGCAAAATTGCACGTCATAGACTTTCACAGTTCCCACTAAGTTTTTTATATAATAAATAGCAATTGCTATTTGTAGACAAAAAAAAGATTACTTACCACGAATAAGGGGTGCTAATCCAGGTCTTGATAATCTCATGTGCTGTGATAATGCAACCATCGTTTGAGCAAACATTTTCATCGTACATCCTGCCGCTTAAGCCACTGATGCAATCATCTTGAAATATTTTAATGAGAATAAAAGCTAACTTGGAATTTCCCCCAACCAAAGAACCTCAACACCTCTCACGCTCGTCACAGCGATGAAGTGAGACCGAAAATCACCGCACATCGCAAGCGATAAAGGAAAAGCATTTTCATAGTGTGATTCCTCAGAGTGCGGCCCAAACCGATATATTGTGAAACAAAGCGTCTAAATCGGTTAATGCGATCCGGTGATCGAGGTGGTGTGTGGTTGCTTTCTCGAGGTTATTTGCAGTCGAGAAGAAAGTACACTGCAAGAGCACTGAAGACAAGACAGGTATTCCAACATTTGTGAAAATGATCTTTTTAGGTTCCATGTTATGCCATCTTATCTCATTTATGTTAATTAATTAATTTCATCCTAATTCTCGTAGTACTGCTTCGGATGACCTCTTCTGTTGTGCTGCATCTTTGGCATCATAGATCTCTCTGCTAGAACTATCAGAACTCTTTTAATGAGGGCATAACTTATGGTTCGATCCTGTTTTCCAATTGCGATTTGACGAACTTATTGGGAAAATTCCCATTTAGCAATCATGATGTTGACCACATGGTTTTTTGCATTATAATTGAATTATAATTTATCTATTATAATTGAATTTATTTGTGTTTTAGTGTGAATTATCACCTGTTGTTATACGATTACAGAAATGTAAGTAATTCAATCAGGTTTAGCTGATTAATTTGCTTTTTGTTAACGTACTTTCTCATATATTTTACATTAACAAAAGTCAAATTTATACACTAGTTATTGGTCGCACATCTCTGAGCGTAACAGAAACTTCAGTTTGTCTAGTTGAAGTGCACTTTGGATAATGAATTATATGGATTGAGACAAAAATGAAGAGTAGGAGATGATTCGTTTTTGATCATGTCATGTTCAGTTTTGTTAATAGAAAAATTCATTATCTCAGTGTCTTTCTTGCAACTTGTCTTAAAGCACGAAAACGCTTCAGGCTAATCGCGTTAATAATGACCAACATCGGACAGGTGGTAACGTTGAATATGAAAAATGGTAAATGTATTCAGGGACGAATTAAGTCCATTGATGCTGACAAACAAACTGTGCTTATAGAACGACCATTTTTGTATGATTTTTGTGTTGTCCTTTTTTTTCTCAAGATTTCTCTGAACATTTAACAGTACGAACATCTCTGATTGCAGTATTTGAAGGTTGCAATAATGAATTGAAAAAGTGATCTTTTTGAAGAAATGGTAAACCAATGGGCGGACAGGAAAGAAATTTTCCGATTTGTTCGATTCTTTCCTTTCGAGTTTTAGATATCAAGACTGAACAAGCGAAAAACAGAAAGGTGAGATCGAGAAACAATTTATGAAATTAGGGCGAAAATAAGGGGTCATTTTTGAACATTTATGACTGATTCTGTACATTAGTTTTGAAATATTAATAATTCAATAAATTGAATAGTTCAATGAATTAGGAACATAATCAAAACCAAAAAATATGCGTTTATTTATCATTACTATTTTAAAAGATATTCTGAATTCGCTAAGCTGTTTGTTTTAAAATAGATTGATTAACTGTGAGAGTATTGATTGCATTCATAACCATCATATATGTTGTTTATTGGATTTTAGTAAAGGAAGGAAGGTGAATTATGTCATACGTTCAGATGGTTTTAGATGCATTCCTGTATACTCCATCTTTTCTAATTTGGTTGTATGACCATAATCCCATATAATCCTGTTTTGGCATTATTTGAAACTTCTTTGTTGTTTCATACGAATCAGAGTGTTTAGGTCGTTTATAATACAGGAGCAACAGAATCTACGTGTGCTCCTAATAATGCTGCGGTTGCAAAAGGAATCAATACAGGACTTACTGAACATTTGGTGAAAATTCACAAACCTTTAATGGCACCGCATGTTGTGGGTGACTGTCCGTTGAATACGGCAAAATATTCGGAGGCAGTGCGTCGAGTAAATTTTGAAAAGGAAACAATTGGTGCAACTACAAATGCTCGCAAGAGCAGTGGTAGTAGTGTCGATATCGTCAGTGATACTAACACGCCACTCCATGCAGAGCAACAGCAACATTCATCATATTCTTCTTCTAGTTCGTCCTCTTCATCGCCAATAACGAAGCCATTGTAAGTTTTTTTCCCGGGAACGACTAATTATACAGCAAATAAATGAGTTAACGAATATCCGGAATCTCTTTACTGATGTTTTTTGCTTGTGTATGATATTCAACTGTCATTATTATCCATTACTAATTTTTTTAGAGCAAAACTAAACCGTCTAGCTTGCGCTGCAAAGGGGAGGCATGTTCTTGCAAGTAGTATTATACCAAAGTTAGTACCATATGGAGCTGGCTCACCGCATAGAGGAAAAGGAAGTAAGCATATGCTTATGAATGCAAACTTTGATTTTGAAAAGGCGCTTTATAAAGTTGTTGTATTATAAATTAAGGTACCTTAGATATTATTAGATGATTTAATTTAGATAGTTTTTAGATCGTGGACCTATTGGGATACCAGAGTTAGATGTTACTTATCAGAACAATAGAGATAAAAAAACAAATGAAGATCTTATCAAACCTATTGATTTTGACCTGAACGAGGACTTCGATTTTGAAAAAAATTTGGAGATTTTCAGAAATTACGTGAGTTTTATTTGCAAAAACAAGATACACTTTTATTTATATTCACATTGGCATTTCAAAATTCTTTTCCTGAAGTTATGATTACGTCAATAGTCCACATGCATGATTTAGAACTTAGTAATTGCTTGAATTACATTTCATTTTTAAACTAGTCATCATATTTATGTTTTATTTTTATTAATTTTCCTTGTGACTTAATTTTTTTGTTCCTCCGGGTTTTTTAGGATTGCTTTCCTTTCCATTTAGTTTTTGATGAAATTATAACAGGAGAAAAATGCGAAGTCTTCCGACCGAAAGGAAGCCTTAGCTCAGGGGGCACAATTTGCGCAGAAAAATTACGAGCATTTCGAGAATGTTATTTCGGATCCATCGAGAGTTACGTCATGGATAACAAAAACACATGATCAGTTTGTTGCGGCGCGTTTTGAAAAAACGGTAAATGGACAGCGTATGCCATTTTTAAAACCGTGTGATAAAGAGAAGTTTTTGCAGGTTACATTTAAATTCAATTTATGTTTCACCTTTATAAAATATAAATAATTTTCAAGTTTATATTCCAGTTTTTAACTGACCACTTATTAAGGCTTGGTGTATTTCTTAAAGGGATAGTGTCAAAACTTGTCATTTGATTTACGACAATTAATGAAAATCGTTTTTTCTGGATTGTTTCAGAGAGCGGAGCCTTACTTGGGAAGCGATATTTTCCATGTAATGATTGCTGATCGATTAGTGATGTTTGTCTGGAACATCATTGATAAGTAAGATTTTTCCTCGAACTTACGTCATAATAAAATGTGTATAGAACCTTTAATTTCACCGGTAGTGTTAGTACTACTTAATCTGCAGATGATTCATAATTTCAAATTTAATTTGGTGTCGTAGTGCAGTAGGGAGAGACAAGCTACAAATCCTGGTAAGTAATAAACCTTCTCTTTTGATTAATTGACGGTAGAAACCCCAAGATGTCATCAACACTCTACAGTTTGAAGATTTTAATTTTTTCTTAAATGCCAGTAAAATGTGGTTCTTAGACGATGCTTTTTCGTTGTGAACTGTAGTGCATAAACTGCAGGTTTAAAATAATGGTTAATCAGATGGTTGTGTTAGACTCAGCAGCGGTTAATACTTTCTTGACAACGATGTTTTTGCGCCATATTTCAAACAGGGCTTGTCAGACAGTTGTATATTCATGTCTTCTTGGACAATACAATTTACCGCATGTACTCCAAGTTCATAATGTACAAGAGCTTCCAAAACGCGATGTTCAGGTAATTATTTTTGTTATTTCCATGCTTTATATAAAATAATATATATATATATATATATATATATATATATATATATATATATATATATATATATATATATATATATATATATATATATATATATATATATATATATAATGACGAAATATAGCTGTTTTATTGATGAAAGGGAACTACATTATCTTGCTGTTTGTGCTTTCGAAATTTGAAACAACTTGAATTTTTAAGATTATTGTTCAGCAATATTTGTGCAGTTGAAGTAACATTGGCTTTAATTTATATAAGCCTAGTTATAATTTCTTTATGATAGGCGAGAAAGTGAATTTATCGTTCTTAATTGCAGAGTAATTGCCTTTCAAGTTTTTTTTTTTGGCGTCTCCCTATACTTACTGAGCGACAAACGAAGTATGAGTGCTTGTAATTTTTCGCTTCCAAATCATTTTCATTACAGATTGTCGTCGTTTTGGGTCCTTTGCTATTGGGAAGTGTCAAGCAGTGGATAAAGAATCTAGGGCCATCAGCTCATTTGATTTGTATAGAAAAACCACCAGAGCTTATCAAAAATGAGCATATTTTGATGGTTGGTGTTGGAACCGATAACAGTAGCTGTAAGTTTTTTGGTTGTTTTAAATTATAGAACCCCAAAAAATTTGTTTCGGTACCAAAAATAGTTGGGGAAAAAATTCAGTCATTTTTATGTTATACATATCATGGTGAAAAATGATTTGTTTCATTGGCTTTATATTATATAGAAACCTATTTAATTTCTTTTAACTTATTTAGTAGGGTCGCAAATATATAATTTTATTTTCCTTACGGTCATTGTACAGTCAATTATTTTAGTCATATATATATATAATCATTGCCTATATTGTAGCTCCAAAACAGAAGAAAGCAGATAGTTTACGTTGTGTAACGGATATTGGAATACCATTTACGTGGATGGATGCTTATTCCGCTGCGTCTCTTTCACGTGCATTTGCCACACAAAATATGCTTTTGTGTTGAACAAACTGTTGTTCTACTGAGTTACTTCAAAAGTAAGCTTTACTTCTCTACCAAGAATTTAGAGATTGTATGCCCATTAAATCGTATTTATGTGTATTGTATTCATACAGTTTCCACTTCATAATTGACGGTTGTAATATTCTCAGCGTACCGATATGACCTAAATTAGTTACCTTCAATTTTAATGTGTTATATCATCGTTGAATTCTTCTATTATTTTGATATAGATTTATTTGGTCATTAAATACAACGGCAAATCGTTTTTGTTAACATCATGTATTCAGATAGGTAAATTAGTCTGTGTTGGCATATGATAATAATTTTGATTCTCAACTTCAGTGGTTAAGAATTCTAACTCCGCCTAAGTTTCTGTAATTTCCTTAATAAGTGTTTTCTTATTTATATTATTTCTGTATTTTTATTGCTATTGTTCGTTGCTTTTATTTATTATTGACTTTTTTTTTGGAAAGTGATGTGCTGCATGGAAACGTGGTATTTCCTGATAAAACTTCATACGCGCTTGGTAAAATGAATTTTCTTCCTGCAAATGAAAAAGAGCAGTTTAAATTTCTTGTGTTGGATGAATTGCTTTTTTTGGTTGCTTATCAGATGAATTAGATATTTCTCGTTCCACGAACTTTCTGGATTTATTGCTGTGTTCAGATTGATGAGTTTGCAGACGATATACATGAGTAGGAGGTTGATTTGGTTCTTGGTTGTATTTATTATTGTGTGCTAGTTGGCTTGGTTGGTAAACTATCTGGTGTCTTGACCAATATTTTACCGCAGGATTAAGGAGTGAAATCATGGGCTGCATTCATATGAAGTCGTAGGCGAGTCATAAATTACTTGGTGCTCTGCTGTTGTATTTGAATGTGTGAATGGGGTAGCAAAGATATCCATTTTTGCCTTTTTATAACAACTGTTGCATGAAAGATGGCCGCTGGACATTTTTCAATCTTCGCGGTGGAAGCAAATGTTACCGCAGCGTAAGTTTCGTTTTAAATAGATCTTCCTCATTATCTTCTACAATTGCCTTGTAGAAGATTAGAACGTTAAAACGTTGGATTTCAGAACAAGCAACTATTCGTTGTGGAGAGTGTTAACACTTAATGGTGATGATATCACGTCCTTCTGGGAAATGTTCCTTGGAATTACCGTCTGGATGGTCATTTCTTATGCATTTGTTTATACTGTTGTTGCATTGATTTCAATGATTATGTTACGAAATCACCCATGGATGTTTATTTATGCAACTTCCATACTTGGTTAGTTCATTGGATTTCGTAGTGTAATTTACAGGCTACAATCTTCCTTCTTCCATTGAGACCGCATTAACGATTGGTACTTTTATTTGTCCAAACAATTATTTTTCACCTACATATTTTCCTGAGCAAATTTACTCTCCGGTTAAACCACAACATTACACATTATTTTCTTTTGGTGAAGCATATTTTTGTCATAGTTATGTTGGTATTTTTCATTCCACTTATATTTCTTAAAACTTCACATGAAAAATTACTCTACCACTTGTGAATTTAAAAAAGAAATGAGCGCCAAAATATCAGTATAAATATGATAAAAATGTACTACAATGTACTATAATACAAAATGTAAAAATGTACTACAATTCCTGTATTACAAGTTTACTACTACGCCGGGAATGTCTTGCCTGCTTTCATGAATGCCGATGAATAGTTGCCGTCATTTGGTTGGTGAATTAGTATATGTATTCCTGGGACTGTAGGTTACGTAATGAGGCGTAAAGAAGTTCTCTGGTTTCCAGTCATGTCTGCGTAAAATATAGAGAATAGGAAATTCCATAGTTTCTATTTCACTTTCTGTGGTGTTAATCATGGAACAAAATATTGATAATTACTAACCGTACATGTAAACTATCTGATGTTGATGGTCATTTTAACATCTGGAAAATGATGGGCAAGCTTTCATCATCTGCTCTAGATGCTGCGTGTAAATTAATATCTACTACAAGTTTTAGTTTGTTTAAAATGCCTATTCACGATGAAATTTTAGGTATGGCAATATTAGGCCCTGCTACAGTTGGTGCGCTAACAAGTGCCTCAATAGCGCTGATGTTTTCGTCAGCTGATAAAGCAATTAGTTGCTGGCATTGCATGATGCTTGGTTCAGTACAAACGCTAGCTGTTGTAATTATCAGTTTCTCAAGGATATTAGCTACTCTCTAACTATCACTCTTCTTTTTTGCTGAATCTGTGATATTTCAATTGATAAGTATGAATTTGCCGTGTAATTTGTATTGTGCTGTTTTGATGGTGGATACAGCTGCCTGTTTTCTGGTCAAGAAAGGACTTTAGCTTTAGCATTTGGAGCGCTAAATTCCGAGAGAGTAGTAAGATAGTGAAATTTTTTCTATGGAGAAGCAACATTTCCAGGTTAGAATTTTGTTTCGATGAGGCGGTGGTTTTATAATTAAGGTTTTTTCCCACACAGTAGTGGGTTATTTTTAAATCTTTGAAGTTTGAGAACTGCGGTGTGAAGTTTTTTTTTGAATGGTGGGAGCTGTTCGAGAGTTGGGATGGGAAATTATTTAAAAAAATATTTGTTCTGCGAAGGGTAGTAAAATTATTCTGCTGCCCGTTGTGCCAAAGCTCGAAACTGCATCATTGACACCAAAAATAATTGTAACATTTTTGTGTGAGTTATGGATTAAATTGTTCTATTTAATGGGATATGTCGAGCTCATTTAATGACAATTTTACGAGTAATCGTAGAATTGGATGAAAATTAACCAATGAGAGATTTTCCAAATTTTAACTGATCTGCTAGTTCACCAATGAAGAATTATATTGGAATGTCAGATCTTTTTTCGAAAACCAAAATATTTCCTCGACTTTTATAATGTTTGCATGATGGCCAGGATTGCACGATTGCTCTACCGTACCTTGATTTTGGTTTTTTTCTCCGGCATAGTTCAAGCATAGATATTTTTTATACTGTAATTATGGAAAAATTTTGATGAGTACATAAACTATTAATTTTCGCGGGTAAATGAACTTTCAATTGTTAGAAGTGAACTGTGTGAGGAAAGGTACTAATCGAAATAATATTCTATGCATGCATAATTGGGGACTGTGGTTTTTATTAAGAGGACATAATGTGTGTGATTTCCAAGCAAAGGATCAGGTTGACGCAACTTTGTTGCAAATCAAATGTATAACGCTAGTGCAAAACATATTAAGGAGCATTTCATAAGAACTTATTCTTCCAAATCGCGCTGTACGCAATCAGTTCTTAATAGGAATTAATTTCTTAATTTATTTTATTTCAGATGCTATCCGAATTTTGTTCCGAGTGTGGCACAGTGCTTCCATTACCAAGTGCCGCTCCAATTACCATTACGTGTACGTACTGCAGGACCCAATGGCATATTAAACGTTGGTATTTCTTGATATCAGTGTAATATTAAAATATAACGACAAGAGACAACATAGGTAGTGCTTCCAGACTAAGACGTCTGGTGCAACAGTGAATGTCTGATTGTGGGGAAATTATTGGAAGGTTATCCGCGTAGGAATTAAAACAACTGTTTTGTATCGGAAATGAAATAACTTACCCAGTTAATTTAAATAACTCCTAGTCATATAGTTAGTATCTAATATTTTATCATTCTTATGTAGCCAGAATTGTCCATAAACGTAAAGTATCTCCCCAAGGTAGTTGTAGCTGGTCAAAAGAGTCTCATATGTTGCTGATAGAAAGGTGTGGTAGATGCTAAAGAACTCACTGAGTTAAAAGATAAAAATGACCTAAATTTACAGCCATTCGAAACAAACTTGTGTATAGTTCCGAGAAAATATACCAGAAACGTGTGGTAGATGCTAAAGAAGGTACGTTGGAAAACCCTGTTGTGGATAAAATATGCGATAAATGTGGCCATGGGACGATGAGCTATACGTGCAGACAAACACGATCTGCTGATGAAGGACAAACAGTATTTTATACATGTTTGAAATGCAATTATAATATGGTGGAAAATGCATAAATATGTATAAATTAACACGTGTATATACAATAATAAAATATATGCAGTTACAAAGCGCAAAGTAAAAAGTCCCATCCTTTCTTCCCAAACCGCAAAATATGCATTCCTTTTCCCAAAATGTAACGTAAAATTGTTGATTGCTTTAGTAGAATTAAGCAATAGGAACAAGTATTGTAACTTGTAACTTAGAACTTCAGTATCTCTGGATTTCCAGATTTTAACAATTCCATAAAAATTTATCAATTAATCGCACTTCTGAGTTAAGATCTGATACGAGGAATAGGATTGCCGGAACCGTAGGTAAGGGATTAAACGACAGAATAAAAAAAGGATAATACCCAAAACAGTTATAATATAGTTACCGATTACTGTTTTTTCATTTGGTAGAAAGCACTTGTTAACCTGAATCTCATCAGGCACTACGGTAACAAGAAAGAATGCAGGTTGTGGAATATTCCGCCATGAAAATGACGATAGTGTCCACTCGTACATATTGTAGGGTGATGGCCACCTAAAATGTATATTAAACTGGAAATATCTCTTAGAACCATTCCTCGAAAACATATGCGTATTACAGAAAATGGAATGGAGAATAACATTTTCCCTCAAATATCAAAGGCTTCATGTTTCCGAATGCCTTAAAATTCCAAGAAATAAATTTGCAAATCATATAGATTTTAACAAAATCACAAACTGTTGCGAGCTAAAGTAGATAAATAGTTCCAGCTGTCATGAGCTAAAACCAAATCATTGTGTGTAAAAGCTTTACACCATGACGCGTAAGAAATTAGTCTAATGAGGATGATTTGGCAGAATTATATGTTAAAGTCAAATCTTGGAACTGGAACCCACCAAGTTCGGCAACTGTAATGTGCATGGCCATTGAAAACAGCACGAGGTTTCAACTTTTCCAGGATGTATTGGGAAGAAACGTTGGAAAGGCAATCAACACCAGCATGAAAACGGTTCCGTTTCATTGCTTCTGGGGTTGAATCATAGTCATCTGGACAGTGCGCATCGCTTTCCCTAAATTTTAAACATTATAGAAAAATCATACTCTTTCTTTTAAACCACTCAAAAATTAATGCAAAATTTATTCTACGAAAGATTTGTGATTTTAATTTAGTGATCTAGAAGAAATCACATTTGGGAATGAGCGATTTAAAAAAAAGTAATAATCGATGAATTCCGGGGAGGCAATGCACGTATGCAGCGATAATAACACACAGATAACCCAAGCATAGAAAGCTGGAGTGACATTGTCACTCGTGTCTCCTAAACTACAGCGATTCAAAAAAAAACTTAAAACTGACAACAAATCACCTATACAATGGCATATGAAGTAGCACAATAGGCTTTGCGTGTGTATTACACACTGTTACATTTCCGGCACAATCGAAATTGGAACTCAATTGCTCAATTTGGCGTTCGGTAGCGATGCAGAGAGGACAACCATCACGCTCAACTGTCATCGAATTTAGCAGTACAAAATGATTCCCACCAATAACGATGTGATCCGCAAATGATCGTAAAAAATGCTCTGAGAGGAACTGCAGTCGTGCTTGACTGATCCTAATCAAACAATTTCATGATTTTTGCGGTTGAAAAAATATTTCGCAAAACTTGGAAACTATGAACTTTCAAGTGCTGATGGATTGAGAATAATAACACTTCCTAATTCATTAACAGCACATTTTGTGCTCAATAATTGTTCCATCCTTGATTACCTTATTATTTTCAACAAGCTAACATGTTTTCGTTGGACCTTAAGCTAAGCTAATCATCTTTCAACCATAACTTCAGCTTTAAAAATTCTTAGTAATATAAATTCTATAGATCTTGAAAGGTTCAAAATTAAAACACTGTAAGCTATCATGAAGCTTACTCATCATGAAATCCAATATCGTGATTGCCCAGAATACAGTGCCTTTCGACATCTTTGGGTACATAAAAAAGTTCATCGAAACGTTTTACATAATTCACAAGTTCCTGCTGATTACTTATGGTACCCTCATCAAATAAATCACCTGAAATTGTTAATTTGTCTCCCAAAACTATTCCAAATTTCTCACCAATCTGAATCAAATCAATTTTCTGCTTCGCGTAAATCTCTTACAGAAATTGCTACTACAAAGTAATCTCAATGAAGTTTTTTAAAAAGCGGAAGTATGAGAGAAAAAGAAAAAACAATCCGAAATATTTGCTTAAAATCGATCAAGTAATCTACCATGCACAATTTCATGCAATTCGCCAATATATTTGAAATTGATGAATTTCAAATTATCTGACGTATACCTATGATGCAGATTCTATTTACAAAAGCTAGTAAAATTTATTTTTATTTTGGTTTTGAATAAGTATTAAAAACCGTTTATTTCGAATACGCATGTTAGAATTCGAATGTATATTTAAACAAATCTAAAAAAAAGACGGCGTGTGGACGCATTAGCGATATCGCTGATTGAAATGACCGATACATTTGCCATTCCCTGAAAAACATGAAAAAGGAAATCGTGCATTCATTCATTAACATTGACTCACTCTTCTCTGCACCTCAAGTCGAAGTAAGTTGCAGTGAACTAAAAGTACTGGAGGTTTTCTTCTGAATGACTTGAAATACGAACAAAATAGAGTGAATTGAATTTCAGTTACGCGAAATCTGAACGAGACGGAATGGAAAATTAACCTCTTCCATTCTCTTTATAAGTGCTGTACATAGTTGGTAAGCTTAACGTATGTTTTAATGAAAGTAATCATATCTCATTTATTTCATTCAGACCGTTCGCATCAAGTGCTACGTTGACATTTAAAGTAACTATTACTTTCGAGCTAACCAAATCAATTTTTCATGGTTAATTTTCGTCCAATTTATCCTTTGCAAATAGTGCCAGTCGTACAGACTTTCATACAACAATTTTCCTTGGGAATGAAATGTTTGTTTTAACGGACAGTTATTTCGCACATTCCATTGTTAGGGTGAAGGAAGAGAACGAAACGTCAAGTCATTATCTTTGCTTTGGGGAATGCTTCGTTAACTTTAAGCTTTGCAGAAAGTGTAAAGGAAAGCAAACCGCCTCAGTTTGTCGAACCAATGTCCTCGGTGAGGTCCGAGGAGATGAATGTCCGTCAACAGCATTACCCTCGTTTCCTCCTTCTGCTGATCTCTGCGTGACGATAGCACAGGCCATGAACACGTCATATAGATCGTTATGTAATACGTCAAATACTCGTTGTAGAGGAAAACAGTAACGATCACCAACATGACATACCATACCCCCACACTGCAACCACACATCCTTGTCTCTTCCACTTCGCGGCACCTCTTCATCGGCTATTTTTCACAGAGTCATTGCTGGCTGTTAAATGTTTTTTGCAGCGATTGTGAAATGGAACGTTTCACTGGAAAGTTGTTGTTTCGGAATGTGTTCCGTCTTCCTTACCCTCTTTGACGTGAGGAGAGATGAGGGGAACTTCTCCGGTGCGACGCCGTGTCATCCATATGAATGAATGCTATAAGTCATTGTTGCTTAACAGTGTAGGTGCTTCCTTAGTTAAATCATTTCCGAAACATTAAAATTTCATTCAGACGATCTCAGGCTTAATTTCATTTGAATGCAAAACGGAATATTTGAATTGAATTCATGAAAATATTCTCCATTATGATTTTATTTAGGAGAGGTGTCTCTTCTTTAGCGATGAGGTTAGGAGAATAGGAGAACTTCTCAGCTACTGCACAATATCATTCCTATCAATGATATCACTTAGCTTCCTTGATGCCTCTCTTTTAGTACCTTTTCTTCATCTGAGTAAAACAAAAGCTAATATATCAAAAATGTTCGATATCATATGATCTTTACCGTTCCACCACTAACAACTTAGGATCGCAGGTTCGAGACCGCTCATTGATAAGTAATTCTCAAAACAGAATGCATCCCTCTTAGCTTCCGATCGTACTATCTATCGTATTGTCAGTTGCTAAATGTTTGTTTTTTGTAAACATTTAAATGCAAATTGATGTACGCGCGTGTATGTGTGTGTGTGAGAGAGAGAGAGAAAGGAGAAAGATATTGAACGATTTACGAGCAATTTAAAGCGAAAAACACCGCATGCTTCATGTTCTCTTTCATTTATTGTAAATTAATGAAGTGAAATTATTTCTCCGTGAAAGCTTCATTTCCTTCGAAAGAAAACAGTGTACAAATATGGAACAAATTACTTGGCTAAGTTATATACAAAAGGAAGACATTACGGTCTATTTGCAAATGTTGGAGTATTGTGGGCGCATAATCAGCACATTTTCCAAACTGTCCGATTTGGATTTCACCGAAATCACACTTAAAACAATCGAGCAATGCTCACATGAGCGGTACAAACTGAATGTATGTGCATTTTTATTCGGTATGAATTTGTTACTGATAATCATATTATTGATATGCTAGGATATCGACGTCATTTATATGTAGTGCAATATCTGACGTAATAATCAAGCTAAACCTATCAATAAATAAATACACAGGGTCCTTCAGCTTTAGCCATTTAATTAGTTTCTCAATAAGTGAAACTAATTTAAAGAAATCCTTAACGTACCGCAAATGTGATTACATACTACCTCACGTATTGCATCCTGAATTATTTTTTCATAAAAGTGGTGCTGTGATGATCGGCACACAAACTATTATGGAAGTGAGGACAAATTAGGCGTAAAAGAAGTTATTTGAAAGATGGCACAACAAAAGATGAACAACAAAACATCGCAAGTATTATAGGTGCGTCGCAGGTGTCGCAAGCTGTTTCCGGCAGTAACACAAAGGTCGGACATTTTCGTCAGGTGCGCAGTGTCCCTGCTCACCATAGCGATCCAGTCGAATTATCTAAAAAACTGCACCACTTAGCAGGTTGATGAGCTTTTCCTATGAACAGGTCACGTATTATTACTTACGCTTACAACAAGTAAATGTTCTCAAATAGCATTAAGTAGCGAAATATGATGGATTAATGAGAGAGATGGTGGATGAGGGATAACCAAAAATTAAAACGCAAGAAAACGACATTGAAATGAAAGAGAGTGGAAGTGATTTCGTCGGAAGGATGAAAATGAATAAGCGAAATGGGAAAGAGGGATGTATAATGGGAACTGAATAAGCTACTTTTGTAATTAATTTAAAGTTATCGTTCTCCTTCAGTAGTTGCGCTCCATACTTTCCACGGCTCGGTGAAGCACTTATAACTATCTTCAGCACCGGTCTGTCTTCAAGGTACTCCGCCGAATTCACCTGAAGAAGATGGAATGGATGTGAGATCAGAAAATGAAAAAAAGGATTGTTCAAAAGTTTGAATTACAAATTATTTTGCGCGTCGAAATTTGGTGAAATGAATCCAGCGGGTGAGAAGTAATCAAAGGTATTCTTAAAATCAAAATGATCACTTCTATAAAGACGAGAGTTTCGCAAATTTCGGACACATTTCTTTGTTTCAAGGAGTTGTTGATGTCTTCGATGAGAATCTGCGCAGCTCGCATCGCGTCATCGCCGTATATGTCAACTTTATGCCAAATTCGTTCACAAATACAGTACTCATCTGGAATTTCCATTTCTTCACAAGTCCTGCAATTCAAACATGAACTTCAGGTGCTCAAACCACTGTATTCATTGGATCTTTCTTAGAAGGAAGCCATTATCGTACCATCCTGAATCTCAAAAAAAAAAAAACTCAATGCTTAAAGTCTGTGGCTGCCGTAACAATGACTGCCAACTACTACTTCACCTGTCGTACAAGATAGGCCTTAGCATGCTCTTCGCACGAATTCCACCTCTTACTGCACCGAATTCCTCCCTGAAGTTGCGACAAATATTGGAAAACTTCGTGCGACGAAAATCAGTTCCATATGAATTTTAAATGAATGAAGCGACGGAAAGTATGAGAAATGCCTGTTGTGGCATTTCAGTAATACTTGTTGAAGGGATAAAGGCAGAACCTGAAGTCGTGCTCGTCCCATTTTTGGAAATTATCTTTTCTTGCATAGCGTGCTATGTCATACAGCGTTGCGTAGAAATCAAACTGAGACGTATGCCGTCGAGAATTTTGCTTCAAATTCAAAATAAGCTGCTTATTTGAGCGCAAATATTTGGGTAGTGCCATCTGGAAGTGGAGGAAATTGCGATGCAATTTGCAGCAAACATACAAAGTTCTACATTCCCGCAAAATTTCTCGAAAAAATTCCTGAGATTTCACAATGAAATTAAGTGCTATTTTTAAGTTACTCTCAATCAGAGTTTTTTTGCAAGACTTGCCATAAGCAATGGATTGTTATCTTCTATCTGACCAATTGGTGTTTGCCGAATACCACCAAATCGTAATCCGTGATCACCCATTACGAACACAAATGAATTCTCCAAGTTGTTGGTATGTTTACGAAAAAAGTTGGCAAGGTACTATAAACTGTAAGTGATTGGAGAAATGATTAGTTAACACTTTTTAGCTGCTGTTTTTAGTTTAATTTTTTTCTGAGAAATTCGTAAAGGAAATTCGCCGACACTTTTTACGACACTGAAAGGATGTACTGACCGCATCGGTGCGATACAAGCCACTAGCCGAGTCGTGCGATGTCAACGTCAACCATATCATAGCAAATTTTGAGATTCCATGATATTCGTGCAGGAATTTGCCGGCATAATCCATTACCTTGTGATAAGGCTCCTGGCATTCGCCCATGTAAAAATGATTGTTGAAAATTTCCTTGTCCTTTGGGATACGGTTACTGGTAGTTCGTAGTATCATTGCACTACATATAAACAAATTTTATTTTCAATTTATAACATCGCTAACAAAAGTAACTCGAGTGTTCAGTTGACTTTCAAGGTTATCGGGTGAGGGTGGTCACCGTGCTAAACGCTCATTTCTTTACTTATGCACGTGTCATTTACACGTGCTCTTCTTTTTCATCCTTTATTCTAATACATTTGCTCTTCATATTAATGGTGACAAATGCATAAACATTTCTAGTTTTTAAAAGTAAAAAAATAAAAGTGTCAAGAAGATTTCGGAGTTTGTTCCAAGTTCTATCGCGTTTCGCAAGTTTTAAAGACATTTCATTTTGTTTCAATAAACATTATTTTAATTGAATTACCCTCCATGGTGATCGGTCGGAGGTTCGCCATAACCTTTACAATTAGGCCAGTTAAACGTACCAACCCAATCTTCCGCTATTATTGACGCGTAATTTTGATCAACGAAATCGTAAGTTACAGTTTCATTTCTTTTTAAACCTTTCTGAAAATCTAACAATTTTTGACTTGGATATGTTATGCAAAACAGGAATTTTGAAAGTTTCACAGCAGAGAGTGACGTGAGAAGTATCAGAGAAGTTTAAATTAAACATTAAGTGATGATCAGAGGAGGCAAGTGATAATGAACGTTACGATCGCAAGGAATCGAACTTGCTATGTTCGTGAAGAGATTGTGTGATAGAAATTGCTCTAATTATTTAGTTTTATGATCAAGAATTTCAAATTCAATTTACCTTACATGAATTTGGATACTCCGATTTACTTTTACCTGGAAAGTGACGCTCGTCCAATTCGGAAATGCGTGCTCCTATAAGACGGAAAAACGGAAATTTCAACTTTTTCAGGGAATGGGGACACTGCTTATAAGAATTCATGATTTTGAAAGTTTTACAGCAGAGAGTTCGAAATTCAATCACTTGATGTAAAAATTACTTGACGTCTCAAAAAGTGCTAATTGCCGTAACGTCGCACTAATATATCATAAACGATTAGTTTATAAAATTTAGATGGCAAAAAATTCAAAAATTTCTAAGAGGTTTATTGTGTAACAAACTATTACAAGCTGACTGATAAAAGTTGAGAGGAACGAGAGGGAAGAAATTAAATTAAAAAGCATTTATAAAGCTTTCAATTTTTTCAGCAGCATAATATAGAAGAGAAAGTACCTGAAAACATGGCGAAAGCATTTGGCCGACTGTTAAGGCCAACCTTGTTGTGGTAGTAAAATGTTGTCGCATCATAGAACTGACGTAGAACCTTAGAACGAATTGCTGTCACCAATAAGTTATTAAACGATTTGCTTATACAAAGCAATAATTGTCGCAAATTCAGCAACGCTTCTTAAAGTTGACGTTTTAAAAGAAAAAAGTCAGAATTTGCTTAAAAAAAATACTTGTCCGGTTTTTACAATTGTGCGGGTTCCGGAAGAAGCCGAGGTAGAATCAAGGACTAGTATGAATACACCTGGATGCAATTCATCCTCCTCTTGGAATAGCTTTTTTCTAGATTTCACCACCTGAAAGAAAAAAATTTGTGGAAATTGAAATGAGTGTTTGTCCTGAAGCTCCAATTATTTCTAATATTACACTTCAAATATCGAAAAATTAATCTTTCATTTTCACTATTTTTAAATTTTACCAAGCTCTTCTTTTAAACGATTTCTTTGTGATAAAAGCAGTCGCACACGTGCGGCTCAGTTTAAATAAAAGAGTAAGAGGGAAATACGGCGTGAAAAGAGGAGATAACAAGCCTGGCTGTGGATGTACCGAAAGGTTGTACTGTCATCCTTGGTACAATGCGTTTCGATAAAATCACAGGTTTCATAGTACGACGTATTTTTTTGCATCATAATCCACGTATCCGCTTTGAATTTCGTTTCACCGTTCGTGTAAAGGCATCGATACTCACATTTCGATGTTCTAATTTATAATTTAATAAACGAGCCAATTTAAGAAGCTTGGATATGTGCTTGCACTTTAAAATAGAACATTAGAAAACGTCGTTTGAAATATAACTTCCTCAAAATCGGATAGCACGAGCAAAACGCTAATGAATTCAATTATTGAAATGAAGCAGTCATTCCACTAAACTTTAGAAATTTAAAATATCTCATACAGAAAAGAACATCTGCTTTGCATTGCAGTACCTATATTTCAGGTTTTACCAAATATTCCCTCAAATGCCGTAGAAGGACAGGTTGCAACAGAGAAATGCTATTTTTGGAAAACATTTTAACAGTGTGCGGTTGAGACGTACGTGTTAGAAAGCATCCGAAGAGTGCTGTGCTTTAATTCGGTATGCATTCGACGACTTACGCGACACGTTCTGTATGGATTCCAGTCAGGATATAAGTAAGGGGTAAGTTGAGGATCCCACGGGTATATCGGTTTCAGGCGGCATTCGTTTTTCTTGGTGGCGGATGAAACTGTAAAAAGCATTTAATATGACGCGAAATTCTTGTCAAATGAAAGGAAGTTGAAAATTGAAGTGAATGAGTGATAGCCTTAGGTTAATATTATTAATGAATGAGATTGTCAGATATGTTGTGTGCATTCATTTCATCCATCTCATGACAATTTCTCTCTCTCCTCTTCTCTTTCTCTTCCAACAATTCCAGCTAAATTTGAAATTCTACATTGACGGAACTTCTTAGGACATCATTCAACATCTTATGCAAATTTTCGGAAAAATAAGAAAAATTAAAATTTCATAACATTTTGCAAAATGAAACAAACGATTGATTGACTACTTTGTTCATTGTTTTGAGCAATAGGAGGAATTGATTGTCGCAGAGCGATCGAAGTGCGACTGTCACGAAAGTGCCAATTAATTATCACAAGAAGTAATCCAATAATTAGTGTGAACGTGATTAGAAATTTATTTGCTTTCAATTGCATCACCATCACTGCATTGAACGGTCAACGGTTTTGATAGCACCAAACGACTGGAATCATTAAATTTTGTTGAATTAGCAATTTCA
The DNA here is from genome assembly GCA_963070105.1 of Litomosoides sigmodontis. Classification (NCBI taxonomy): domain Eukaryota; kingdom Metazoa; phylum Nematoda; class Chromadorea; order Rhabditida; family Onchocercidae; genus Litomosoides; species Litomosoides sigmodontis. The sequence goes on along the minus strand of OY718803.1, from coordinate 8,085,031 downwards.
AAATTCACATCTCATTTCATTGAATTCTTAATTTACGATCAAAATTAATGATGACATTTAGGGCTGAGGTCAAATTAAGACGGATTCAACTGTCCTGTAACTGAGTGAAATTCATGTTTCATTTACAGCTGAACGATTATCTCTAAGAAACGTCATAGGGCATTTTTCCTGCAGCTCTCTGAGAGCCTAGCGAAGGATTTTCAACTGATTAACTGACCATTTCCTGTTATCGACACCATTGATAATCTTTGATAACAGTAAAAGACAAACGTTTTAAATTCAAAATTTATTAAAATATTTTCAGATTTGAAGTTTTCAAATCATTCCTGACATAACGATATCAGTCATAATTCTGTGAAATCTAGCAAAAGTGAAACTAAGGTGGAGAGATATGGTAAGCAAAGCGAGCTAACAGATTAAGCTCACTTACGACACTTTTTATAACTCAATTTATTCATCTTTTCTACAATTATAATATTCATATTACAGGATTCGAATTCGATTTGTCGTCCTAAATTCTATTAACGAGTTCTTTAATAAAGAATTGAATGAAAATATTCATTTTTTTATATTCTCAAAATGATGGCATTCCAACGAAGAGCCGTTGAAATTGAACTTAATACATGTATTGATTTAAGTAGAAGTGGGAAAATTTATGACAAATTAACCTAAATACAGCGGTCATTGAGTATTAGAGAAATTAAAAATATTTAACTAACTGGAAATATTGAATCTCCGAAAATCATGAAAAGCTTGCAACCGCATTTACACGCAATACAACGAATTGTCCTGCAACTGTCCGTATAATTCGCTAGCATTCAATTTCAAATATGCAAATTAGGAAACACTTGTAAAAGTCTCAATTTAACAATATTTTGCTCTCATCGAGATGAATGTTGTTGAAGCGTTGAATAAATCGTACTTGTAGGTGCAAACATTGCTTTGATGGCAGTTTTTACAAGTTTCTATTTATCATATTTCACATATTTTCAGGCACATAAACTATACTTTACAAATACATCAAAAATTTTTTGAAAAGCAAACAAATATTTTATGAATTATAATTTTTTTTATTGATTTTAACTTGATGGCACAAGCCAGTTTATTTATTTGGATTATTTTATGATTGCAAAATTTGGATTTCAATTTAAGTTTGATCAAATTTATGCTTTACTTTGTATTTCAATTTAAGTTAGCAGAAAATCCCATTAATTCTAGTTTGGCTGAAAAAACACACACACGAAAAAGCAATCAGCGCGCTTTATGATATCATAGAGAGGGAGGGAGAGAGAGAGAGAGCTGTTTTTCAATGAGAGCTTTAGCAAAAAAAGTGAAACTGTCAGAACGCCGTCGTATGCAATCGCAAATACGTTGGTTGAGCTGTAAAACAAATGGTCAAAATTATTATCCGATTGATCATGTGCTTACCCTCAAATTGCAAATTAGCGATGTGCAAGAGAACTCTTTCCACAATATCATAACTTATACCCTTCGAGTTTTACTTAAATTACCGGCGGCGTAATTTTTTGAGTTCTATTTCAATTATCGCTGATGTGATCCTTTGAATTTTGCATAAATTATCAGTCATACATTTAATTGTTTTATCGTTTGTAGCATTCTTTTCAATGGCATCACACATTCGCTCGAATAATAATATTAATAAATCAAAAACAAATCGAACAAACATCTGAATTTCCCATGAAAATAATCTGATGGGATTACGAGGTTTCTAGTTGAAGTGAATGCTGGCTGATATGGAACAAAGAATTAAAAATGTTTGGTTTTAAAGAGCAAAAAAAAAGCGTTCACAAATTATGAAACAAACATATTAAAAATGTGAAATGCAATTTTGAAAAAATTGAGTTAGAAAAAACGAAAGGAATTTCACGGTAGTTTTAGACTAGTAGTCGATATTTTTAAAATTGCTAAATCGTTGAAATATTATTTCATTGCGAAATTACTTCATATTCACATCCAATTAACACTTAACATTCAATGAACGAGATGAAAACGAATTATTGTGCACTGGAAAAAATTACTAAATAAAAAAAAAATTTTTTAAATATTATTTTTTTATTAATTATGAAAAATAATGCTAATTTAATAGAGGAAGAGAAATCTTTGTGAGGGCGGTAAAAATGAAGGAAAATTTAAACGACATTCTTATATGACACGTTGCATCATTTTTTAGTGAAGGAGAGGGAGAGAACAGTGGAGAGAGAGAGAGAGATGATAATGGTGGATTTGGTGAAAAGACAAAAAAAAAGAACGACTTGACGATAATTTAAATACTACAACCTGGAAGTTATAATCTAAAAGTTAGCCGTTCGACGGCACTTTGTTGAGAAATGAGAGTGGCGAATTCGATGAAAAAAAGGAAAATGAAATGGTTGTAATTTAAACAGTAACAAAGGGATGTCTAAGTGCAACGAGAGCCATAACAGTACAGATGATCAGTATTCGTGATAACAAGCATATGATGATGATGATGATAGCACATTTTATAATCAGCTTATAACTCAATGAGGCGACCAAAGATCAAGTTGACAATCGACAAACAGGCTGCCGTTTCATTTCATTTCGTTTCACTTTTTCTTCATTTGCATTATTCATTTGTTTGCGCTATATTTTTCAGCTGCATAAAATTTAGCCGTGGAATTACACATTGCTTTCTAAATTCTATTTTCTGAAATCTCATTTCAACAAGTGTAAGGAGCAAATTATCAAATTTTCCACACCTTGTTGGTGGTGATGTTTCATATGGATTGCGAGAAAGGGAGTGGCAGCTTGGACAGCGCTATTTTCTCTCTTGAAATTTTTTCAAATTTCACACTTCATATATAGTTCCATTGAAATTATTCATTTGGAGAACTCTTTAGTTGTGTGGTAAACAACAGCAACAAGATAAAGAAATGAGACTACTCGAAACGACTTGGTGAATTAATTTTTTTACAGCTATCACTTTCATTGTGATCGGTATAATATACGTATGGAGAGAGAGGGGGAAGGAGAAACTTAAATTTGTTAGATTTAGATTTTCTTGTTTTTCATTATTTGTAATATGAAATATTTGAAACAAAATTAAGCAACTGGAATGTAAGAGGGATAATGCACTCAGCCAACGAATTAATTTCAAACCTTCGGACAACATTCGCAGAAAGAACAGTTAAACGTAAAGTGAAGTAGGGAACGTTTAGTAGGCATTCGATGAAAATAGCTGCTGGAATTTTGCTTCTTTCATGCGATCATTGAAAACTATTTGGGTGGAACAGAAATGAAGCGAAAGAAATTTTAGTTAGGAATTTATGGAAAACAGTACGCATCGCCTGAAGTGCAGTTGTCCGGTCCTTTAAGATAGGTAACTGTGATTTATTAGCTACGATTTCTGGCTCCTTTCAACAGTCAACTTCTACTGCATTAGCTAAAGTTAAAGTGAATGAAAAAAAAAACACTTCAAAAAGTGAAGTGCCGCGGGCAACAACCCATATAGCATAAATTTGCATAAAAGAGAAATGCGTCACTTCATGCTGGGGACTGTTTTCAATTTTCATTTGCTGCATAGACAGACCAACAGTGCTTCGTCCCACTCAGATCTAAGGCAGAGGTGATAAAGATCTGCTCAGTTCTTATTGTTTTTTGTGAAGCAAATGTGCGTGAAGTTAAAGCTTAATTATCACTCATTGACGGCTCACAAAACGCTTTAATTATTAAATTTGATCAAAAATTTTTTGGTTTCTCATTTTCGGAAAATGTTAGCAAAGCTTTTTCTATTCACAGCAACACTAAAGCTCAAAGAGCATTGTTTTATTACATCTCTGCGTAAGCTCGCACTTTGCGTTTTATTTCATTCGAAAAATGAATGATAAATTTGTGATGTTCGAGCAGAACCAACTAGCTTACTAAACGATCAAAATTCCTGCAAAAGTTACGGCACAAATGTAGCTGAGCGGAAAGAAAAGTGAACAAGTTGGATTTACGAGAGAAATATGAAATGACCTTAGCACTCGTAAAAACGTAAGGATAGTTGCGCAACTTCTACGCTATGTTCTGATCCATTCTACTGTCATCTTCCAAATTCTCTACCAATTTTCTTACTTTGCGCTAATTTCTGCATCTTACCTTATTTTTCAACAATTTTTTGGTGTCACAAATTGCAAAAGAAGGTGAAATAGCAAATCAAAAAGCCGAAAACTTCTCATTGAAGTTGAGAAGTTGGATATGATCCTACTGGATGAAGCATTTTCACAAGAGGAAATTTGTAATGATAGGACATAAAATTACGCCTAATCAAGGAAAAAGTACTGTCTCGTTTGCTATGCCGTTATTCAATGAGAGAATGGGCATCACATGAACGAGGGATGAAGAAATGAACTACGAATGATCCTCAATAATTAAATCAAGAAATACCGACGAGTTAACTTTGAAGCAAATGGTGCGTCCTACCAGTCGCGCAGCGGTAAATCGCTCGCAGTAATTAGTGATCAGTTAAGTTAAAATTGTGAGAACAATTTTGGAGTGATTTCACTGCAGCAGTTTCTGATCAAAACATCCCAAACACCCGGAAGTTGAACTACCTAATGCCTTTTCTTAGAGCAGGCACACTGCTAGCTGCAAGGATTATGGTATCACATCGGAAGGCTACGAGCTACGATGATTTACTAACAGCGAAGTACGGTAGATATCTTGAAATCACTTTAAGTGAATTGGAAATGCAAAGAAATGGTTGTTGAAACCGTAAAAGGGATGGATATTTCGACAAATGGAAGACGCGTGCGTTTTAGAAACCTGGAAGACCATGCATGCGGTGTACTTTGAAACAAAAGGCTGTTGATATCATGCACGCCACATCTGTGCCACAATCATACTCCGTGTGAAACGTTTCAGGAAGTTCACGACGTGTTTTAAACGTTTTCCAACGGAATGTGCAACAATGGATAATCTTTCTTATGTGCACTGTAAAGGTTTGCGTAATGCGGCACTGTATTCTTTCAAATAATAAGAACTCATAAAATCAGTCGATTCTAACAAAGGAAAACTGGATTCTTCAACTTCAATCACGAATTCAATCATCGAAGATGAAAATTGGAGATAAGAGAATTTTGATTTCATGTAAAGGAATAAATTGTAGTCAGCCTAAACCATCCACAATATTCTAACGTTGGTTCGCACTCCTCGCTTATTTTTAAAATTTCGTTTTCTTTTTTTATCCTAGAGGATAACGAACTGATCGCATTTGCGAGGAACCAATGAAATGGAACTGAAAATCACTTTATTCGGTAATAAGGCACACCGATAACACGCCTTATTACCAAAATCAAAATCGGCGTAGAAATTGGAAAGAAGAAATAATCAGATTAGAAACAGTTACAGATAGGTAACCTGATTTTTGTTCTCTATCGTAGACCGATAACACTTCTTTACTTAGTACCCTGAACAGTGAAAGGTGTGATGATAGCAGAACAACATTTAAAAGGCATTTCCAAATAGAATTGCATCTGAAGGAGAGAAACTGAATTTGATTGATTTGCTTGACTTGCAGGATATTCGAGATCCAGGAAACGTAAACGTTGTTGCCATTTAAAGAAATTTCATTTCGGACCACATCATCCTCATCATCCTGATGCTAGCTACGCTTATTTGAAAACGTGTAGAAGCAAACTCCTAACACTTAACGTAAGAAAAAGAAAGCAACATTTACGTTAATGAAACAGTTCTGTAGAAGAAAAGGAAAGAAGCACCGGGAAAGTGTGAGAAATGAAATGATCAAAAAGAGGAAGATTGGACAGGTGTGATTCTGATGAAAAAATTTCTTGTCCTCTCGATGATAATTGTTTTCAAAATTTTTTAAATTATTTTTAATTATTTCAACGTAACTAGTTACTGTTTTGTTGTAAGCACGTGAAACAGACTGATTGCGTTGCAATCGATCATTTGTGGATTCGCAATAAATTATTGTAGCAATTTTATTCGATACATTTGACAGATGGAATTGCAGTCGAGGCAGATGAATGGAACAATTGAACATTTGGTAGTAAAGGGAGATAGATAGATGATAGAAATTATACTTCGTTTTGAAAGTAGTTAGAAGAAGAGACCGTTGCCGGATGAGTTTTTACGTGGCATTACGTGGAAGGGATATGAGAGAGGGGAGGAGGAAGTGCGGTTGAGTGTTGCCTGAAAAAAAGGATATATAAGAGTCAAGGAAAAGTGGGATTCCGGTGGAGCTAGCACTTCCTTCTGAAGTAGAGAGGGAAGTCTAGGTTGCACCAGAGGATGAACGGATAAATTACAGGACAAAAATCCTGCGTACAGCTGCAACCAAACTCATTATGCTTCATAAGTGATCAGTCCTTTAAATCACTCCAATGTCATTGAATCGTTACTGTTATCAATTTACGAAAGTTGATAGCAAAAGGTTGATAACTTTCCAACTGCATTACCATATTTACATACAAGCTAATTGCTGAAGCATTTCAGTAAAATCTCAAAGTTACTTCCCAAAGTTACTTTCAGTTTTCTGCTGTCGGAAACATATAATTCATATGTTATACAGTGAGACAGATATTTGACTTGAAGATTTATTATCCAATTATTACTCGCATATTATTACTTATATATTTTTTACCACTTGAAACACAGCGTACGGCTGAGCAGTGACTGCAAGCTAGCAATAAGAGTGGTAAAGCGGAAACTAATTTAAGTGAAACTGTTACTGAAATTATTCAACTGCTGGTAAGGTGGAAGACGACGTTCGCATTTTGCGTAATTTACCTTCATCAATTGAGTTTTCATCGTCAAATTGAATGCACAAAGGAGCAAATGTGATAAATTGAGTCATTTAACTCTACCCGTCAAATTTCTTTTCTCAACAAGTGAACTAATTTAGAGTAATTGCTAACGCATTACAAATCCGATTACGTGCTACCTTACGTGTTACACGATTTATGTTAGCGAATTATTTTCTGTGACGATCGGCACACAAACTATTATGGAAGTGAGGACAAATTAGGCGTAAAAGAAGTTATTTGAAAGATGGCACAACAAAAGATGAACAACAAAACATCGCAAGTATTATAGGTGCGTCGCAGGTGTCGCAAGCTGTTTCCGGCAGTAACACAAAGGTCGGACATTTTCGTCAGGTGCGCAGTGTCCCTGCTCACCATAGCGATCCAGTCGAATTATCTAAAAAACTGCACCACTTAGCAGGTTGATGAGCTTTTCCTATGAACAGGTCACGTATTATTACTTACGCTTACAACAAGTAAATGTTCTCAAATAGCATTAAGTAGCGAAATATGATGGATTAATGAGAGAGATGGTGGATGAGGGATAACCAAAAATTAAAACGCAAGAAAACGACATTGAAATGAAAGAGAGTGGAAGTGATTTCGTCGGAAGGATGAAAATGAATAAGCGAAATGGGAAAGAGGGATGTATAATGGGAACTGAATAAGCTACTTTTGTAATTAATTTAAAGTTATCGTTCTCCTTCAGTAGTTGCGCTCCATACTTTCCACGGCTCGGTGAAGCACTTATAACTATCTTCAGCACCGGTCTGTCTTCAAGGTACTCCGCCGAATTCACCTGAAGAAGATGGAATGGATGTGAGATCAGAAAATGAAAAAAAGGATTGTTCAAAAGTTTGAATTACAAATTATTTTGCGCGTCGAAATTTGGTGAAATGAATCCAGCGGGTGAGAAGTAATCAAAGGTATTCTTAAAATCAAAATGATCACTTCTATAAAGACGAGAGTTTCGCAAATTTCGGACACATTTCTTTGTTTCAAGGAGTTGTTGATGTCTTCGATGAGAATCTGCGCAGCTCGCATCGCGTCATCGCCGTATATGTCAACTTTATGCCAAATTCGTTCACAAATACAGTACTCATCTGGAATTTCCATTTCTTCACAAGTCCTGCAATTCAAACATGAACTTCAGGTGCTCAAACCACTGTATTCATTGGATCTTTCTTAGAAGGAAGCCATTATCGTACCATCCTGAATCTCAAAAAAAAAAAAACTCAATGCTTAAAGTCTGTGGCTGCCGTAACAATGACTGCCAACTACTACTTCACCTGTCGTACAAGATAGGCCTTAGCATGCTCTTCGCACGAATTCCACCTCTTACTGCACCGAATTCCTCCCTGAAGTTGCGACAAATATTGGAAAACTTCGTGCGACGAAAATCAGTTCCATATGAATTTTAAATGAATGAAGCGACGGAAAGTATGAGAAATGCCTGTTGTGGCATTTCAGTAATACTTGTTGAAGGGATAAAGGCAGAACCTGAAGTCGTGCTCGTCCCATTTTTGGAAATTATCTTTTCTTGCATAGCGTGCTATGTCATACAGCGTTGCGTAGAAATCAAACTGAGACGTATGCCGTCGAGAATTTTGCTTCAAATTCAAAATAAGCTGCTTATTTGAGCGCAAATATTTGGGTAGTGCCATCTGGAAGTGGAGGAAATTGCGATGCAATTTGCAGCAAACATACAAAGTTCTATATTCCCGCAAAATTTCTCGAAAAAATTCCTGAGATTTCACAATGAAATTAAGTACCATTTTTTTAGTTAGTCTCAATTAAACCTACCATAAGCAATGGATTGTTATCTTCAATTTCACCAAGTGGTGTTCGTCGAATACCACCGAACCGTAATCCGTGATCGCCCATCACGAACACGAAGGAATTCGCTAACTCGTTGACATGTTTACGAAAAAAATTGGCAAAGTCCTAAAAGCTGTCGATGATTGAAAAGAGAAGCAAAAGTTTATTATCAAAATTACCGCAGTTTCATTTCACCGCCAGTTTCAAATATAATTTTTCAACAAAATTTATAGAATGAATTCGTGGAATAATGCTTCACTTGGTGCTACAGGTCGAACGTAGGATTTTCTCGTAATAGCTAGTGATACTAACCGCATCAGTGCGGTACAGTCCGCTAGCCGAATTGTGCGCTATTCTTGCCAGCCATACCATAACGAACTTTGAGGTTCCATTATAGGCGTTTAGGAACTTCGTCACGTAGTTCAGCGCTTTGTGATAGCGCTCCTCGCATTCGCCCATGTAAAAATAATCTTTGAAATGTTTTGCATCCGCCGGGTTGATAGATCGCTGTATCAGAGCGCTTCATATATGAAAATGTGGCTTGCACTAATTTTTCCATCTGAACGAGAGCTTTGCAAAAGTTAGACAAAACTAAGACTATTAGGTAACGTGTCAAACGTGACATGTTGTAGCCTGTCACGTGCGTATTGTATTCTTGTCCGTAAACATCGCAATTAATCGAAACAAATTTGCTACTTTATTCAAAGTTTATTAAGTGCCCACAATTTTTTTTTTTGAGTATTGTAATTGAATTATTACCCTCCGTAGTGATCGGTCGGAGGTTCGCCATAACCTTTACAAGTAGGCCAGTTAAACGTACCAACCCAATCTTCCGCTATTATTGACGCGTAATTTTGATCAATGAAATCGTAAGTTACAGTTTCATTTCTTCTTACACCTTGCTGAAAATCAGCACTTTTTAATTTGAATATACTACTTAAAGTAGGAATTTTGAAAATTTAGTGCCGCAGGAAGCCTCCAATGAGTTTAAATCATATTTTAAGCGACGATGAAGTTCTTGTGCAGACGCAAGTGACAATGAACGTTACGATCGCAAGGAATCGAACTTGGCATGTTCGTAAGAAGGGGCTAATTATTCAGTTTTATTATCAAATTCAATTTACCTTACATGAATTCGGATACTCCGATTTGCTTTTACCTGGAAAGCGACGCTCATCCAATGCAAAAATACGTGTTCCTGAAAAAATTTAAAACTGAAAATTTTGACTTTTTTGGGGAATAGAAATATTGCTTGCTTTTAGAAAGAATTTATAATGCTTGAAGACCTAATTTTATGCTCGTAGACAGAATTTAATGTACAAATTGACGAGTGCAAACTATTGATGAAGGTAATAAGTTACTGAAAAAGTACTACTTATTAAATTATCGCACAAATAGACAGGGAAAAGTCTAAAAAATTTAAAACAATAAAATTGAGAAAGTTTGCGAGAGGATGAGTTAGGCAATAAATGATTAAGACAAGTTCGCTTGTGAAAGTTGGAAGAGCAAGAAAATGGATAGAAAATAAAATTGGAAAATGAAAATCAGAAAAATTAAATCAAAAAACTCTCACGTATTTTTTCCACAGCATAATATGGAAGAAAAATACCTGTAAACATGGCGAAAGCATTTGGCCGACTGTTAAGGCCAGCCTTGTTGTGGTAGTAAAACGTTGTCGCATCATAGAACTGACGTAGAACCTTAGAATTTGACATGAATTTCAATAAATTCGTTTAAAGCTTACACTCATTTTTTGTTTCAATCTCAGCGACTTGCTGCTCAGCTTCAGTGAAAGTTGTAAAAACCTTTTGTGGTTGCGCTATTGCTGTTGCTAAGAAGAAACTTTACGCAATTCATTGAAACGAAACAGTAATTGCATTGAATCTAATAAGTCTTCTAATTTGATGACTTGAAGTGAAGCGTTCTGTAATTTAAAAGGAAAGTGTAGTCGGAAGACATTTGTTTTTTAATTACTCAAAAAATTGCTTCGTTCGTTTTTATGATTGTGCGAAAGCCCGATGAAGACGAGGTGGAATCGAGGACTAGCATGAATACGCTTGGATGCAACTCGTCCTCTTTCTGAAATATCTTTTCTTCCGATTTTACTACCTGAAAATGGCGCTCATCAAATTACATCAAAGCATTTGTTGTAGAGCGAAATTGAACTCAAAATTACGTTAATTAATGCCATTAATTAGCATATCCATAAATAAAAATACTAGAAAAATTGGCGATTGCAAATTTAATGGAAATATCACGGAAAATCACTTTCGTTGTTTGCTTGCCTTACAAATATGGTTATTTCATTGGTACTCTATTTTTATTTTTAGGAAGAATCGTTTTGAAGTAAAAGCACTCATCGGTTAGTTGAAATAAAACGACAACGTGAAACGTAAGCGTAGTGAACCTGGCTATGGATGTACTGAAAAGTTGTATTGCCACCTTCCGTACAATGCGTTTCGATAAAATCACAGATTTCATAGTACGATGCATTTTTTTCCATTTCAGTCCAATTATCCGCTTTGAATTTCGTTTCACCGTTCGTGTAAAGGCATCGATACTCACATTTCGATGTTCTAATTTATAATTTAATAAACGAGCCAATTTAAGAAGCTTGGATATGTGCTTGCACTTTAAAATAGAACATTAGAAAACGTCGTTTAAAATATAACTTCCTCAAAATCGGATAGCACGAGCAAAACGCTAATGAATTCAATTATTGAAATGAAGCAGTCATTCCACTAAACTTTAGAAATTTAAAATATCTCATACAGAAAAAAACATCTGCTTTGCATTACAGTACCTATATTTCAGGTTTTACCAAATATTCCCTCAAATGCCGTAGAAGGACAGGTTGCAACAGAGAAATGCTATTTTTGGAAAACATTTTAACAGTGTACGGTTGAGACGTACGTGTTAGAAAGCATCCGAAGAGTGCTGTGCTTTAATTCGGTATGCATTCGACGACTTACGCGACACGTTTTGTATGGATTCCAGTCAGGATATAAGTAAGGGGTAAGTTGAGGATCCCACGGGTATATCGGTTTCAGGCGGCATTCGTTTTGCTTGGTGGCGGATAAAACTGTAAAACGTTTCAATCGATGTACAATTCTTTCAAATTAAAATGTGTTGATCATTTATGAATAATAAGTGGAATTCCATAGCATATTGCATCTATTTTACTTTTTTCATCCTCGCAAATTTAAACTTAAACTTTTCGTCGATTTTTCCTTAAACTGCTTGTGAAGTTCAAAATACACGGTGCTAATTTAGAAATTTTAAAGTTTATGGCTGAAATGAATATGTTTGAGAAAGTAATGGATATAGAAATGAATTACTTCGTTGAATAGTGAAAAAAATTGGTTGTTTTAAAGCGATTTGAGTATGGTCGTCACTTAAACGTAGACTAATTATCACAAAAAGCAAGCCGGTAATTAGTATGAACACTATTAGAAGTTTGTTTGAATTTAATTGAGCCATTATTTTGCTTCACTGAAACATCAAGAAGCAGTGAATTATGCTGAAATAGTTGAAACAATTTTTTAGTCAACAACTTAAACTAACTTTTTAATAAATTAGCAACTCTTTTATTCAATTAACAGTTTCTGCTTCACTTAATAAGACAATCATTACTGTTCCAAAGCGAAAGGATAACTTGAGAAATTATCTTTCATGGCAACATTTTGAAACTTAAATGTTCAACGAGCAAAATGAAAAAGAATTATATCAAACAACAAAAAAAAACGATTTAAAAATTCTTTTCAAATGACACTTCCTTATTGACTATAGGAAATGATGCTAATTTAATATGAGAAGGGGAAGTAGTGAAATTGAAAGAAAAATGAAACGACAAGCTAAATGTGACACATGTTGCATCCTTCCTTTTTTTCCAGAGAATGAGAGAGGATAAGATGATAAGGCGATAATTTCAACTAATTAAAATAACTTAAACACTGATTACAAGTGACAAACAGAGCAGCACTCATGATTACTATCAGTGATAACGTCTTAGCATTGCCGCCGTCGATGATAGCATGGATAATAATCATCAGAATTGGAAACGAAATATATTTCAGTTGTTGCGTCGCACTTCCACTGTTGCATTTTCCGCCCAACCATTATTAAATTTTCACTGCTCAATGTTTTCAATTTTTGTTTGCAAACAAAATTTCCTCTTTCGTTCCAATTCCTTTCACACAAAGCTTTTTTTCATCGAACGTTTTGTTCAGCTGAAATTCACACAACAATAATCCGTTAGCTGAAATGATTTGACAGTAACATTTTCACTATTCTATAAAATTATTTCCTTCCTAACGGAAAAATAATGATCAAACAAAAGTGAAATTTAGAAAACAAAAAAAGGAAAGAAAATTTCAACGTTTCTTTGTGCTCAATTTTTGCAACAAAATGTTATATTTTGAAATGCGTCATATTTCAACACTTTTAAAGCACTCTTTTTTAAGCGCTTATTCAACGCGATTATATTTTGAAATGTGTCATATTTCAACACTTTTAAAGCACTCTTTTTTAAGCGCTTATTCAACGCGAAACAAATTAAATGTTTCACTGATCTTTTTCAATGTTAGTTCAGTGCCACTTCTTCACTCTTAATTAATGCTAAATGTCAACCTTTCAATATTGCATACTTTAGTAGTTGTTGCTTTGAGCTTTTAATTCCCACTACTCATAAATTATTTTGGAAAATTCTGCTTCAGTAAACGACGAGATCGATTTATCGGACATTCGTTATTGTAAGGTACAAGCTAAACGTAAAATGAAGTAGGAAACGTTCAGTAGGCATTCGATGAAAATAGCTGCTGGAATTTTGCTTCTTTCATGCGATCATTGAAAACTATTTGGGTGGAACAGAAATGAAGCGAAAGAAATTTTAGTTAGGAATTTATGGAAAACAGTACGCATCGCCTGAAGTGCAGTTGTCCGGTCCTTTAAGATAGGTAACTGTGATTTATTAGCTACGATTTCTGGCTCCTTTCAACAGTCAACTTCTACTGCATTAGCTAAAGTTAAAGTAAATGAAAAAAAACACTTCAAAAAGTGAAGTGCCGCGGGCAACAACCCATATAGCATAAATTTGCATAAAAGAGAAATGCGTCACTTCATGCTGGGGACTGTTTTCAATTTTCATTTGCTGCATAGACAGACCAACAGTGCTTCGTCCCACTCAGATCTAAGGCAGAGGTCATAAAGATCTGCTCAGTTCTTATTGTTTTTTGTGAAGCAAATGTGCGTGAAGTTAAAGTTTAATTTATTATCACTCATTGACGGCTCACAAAACGCTTTAATTATTAAATTTGATCAAAAATTTTTTGGTTTCTCATTTTCGGAAAATGTTAGCAAAGCTTTTTCTATTCACAGCAACATTAAAGCTCAAAGAGCATTGTTTTATTACATCTCTGCGTAAGCTCGCACTTTGCGTTTTATTTCATTCGAGAAATGAATGATAAATTTGTGATGTTCGAGCAGAACCAACTAGCTTACTAAACGATCAAAATTCCTTTAAAAGTTACGGTGAATGAACGGAAAGAATGGTAAACAGTAAATGATTGCCAGTCTTCTCATTAGCCGTTGTTTGATCGGTCTTTTCTGGTCTGTTTCCTAAGTAAATTTGGAAGGTTTACTTCAACGATGAAAGTGAAGCGCAGAGGTTTGACCCTCAACATTTCATATCTGAAAACAGATGAGATTGCTAGCAACAATTCTTCGCATTCAAAAGCTCCTTAAAAAAATTTATTTAACTATATGAGAAACAAATACGAATGTATGCACAAACATCCCAGCCCTTTCTGTATTCAATTTAATATTATCATCACTATTAATTCAATGAAGCGAAACTGGAGTTTCGCACTGACTTGCCGATGTTTGCGAATTGAAGATATGACTTTCAAATTAATGACACCTTTATTTTCTTGATTCCAACATTTAAAAAATTATTCCGAGCATCTAATTCATTTGAGCCAACCCTTTACACAATATTACACATAAAAAGAGGAGATAGAAACAAATCCGCACACAACACGAATAATGGTATCTGTCACAACAGTTGCAGAAATGCACCTACACTCCCACACACACACACACATTATACATATGAATACATATATAATCATAAATACAAGGAAATGAATATTTTCTTTAATACTTGACGTCTAGAGCATAGATTTCATGCATAAATATCAGTACGTGTAATTAGATAATGATGTATATAAAACACATAATGAATATGTACACAACTTGTAAACAAATCCATAAGAAACATGATAAACATTGGCCCATTTATCAAACTTACTAGAAATATTATATTGCTCTCGATGCATATATATCCCAATCAGTTTGAAAAAGAAATTAAGGAATTACATGCTATCAAAAAATCTTTGAAGAAAAGGATAATCCCAAAAATATTTCTTAACTTAGTGTTCAGTTCTCCAGCCACAACAATTTTATAATTAAAACAGTCTCCACAAATCTGAAAAAACCCGAAATATTACCAGAAAATAGATATCTTGATATCGATTTGTCTATCTGCAATTAACTTGTTGCAAATTTGTCAAATTTTGAATTACATAAAAGGAATTAAAGTTCCATTTTGTAATTCAAAAAAAGGAAAAAACCAACTGAAAAAGCAGGAACAGAAAGTTTCGGTTATGATTTCTTCGGTAACACTTCCGCATGCGTGTTACTACTCTAACCACATACTATAATATCGAAAGTGGTATTTCGTTTAAATTTCATGTTGACTTCTAGCACATTTGGAAAAAACACATTAAAAATGAGATCGAGAAATATTTGAAAAATAACATGAAAAATATCTAAATAATGCCTGAATTCTATAACAGGAAACATAACTAATAATACCACAGTGTTCATGAATTATGTTTTCCCTCTTTGCCTAAACGAATCTGGATCTGACGTATTTGGAACATCTTTTCCATAGATATTTCGAAGATCTTTACCTCGATGGGATGCAATATACTTTCTGAAACAATTCTACAGCGGTAAAACATATGTCTAAAACTTCACTCTTTCAATTAACTTACAAGCTAGTATGAAATAAACGATCAAAAAATGTAAACCGGCTATACCATTTTATTCAAAAAAGGGAAAAATTACTTTCGATGGTGCTGAATAAGTATATCTTTTCTTCGCAAAAACATGTCTCGATGCTCTACCGAACAGGAGTTAAGACAAGGCTCTGATGGTGTTAAAGTTTCTTCGTATTCACCCGATGATTCCGTTGAAGAGCTAGAAGATGAAGGCACATCCTCTGCATTCCAAATTTCCTCGCCTGAATCCTAGAATAGATATAACTCATATGAACCAATTCATATTTTCATCAGAAAACTACACTTTTTTTAAAAAAAAAAAAACCCTCAATAGATAAAAAAATTTTACAAGTGCGACATTTCGATGCCGAAATCGGTTCTCAAGAATATTTTCCACGGTCGCCTGTACTGAACCACTTTCGCGTAAGTCCTCTAAAATTGCCGCCATTTCGAGCTGTGGAAACATTTCTCGGATTTGTTCAGCGGAAGAAATCAACTGTGAATTCGTTGCGCTTCCAAATCTGCAATAAAAGTTCTTTTTTTGAAATATAGATGAAGTTTTGGTTAATGCTAGGCATGAAGTACAAAAACGCCTCGACTTTTTGCTCTTTTGTCGAGCATAGTGTTATAGAACCGACCGTAGCACAATGCAAGTCAAACAGTAGACTTCAAAAATTTCGAAGTTTATCATATCAACTACTAAACATGGTTTGTTTGACTTGTCATTGCCTGTATATGCTGCAGCTCAATAAAAATGGAATTTCTTTTTTTCAATAAAATTAGAAAGTAAAAAATAACCTATTACGATTGAAAAAATCAGGTGTGACATTATGCGATAATTCAACAGAAAATGATGGTAACCAGCGTGCGTAACGAGTACCACTAAAGTGAAAGACATGACTAAAGGGCTGCATTGTTGGAGCTCGCAACCGTTCTTGTGTATCTTCTGTAACTGCCGAATTACTCGAAGATGGAAGTGCTAGCCGACAAGTTGGACACGAGCTATCCTGCTCTAACCAACTTTGTAAACACCTGAATAATGATACAGCTCATAAAAGCTTTTCGTCTTCAAGAGAACATAAAATGCTTGAAAATATTAAAGCTGCTACCATCAACTACTTGAGATATAAAATGAAACTAATTTTCAAACATTGGTGAATAACTTGAAGCAGTACTAATGACTCAATTTCTTCAGTTTCTCGAAACAATCTACTTCTAGCCCATGAATTTTGCATTATCGATGGTAAATCTTGAGAGTTTCTCCAAACTCTGATATAAACTTATACTCATTCATTTTTTGAAACAGAACATAAATACCATTCATGGAAAAAATGGTTGCAAGGGAGCTTTCGAGCACTGTACATTTGCTCCCAGCATATTGCGCACCAATCTTTTAGATTATTCAGTTCAATTTGTGTCGCTTTTTGATAACTGAAAAATTATTCCGTTCGATTCATGAGGCTTTCTTATTAGCGAGAAAAACATGCAGCTTAAGTCACGATCACAAGTCAGTCATGCGATCGGTTCAAGGAGGGGAATTTTTCCTCCAATTAAACTTAAAATTTAGAAACTACAAATACTTCCAGATAGCAATGATCTAAACTTGCTGCATAGCACCATCTTTCACAAAAGGAAAAAGATTTAACCAGCTATCAAGCGGTTAGACAAAATGTGAAATGCAAAGCTGCTATCATTGCAGCTGTAATACTATCCAATAAAGTTCAACACAACGGAATACTTGTAGAGTAAAAACAAATAAGAGTTAAAATTATTTTAAATAAAACATAAGAGAACGACACACAGAAAAAAAAACTCACTGAATATCGATATGTTTGCAAATACGCTTATATTTGATATGCCGTTCGATACGACCAATAAATGATTTATAGAATGATCGCAATTGCATAGAAATCACAATGCATGCCATGCTTAATACAACCTGTGAATACATCTGAAATTTAGAAGTTCATCACACTAAAATGTGGCAGTTACATAAACAACCGCTACAGCACAGATTTGGATGAAGACTTGAAATATATATTAATAAATATCTCAGAGACTTTTTAGAAATAAAAAAATAAAAAAGAGAGAGTAGATATGGAAAACGTTAAATAGTATTTATACTCAAAACTTTCAAATAATTAGAAAGAAACTAGTGCTTGCTGACAAAGCTTCACTAGTAGATACCGATGTTGAGGAAATAAGCAAAAATTGATACATAGAATAAAGATAAACACGTGCCAGCATATGAGTGTAATGCAGCAAATCGATACAATCAATAGCAAGATCATGCAAAAATTCTACATAATACGTTAAAGTTGTAAGATTGATGGATGGCAAGTAGATCGATACGTTATCCATCAGAAGTGCAGATTTGAATATTACGTAAACACTTCTTAATAACGACTTAATAGCCTGAAAAAAATAATTGACGAAAATATTTGGAATTCAATCTTCCTTTTTTCCGACAAATTTAATGTCAATAACGTTTAAGCAATCATAGAGAAGACGATAATATGAACAGAAACGAGGAAGCGATTTATTAATAAATTTTAAGAAATGAAGCATCAATGAAAATGTAATAAGTGCTTCCAAAGCAATACAAATATCTTGTAAATAAAAGAGAACAACTTACATCAGCAAGAATAAATAAAGCGATGCTAACTGAAAATAAACGAAAAGCGATGAATGCAGAAGAAACAAATGTGGCTGATATCAACAGCAGAAAAAAGGCCAATCCCATAATACGAAGTATAACTCTTCTTGGGGGTACTGATGAAATCAGCTATAAATTTCAATGTAATTAGATTGATGCCAACAACCTCTTGGAAAGAATATATTAAGAGCCGCTGTTATATTTTAATCCGCAACATAATACGTGGGATAAGCTTCAAAATTTTAGGAAATCTATTTTTTTTTTAAGAATTAAGTTCCACCAACTTCTAAAAGTTAATAACAGTCACTTCACTGGACTTTCATCTTTACTTTAAAGCAATAATAACCGATGATGACAGCAGATGTTACCGAAGCAGAAGTCATTAAAAGAATCTGAACCTCGCACACTTTCTGTTGTGACAAACATTTAGACACATTTAAAACTCTACTACGGTTTCACCTAAAATTGTAAAGAACCTTACATATTTTAACTTGTAAGCGATAATGCTTTGCAAAGCAGCTACAGATGCAAGTAACGCAAACCATAAGATCCATGCAATAATTTCTTCATGCACAACACTATTCAATACGCCAAACAAAAACACTGCTTTGTAAAGCAAGAAATTGCACAACCGATCACGTAGAAGTACTGATTCCTAAAAATGAAGTAGAAGTAGAAATCAATCATCTAATATCACTTCAAAGTTGAAATTATCCTTCTGTCATCAATACAGCATATATTTTTATCATAAGCTATCGCTGTCACATTAAAATATGACCACACGTCAAACATATTAGACTGGTTACACCTGTCACGAGCTCTTAAATATTATTTTTGAAATCAAATACTCATGAATTACTCATAAACAATAAATACAAAAAAGGAAAACAAAGCATACCTGGACTCCCAGCTTCCCAACCGTCATATGCGTTACTAATTTCGCAATTAATGCTAAGGTTGCACAAAACATATTGATAAAAACCTGAAAAAGGGCTACTACGTGAAACATACATGAAAATTAAACACTACCAATTAAACACTACTATGAAAGGAATCTTTTTCTGCAGAGATCAAGTGAAGCTAGATTTTATATCGTGCTATTGAAAAACGAAGTTATCCTCCATTGCAAAGCAAAATGCTATGTTATCAATAAATATTTGGTATGCACGAAGTCGGAATGCAAAAGAACTCCGCTTGACCTTCCCAGTATAAAAACATACTTCATGTCGGTAAATACTTCATGAAAAAGTGCTTGAGAACATTGTACACTACTACATACTACATGTGGCAATAAAAAATTCAGACATTCTGAGACAGTTTAATGGAAAAGAATATGCTCAAACAAGATGTAATAAATAGCATAACGATTAAATTAGAAAGAATTTAAAAATCAATAATTCACCCATCCAAAAGTAGGATGAAGTAGTATATAACAAAACTGTTGGAAGTATGAAGATGTGACTAAGGCATTCGCATGATCAATCTTTCGAAAAGTTTCACTGATAACTCCTAAGCGACTTTCAACCTGAAAAATACAAATTTTAATATTCTTTCTTCGAACGAGAAATGAAAAACTTTTGAAACAATAAGAAGTTCACTTATGTCATGTCAAACAGAGTTATAACAAATCTGAGCAAGGGTAATGGACAGTTCTATAAAAATGATTTAAAAAATCAATTTTTTTAGGAAAGAGTTAACCACAACTATCAAATACATGCCTCATCTTTTGTAAACGTTAACTTAGCATAAAAAGCAGATCCGATGGTTAGAAGTACACTGATAATAATATAACTATTCAATGTTGGTATTGGTGTATGCCGAGCAAGTGCCAATAAACCGTCAAATGGATCCAGTACCATCAGTGGCATTCTTGTCTAAAAATTAAATTTAAAAACCCGCAAAATAGAACCAATGTTCTCACAAATTCAGCTTCTTTTCTCTCTAAAAAAAAAGTCAGATTTCATGATTTTCACGTCAAATAGTATCCATTGCTAAAACAAAGAATTTCTATAACACATTACAGCATACAAATTGTAGTTACAAATTTAACAACCACCACTTGTTAGAAAACCACACTGTTTGCATATTCAAAATTGTTCTAAGCACAGTGAGATGTAATCAGTTTAAATAGTGCAAAACTTGACTAACGCATAAAAATTATTCCAAGCGTCTCTTTTAATTCCGGAAAAGTAACTGAATAGTTTCGCGACAATAAACAGCAAACGGAAATGAAGCAAAGCAGCAAATGAGAGTGAAGAAAACAGTAAGCGGAAGTAACATTCGATTAACTGCAATTTATTTAATTATTTTCCTTCCCTAACGTAAGCATAATAAAAAAGGTTCAGTGCTAATTGTAAACGCTTAATCATGTTAATTGTAAATATCGGTAAAGTGAAAAAAAAAACACGTACACGAAGATACCGTATTTGGCAATGTTAGAAAAGTAAGTGAAAAAGATCATGCTGCTCGCTCAACACGCATACATACGTAACATATACATACATACACGTACAAACATACACACGCACAAACGCACGCACACGCACGCACACACACACACACACACACACACATATATATATATATATATGTGCACGCAGAGATCTTCGGTGGGATGCAAGCAGGAAATGCCTTACACTTCGCGTCCGGCAAGAAAGCTGGTACATTTGACGAAAATGGCGCCAATTTAAATTTCGATTAATGATAAAATTGCTGAAGGAATTGCAAAAATAATGGAAGAGTATTGGGCACTTTTCTGAAAAAATTTGAGGTATTTTTGTGATATCAGTGTAAATGAAGAAACTGGCACAAAATTTGAATTGAAATTGAATATTCCACGTACGAAAGGCTAAGTTTGACGGAGAAGAAAACTGAGAAATTCAACCTTTCTAGGAGTAGAAGATAGGAAAATCTGAATGAAATAGGTGTAATTGAATTGGTTGATTGCCCGTAATGAGTAAGATGTGAGAGAGGAAGAAACGATTGTTTGCGAACCGTTATTATTAGGAATGCGTTAAATAGCGAACAGGTCGGTGTAGGATGATAATTGCACGCATACAATGAATTCATTTTCCACGCTTCACCTCCTTTCCGTCACTAAATATTCGATTAAAAAATAAATTACTGTGAAATTTGTTAGCAAAGAGATGGGTATGAGGATGCGTGCGTGGGTGTTCACGTGTGAACGTGGAAATGAATAAGAAGCACATTTGATTAACCGATTTCTATTTTATTTTTTTATCGATAAAAATTAGGCAGTGGAAAAAAGGACATATTTTGGCTATCCTATCTGTAGTGTCACTTCATAATTATATCTCCGATATCTTTTGCAAAAAAAAAACGCTTTCAATTCGTGGAACCGATCGAGCAATTCCGTTTAATCTACTCGTTTAACATTCCGGTATATGTAACCAGTAGGTATGACCGGTGGATGTGAAATGCATTTGCAAAAAAAAAACTGTTTCAAGAATCATTTATTAATTTCTTAAAAAATTTCTAGTCTTCTTTGGTAAGACAAAAACTCACATGAAATTTTGTTGACAGAAAGAGAGAGAGAGAGGAGGAGGACGAGGAGAGAAAGTCGGAGAGGGAGAGAGAGAGAGAGAGAGAGAGAGAGAGTTAATTGTGGAAAAATCTAAAAGTACACAGTGTGTTATTGATTGGCTGTTGTGTTACTTTTCGAAAAATAAAATATTTCCGATTATCTGTTTTCAATTACCAATATTTTTTTTTACTCTCCACTTTTCCTTCCTCTCTTCTCACTTATCCATAAATACAACGGTTAGTGTTCAGTGCTTGGTGTATTCCGAGCTATCCGTACCGCTGTAGAAAGACGGCGGTGATCCTTGATACATTCCCTTCGGGAAACCTGAGTAAGATAGTGTTTCCTCTATTTGAAGCATTTGAAAAAGTATACGTTGTGATTGATGAGAAGTTTAGTCGTGCACATCCACGCGGACTAATTAACCGAAAATTCTGGATTTCAGGATTAGTAGGTTAAATGTTTCCAGAAATCTCTGATGTAGTTCCGCTGACAGATTACTGCTTTAGCAGATCGCAACAGAGCATCTATCGTTACGAGTACCAAATGATTTATAGCTTTCAGGTAGCAAAAAAAAAAAATAGCAGATCTTCATTGGTCATAAAATTTAGGCGATCCTCTCACAGTTTTTCGCTTTATGAAATATTTTAGAAAAATATAAATCTTTAAAAATTACCTGTGAAAAATTACTTTATAGAATAACTGAATTACTACAGTGCGAGCGGACAAAACTTTTTTTTTCTTTCCTTTTGTTATGAAATGTAAGTTGAAAAAAAGAAATGGAAAGTGAAGATTGGAATGATGCAAAGAAATATTTTTCGCCCTTTTTTCCTCCCTTTCATTTGTCAGGCGGTGTTTCAGTAGCATTTTGCGCCGAGTAAATAGTAGTCAGTGAACAGTTCTGTGATGAATAACCCAGCAAATGAGTGAAAATGACGAAAATTTTAACAGTTAAAATTGTTTCATCTCTTACGCAAGCAATTTCAATTCACAATGTTCGCTCACATCCATTTCTTCGATCATTTAATTCTCAGTTTTTGATTCGAATCGATTTGCTTTTCTTTTAAATGATATTTCCAATGAGTTATTCCTGTTAAATTGCTTCAAAACTGAACTAGTTTCCGGAAAACGTGCTTTATCATCACGTTTTTAGGAAAGAGTGGTAAATGCGATTATTAGTGTGGGAATTCTCAAAATGTTTTTCTTTTTTTAATAAAAAAAAACATTATCATTTTCATAAGACAGAATAAAGTGTGTTGCTTACATGCAATCAGCCTAATTCATCATCATCATCTCTTCCCTCAAAATTCGAAATTTTCACAAATGTACAATCGCAAGAGATTTTCTACATACAATTAATTATCAGGGAGCATTAACGACAGACACTTAGATATCATCGTGCGGAAAACAGAAGGAAAATTGCGTTAGGCGTTTTTTTTTTTTAGATGCCAAGAACAGAGGAATCCGCCACCACACCATCAGCAATGATCGAATGATCGGTGCTATTTGTTCTCTGAAAGTTCACTTATCACTAGTGATCTAATCAATCATGATAACATCCAATCAATTCTCAATTTCTATTTAAATTGCCCTCCACTCCCAGAGAGGTGATCAGTTCTATTTGCCTTATATTCTTGTCAAATGCAGACTAACCTTGTGAAATGAATGATATGACAAGAAGATATTTCATACATTTGTCAAAAAAATGCAAACTATCCCTTAACAATGATAGTTGTGACAAAAATAATAATCTTGTTTTGATGATACCGGTCATGATAACTGTACTGATAATAACGATACCGCTAGTGTTAACAAAATGATTACTTGGCTCGAAATTTTCTTCCAATGTTCTTTAGCGTTCAAATATTTTTTACATCGTAAAACCAAATAAATAGCGAAACCTTGAGCTATTGTAAAACCAAGCTGCAACAGAATTTAATCAAAATACTCGTTTAATTTAATTATTTTTTCTAGCATTTGAGAATTCACAGCAAACGCAAAACACACCTAAGCATGATATGCTTGTGTTCGCTAGTAATGCCTGAAAAAACCGGAACAAATTCGTAAGCATAATTAATTAATTAACACATATATATAAGTATAAGTATGGATAAATCAGGTTACCTGGAAAAGAATCCAACCGAAATCGTAAAACACTTGGCCGCGAAGCAATTTGCGAGCATCCATTATGGTAGCAATAACGGTGATCGACGAAAAAATGACGTTGAGGACAAAATTGGTGCAGTAGAAGATGAGAAATGGTGTCAGATATCTTTTATTTTCCCGGTGAATCCCGTAAAATAGTAAATAATGGCACGGCAACCCGAAGAATAGCGCAAATATCAAATCTACTAAAATCAAAAATTCACACTAAATCAAAGTGAAACGTGCAAACTAGAACGCACTCTAAGGTGAGTTTCCAAAACATAGAAAGAAAATTTTTAATTCATCAATAACAACATATACTAAAGTATTTATTATTATTATTATTATTATTATTATTATTATTATTATTATTATTATTATTATTATTATTATTATTATTATTATTATTATTATTATTATTATTATTATTATTATTATTATTATTATTATTATTATTATTATTATTATTATTATTATTATTATTATTATTATTATTATTATTATTATTATTATTATTATTATTATTATTATTATTATTATTATTATTATTATTATTATTATTATTATTATTATTATTATTATTATTATTATTATTATTATTATTATTATTATTATTATTATTATTATTATTATTATTATTATTATTATTATTATTATTATTATTATTATTATTATTATTATTATTATTATTATTATTATTATTATTATTATTATTATTATTATTATTATTATTATTATTATTATTATTATTATTATTATTATTATTATTATTATTATTATTATTATTATTATTATTATTATTATTATTATTATTATTATTATTATTATTATTATTATTATTATTATTATTATTATTATTATTATTATTATTATTATTATTATTATTATTATTATTATTATTATTATTATTATTATTATTATTATTATTATTATTATTATTATTAATTTATTATCACTATTATTATTATTAGCACAACCAATAGCTACCAGTAGTTATTTTAATTAAAATTACGATTATAATAAGTACCGCTATTATTATTAGCAGTACTACTGTTGTTATCATTACTATTATCATCGTTATAGCTTCTCTACACTTCACTGTTTTTCTCTTTCTCCTAGCCTATTTTTTCATATTTCTGTACCTGCTGCATTTCAAGGCAGTTCAATGAAACAAGCAGAATAATTTCTTGAAATGAATTTGCAAAAACTGACAAAATTATGGTTGACAACTTCTCTTTTGTTGACAGCGAACGCCTAAGATAGCAAAGAAGGAAGGGAGAGAAAGAGGAGGAGCGTGGTACTAGCCTAGTTCAAGGTGATCAATGAAGTAATTTCTTCCCTGTCCTCGCTGATGATAAAACGTATATATAACACAAAATGTGATTGTCACCATTAAACCAATTGTTGCAGCGATCGTTGCGCCCAACACGACGTGAATATTCGTCCCAAATAGCATGAACTTCGAAGATTTCTCACGGAAAACAATAATGTCAGTATCGCCATTCCTGAAATTTCATTCTCTCGCCGTGCGTGTATTACGTGCTTTCCGCATTTTTCAACGAGCACTTTTCTCGAATTGCCCTCAAATTGTCTCGCAGGCCACTCCGAGGAGTTACCGCATTTCCCCACTCATTTCGCAAAACGGAAAGAGCCGAAAAGCTGGCATGAACCATGAATAGAGTAGTAGGAACTATATGCTATGCTAACCGCTGTGCTCCCAATTTTTTCTTTTTTTTTCTGAAATTCAGCAAGCTAAGCTACAAGCATGTGAAATAAGGATGCTAAAAAGTACCTTGTTTCGAACTGCGAGTAGTCAATTTCATTACCAACAATGTCATTACAAAATTTCTTTAAGCGTTCCATTTGTTTACCTTGAAACATAAAAGACTTAAATTGAATGAAGACATTTGCATCTGAGAAATATTCGTTGCAATAATCGCGTAGAGGGAAATCAATTATGCGAGACGTGATGGAGGAATTTAAATTCAAATATGAGCATGAAGTGCGGGAGACGACTAAGTCTGCTCGTTCTTGGAAGGAATGAAGCAAAGCACGCTTGGCTTACCTGTAATTCGACCTTACGCATGTCACAAGCAACTATAATAAACTGTGAATTCCCTCAAATCTTAAAACAACACAAGCATTGCAGGAGCGCTTTAGCAAGTTGCTCGGCTAATTCATCCCAACTTATCTCATTACACTCACTCACTTCTTCATAATTTAAGCTTACAGCACCAGCTAGCATCAACAAATCATTTAATAGCAATGCTATAGCAAGCAGTAATAATAATAACAACAACTATCGTAGTATCCACCCTAATGGTAACAACAACAACAACAACACTAATAATAATAATAATAGCTGTAATTATTATAAATAGCAATGAAATGAAATAAATAAATAAATAAACAAATTAATTAATTGATAATAAATAAATAAGTAATAGTAAATAATAAATAAATAAATAAATAAATAAATAAATAAATAAATAAATAAATAAATAAATAAATAAATAAATAAATAAATAAATAAATAAATAAATAAATAAATAAATAAATAAATAAATAAATAAATAAATAAATAAATAAATAAATAAATAAATAAATAAATAAATAATAAATAAAATAAATAAATAATAATAAATAAATAAATAAATAAATAAATAAATAAATAATAAATAAAATAAATAAATAATAATAAATAAATAATAATAAATAAATAATAATAAATAAATAATAAATAAATAATAATAAATAAATAATAATAAATAAATAATAATAAATAAATAATAATAAATAAATAATAATAAATAAATAATAATAAATAAATAATAATAAATAAATAATAATAAATAAATAATAATAAATAAATAATAATAAATAAATAATAATAAATAAATAATAATAAATAGATAATAATAAATAAATAATAATAAATAAATAATAATAAATAAATAATAATAAATAAATAATAATAAATAAATAATAATAAATAAATAATAATAAATAAATAATAATAAATAAATAATAATAAATAAATAATAATAAATAAATAATAATAAATAAATAATAATAAATAAATAATAATAAATAAATAATAATAAATAAATAATAATAAATAAATAATAATAAATAAATAATAATAAATAAATAATAATAAATAAATAATAATAAATAAATAATAATAAATAAATAATAATAAACAAATAATAATAAATAAACAATAATAAATAAATAATAATAAATAAATAATAATAAATAAATAATAATAAATAAATAATAATAAATAAATAATAATAAATAAATAATAATAAATAAATAATAATAAATAAATAATAATAAATAAATAATAATAAATAAATAATAATAAATAAATAATAATAAATAAATAATAATAAATAAATAATAACAAGTAAATGGCAATAAATAAATAACAGTAATATAATAATAATCATACATAATAATTACAACGAATAATAATAAATAATAACAAATAATGATAGCAGTCATCAGTAAATAGCAATAAATAGCAATAGTAACAAATTAACAGTAATTAATAGTAAGCAGTAGTAACGATTATCAGCAATTTCTAATATTTGACCAAAGAAGAAGTAGTAATTTATGGATAATAAAATCGATAATTAATTGAAATGCGAAAAAGGAAGTACATAAAGGGGAGATTTCATTGGTAAGAATGTTTGGAAGAAATATGTAAAACTATTGGCGTTACAAGTGGCTGCCCCAGGAAAGAGAGAGAATTCGATGAAACGTCTGAGAGAGAGAAACATCCATCCACCTGCGACACAACGCCGTACCTTTCCGCAACCACTCTCCTCACTCCCTTTCCCTCTCTCTCTCTCCCCCTCCTTCTTCATGTGAGACAAAGTGACTTATTAATAAATTTCTTCTCATCCTAAATCAATTATATCTAATAATTCTATCCAACTACACTGCTTCATTTCTCTATTTCTCTCCCTCTCTCTCTCTCTCTCTCGGAATACAAGTCAAGTATAAGTGTATGCATCGGTCAACGCGGTCAGCTGAACATTTGATGTGGGGCGCGGAGTAGTTGCTTCCATCGGTTAACTCACACGGCACTGCAGAAGGTGATTAGTTCATCCGTCGAAGACTTTATCAGTGCAGTAGTTGAAGTGCAGCAGTTGATGGGATCAGACTGATCTACGATCTATTTCCAGCAATTTTTCTTTTCTTTTATTGAAAATATACAGAATTTGATCAGAAATTAGAAAAAGAATTGAAAAATAATAATTTTAACAATGTCGGCAAAGTTCACCTCTTTCACGACAACCCCAACCGCTTAAGCGACATTAAATATTAGACGATACATGGATGAATAAATTTTGAATTGTTGAGAGAAAATGTAACATCACATCTTTCCGCCCCAGCAATGCGCCACCGCCATTCACCCATCGTTGCATCGCGTTGCGTTGCATAAAGAAAGAATGGAACATGTTCCGTAAAGCTGATTCTCTGCTACAAACCGGTTCCATATTATCACCATCATCATCATCATCATCATCATCATCATCATCATCATCATCATCATCATCATCATCATCATCATCATCATCATCATCATCATCATCATCATCATCATCATCATCATCATCATCATCATCATCATCATCATCATCATCATCATCATCATCATCATCATCATCATCATCATCATCATCATCATCATTATTATTATTATTATTATTATTATTTTATTATTATTTTATTAGTATTATTGTTATTATTATTAATTATTATTAATTATTATTAATTATTATTACTATTGTTGTCATCGCCATAACTATTCCATCACATAATCTTTCCAATTTTTCCATTTTTATTTCTTCCCTTAAGAAATTCAAACTATTCAGGATTTGTTGTGCTGCTAGGAGCTGTAATTTATGTTGTGAATTCTTTTGTTTTATGATTTTAAACAATTTGATTCAACTGGGCTTCATCGTGTGATTCAACTGGGCTTCATTCAACTGGGCTTCAACAGTGCTCTATTGTTACTGATTGTGCATGAAAATGATAAAATTTAATTCTAATTAGTAAGTTACTATTATTTTCATAATACTTTCTGTTTACTGTTACCGTTCGTCTATAGTAAATAAGTGGAAAACCTGATTTTGGCATTCTCCTGCTTTCTTTTACCTTTCATCTTCTCTCCCCTTCCCCTCTCCCTCTGTCTCTCTCTCTTTGCCCCCTTCTCTCCCCCTCCCTCTCTCTCCCATTCCCCACTTTTTGATTTATTATTTGAATGAGTACCGAAGCACATTGACTTATTGCTAATTTCAAGAGAAAAAAAATGTTTCTATTCTTCTGTCAAAATAATTTCATCAAAATAACCGTCGATTGAACGAGCGCCCCAGCAAAGCCTAAAGATGAAATGTCTGAGTTGAAAAGATTTCAAATTTATTCCCTCCGCCAGCCAGCCTAAAAGTTTCGTCAGGCAATATATGATATCTGAAAGTGTGTGGCTAAAGCTCCAAGCTTGTCACTGCCGTTTCCCACTCATCGAAATTACAAAATTAAATAGAAAAGTTATTTCAATGATCGATGATCAATTAGTTCATGCATTCCACTCACTTCCGTTTTGTCACTAAAATGATTGCACAGGTTAGCTAGTGTTCTCGAAATCATACAACTACTGATGGAGATAATTTTGCTTTCAGTTTCATTCGAACGAAAACTATGAGTCGAAGTGTATGGTCTGGTCGACGATCGCTCATTGTATTTCCTCTCTCTCTCTCTCTCTCTCTCCCTCTCTCGCTGTTTTTTTTTTTAAATTCTCTCCGACATAAATGGTTAAATTATGACATTGGTGGTGTTGTTTTAAAATTTTGACGAAATGTTTTTGGATGGGAAAGTTTGAACAATAAAATTGTCGATTGATTGCGCAGGAAAATTAGAAGAGAAATGCAAAACTGCGTGGAAGAGGGAAGGTGTGGAAAGTAAAAATGAAAAGGTAAAAGCATTTAAATGAACGAATTGGTTGAAAAATGAATGAATGAATTTTGAATGAATTGTTGTTGAAAGTTTAATGAAGCAACGAAATCAAAGGCAGAATGCCGGTTCGAGGTGTAAGTGGGAGAGGAAGGCAAAGAGAGAGAGAGAGAGAGAGAGACAGGTGGGCAGATATGCGTTTGAGTTAATTTACAACACAATTCAGTCGGATCAGTTCTCGGCAACAACAACAACAACAACAACAACAACAAGCAAACAACAACAGCGGCAGTAGCAGCAGCGATAATTACTGATTATTGTTGTAGTAGTAAGTAAAATTGAATTGGTAGATGATTATAGATGTCTCTGAGGATAGAAAAGTCTCTTAATAATGTTGCTGTTGTTGTTGTTGTTGTTGTTGTTGTTGTTGTTGTTGTTGTTGTTGTTGTTGTTGTTGTTGTTGTTGTTGTTGTTGTTGTTGTTGCTGTTGTTGTTGTTGTTGTTGTTGCTGTTGTTGTTGTTGTTGTTGTTGTTGTTGTTGTTGTTGTTGTTGTTGTTGTTGTTGTTGTTGTTGTTGTTGTTGTTGTTGTTGTTGTTGTTGTTGTTGTTTACACATATTTCTATGACAAATTATCTCATCGATTCAATGAGTGATTAAGAAATTTGAAAAAAAGAATCAGTGGATAGGAAATAGCAATCAATAGATTGTTAAATTAAATTATGAAATTGTTAAGCAACGAAGATGCTGTTATTGTATATGAATTTTTTTTTTGTTAATCTAAATATGCTCGAATTTTAGTTGTTTGATGCGAAGCAATTTTGATGGTACTTTTTTTTCCTCCTTTGAAAGAATTAAAAATTAATTTGATTGTTCTCTGCACATACACCATTTACGTTTATCGTAATGATGACGTCATGCAGATGTACATTTCACACTGTTTAAGGATATGTTAATGTAATTCACTTATGCTACTTCAATCCGTCGATGTGACGTCATCTGCAGAGGTCACGGTCATATGACTGTCCGTTAGAGTGTTCCAAGCGTTGCATGAATTTTTCGCCGTTGTACTGCAGGTCGCTTCGAAGGAAGGACGAATGCGATGTGTGGGTGGCACAAACATTGTGGGGAAAATGTCAACTGGAAATCTTTGTGTGTGTGTGTGTGTGTGTGTGTGTGTGTGTGTGTGTGTGTGTGCGTGTGGGTGTGTGTGGGTGGGTGGATGTGACGATAATCAGTTTAGACGTTAAATTTTTGCATAAAAGAATGAAAGAGTTACTTTCATCTAAATCATATGACATAGAACGTTCTGATAAATGAGATTAAGTACGAAAATCACTCCTGTCGCATTTCAACAATTTACTTAAAAAAAAATTTACTTTTATTCCAATCTTTCACAGTATCACAATTAAGAGGGGTGAAGTAGAACAATGAGGCTTAGTGCTATCGATCGATTGCGATATAATTAATGCAAAGTATGCGTGAGGCTTCTACTTTCACGCAATCAATCACCATCACTACGATGTAGTGCTTTTTTACGCGTTGAGATTTGAAGGACGAAATAGTTGCAACTTATCATTTATCAAATTTATCAATAATTTCTCAAATTAGTCAGTGCGACAACAGTACAGAGGGAAAGTGTAATAGAAATGCTTCACTTAAATGAGTGGAAGGGACTTCCTTATTTTGAATATTTCTTACTTCTAAAACGGAAATCATTACCTTTCATGAATTATCAAATTAATCGTAAATGACAAAGGTGGAATGAAATAAGAAAAATTTATGAAATTTGGACGACGTGTTTATGATAGCGCAAAACAGACTGACATCAGATTTCACAGATCATTAGGTTTTAAGCATTCGTCATTAAATAATGCTAATGAGTAATTGATAATTATAACGTAATCGGTGAATTTTCAACTTAGCGATAATGCTGAAGCTAAGGTGTTTACGATAGCAGAAGCTTTAGAGAAACTATTAACAAACAATACATGAAATTGATTAATTGTGTAAAATTTAAAAAATTTTTTTTTCACAAAGTTCGTTTTCAAATTAAAAATCTTCTCTCTTTGAGAGTATTATTTATTGCAAGGTTTTTCATTTACAATATTCTATTGAAATTGAAAATGTACTTTAGGCCTGGCAAATTTCAGTGCATTTTCTCTTGTCCTTCAATCATTCCTAACTAATTTCTGGTTGGGACGAAACGAAAGCGAACGGTAAAAGTTGGAGATGGAGATCGACCGATGGACAATTTCAAAATGGCAAACTTTACAGTTCATTTCATTGATCTATTAAAACAACTGAAAGCGTACTACTACACTTTTTTTAAACTTTACAAGAAACTGAGAGGCAATGAAATTTGCAAAAAAAAAAAATAAAACAACCGAATGTTCGTATAATTTTGATTGTATTGCTGAACGCATTGGTCATTTCGAATTTCTTGTTGGCGCAAATCTCCCAGTGTGTTTTAAATTTTTGCCAGAATTTTGTTGAAATAATGCAATAAAAATTCCATTTTAACTACTATTACTAAAGCATGAAGTGATTATTGGTAAGATTTCCACCAAGAAATATTAATTTCTTAATAGAGGCTGGATAGATTTTACCTCATTTTAAAATGACAATAGATACATTTCGAGATCTTTAAAACTGCTTGAATTGGACGAGAGCATTGAAAGGAGCGCAAACGACCGCACTTGTGGTATGACAAATTGCGCCTTATCGATATGATCGGCGAAAAGATTGTGTGATTATCATTAAGCTTGCTTTGACTTGCAGCTCTGATAGTGCCACTGCACCGAGAATTCATTGTTCTTAATTAACCATAATTAATTACTGCCATTCTCTGCCATTTGACTATTCGTAGGCATGCATCGAAGTACGAGAGACTAATGCCAAACAAATTTAATGCTTTCCCTCTTTTGCGTAACACATGTAAAACACTCCTCTAGCATTTAAGAAGTATTTGCTTAATTAGTCAATTTAGGCGACCGGTAAGTGTCTAACTCGTTTTTCACGCCTTCCTTCGTCAAGAGGATAGACGTCATCAGCACGTCCCCCTCCTCAGCAACACTGCCGCTTGTTTGGGTGCAAAATTAATTGCGATTAATGCGGTAGTGACAGATGGCTGCATAGCTGCTAATTATCCAATTCATCCAGGTGTGTGAGGTATTTGTCGGTTGAATTGAACTCGTAGGAAGTTTCACGAATCACTCAGGTATGCGCATGTGTGCTGCTAGTCGTCGTTACAAATTTATCACATTTTTCACATGCAACTTTTCCGCCATTCTCTCGCGCCGTATAATAATGAAAATTAAAAATTGCACTTTTTTTTAAGTATTAGAAAACATCGTATTATTTTCATCCTCTAACCGAGCACTATTAAAACGACAAATGCAACAAATGCGCTCACTGAGCATATTACTAGAATTAATGAGCTACTCCATCCTGTCTTTTTTCGAAAAAGAGAGAGAGAAATGAGAAAGAATTTTAATATATACCCTGAAGTTCCTGGGAAATCACAAAACATAATGAAACAATTACAAATGAATTGATTGTTGAGAAGAGAGATTAGTTATCAATTTCTTCCTGGGAATATCGATCGATCAGATGAAATTTGGTGCGCTCAAAGAAGATTTCACTCTGATCAATTATATTGCATTTTGAAAATTGTTTTCAATCTTTTGTTATAATTTAAGTACTATTTTAAATTCATCAAGTTTGAAAAATTACTTTCAACTGTCCGCGCCCTTTTCGTGTACGCTCTCTTCTCGTAGTTAAGAATGCACAATTTGGTACAGAACTACGATAAACTGACAATGAATAGACGCCTTAACAATAGACCTGTACAGATGAGATATAGAGCTGGCCACCTGACCACACCTGAAGCGGCACTTTCTAGTGGCAACTCAAGTACCGTAGCGCCTGGAAACCTTTCATTATTGTATATGAATCCCCTGTGTTCTTCATTGATC
This sequence comes from Litomosoides sigmodontis, assembly GCA_963070105.1. Lineage (NCBI taxonomy): Eukaryota > Metazoa > Nematoda > Chromadorea > Rhabditida > Onchocercidae > Litomosoides > Litomosoides sigmodontis. The sequence continues at coordinate 8,051,086 of OY718803.1, read as the reverse complement.
ACTGATTGCAAATCATTACTTTGTGATATTTGATCATCATCTAGACGATCCACGATTACGTGAGGTAGCAAGGTGTTATCGGCTAAAGCAGATGATGAAGTCTTGCCGGAAGTCCTATTCCGAGTGATCCGGAAAGATGTTGTTAGCGTGTTACCAACACCTTTACTTGTTATTGTTTGCACATGAAGGAAATAATTGTGATCCGGTTGAAGTCGGTCAAACTGAACTGTTGTAGTTTGTGGTGGAACGATCGCTATTTGATTATCCGTCTCGCCAGATTTACTGAGTACAACTCGATATCCGACATTTTTCTCCGTACCGTTAACACTTCCCCAGCTACATCGTACTGAACTGTTTCTCGCACTGAGAATACAGGCGACAGATTGGGAAGCTAATGGTCTACTGCATGTAAGAGTTATCGTTGATGGAGTTTCCTCACAACTCTGGGTCTCGAAACGAGCTGTTCCAATGATCTAAACAAACGATCATCAGTGTGATCTAAATGAAGCAGTACCAATGTGGTTCAGATCAAGAAAGAAACATTGCTCTGTGCAAGCAAAGTATCAACGAAAATTTTCCTTGTGGTGTTTTCTGATGATTCATTAAAATTTAACAACCTGTTTGGCATTAGCACTAATAAGTTCGACGGTATATGAACAGGCGAAATCAAGATCTTCCAGTATTGCAACACATTCTTGCACTTCCATTTGCGCCCAGTCTTTGCCAGATGAATCCAAATCGTAATAAGTTATACGGTTACTCTCTTTCGCTTCACACATTAGCAAACGCCATCTGCAACAGTTGAACTGTTGAAGTTCAAAATTGCAAGCTTACCTGTTTTGATGTACTCTGAACGAGATATCCTGAGTGCTAACCTTATCGTATATTTAACTCTCGTCCTGTTGCACAAACCATTCCTGAACCAACTCACTACAGTTTTCAAATTATTATCATCGAAATATGGTGTCCGGATGTCTAGCGTTTCCACTTTAATATCACTTCTGATATTCGGTAGCTCCGCACTGTCATGGATCATCTCATTTCGAGATTCCGATTCCCATTTTTCAGACCGAACTGCTGTCGTCGTTATGATATCGCTGCTGTTGTCATCAATACTGTTACTGTTTCTATGTGCCGATCTATTGACGTCCATCGTACCGGTTCGTACGTAAAGTATTGCTTTTTCTCCGTGCAATTCACCATCTGATGAATCTGCTATAGCGTAAATCTGTAACACTTCCACTTCAATTCATAAAACAAATGCTCTCACCTCAAAAATTTCTATTTGATAATATGGCCAATTTGTACGATGTGAAATTTTCAGTAATTAAATTGCGTAGGTGTGGTAGAGGGCGGTACTGACGCCTGGCTAGGAGTAACTGACCTAAAACATCAACAATCAGATTAGCAACTGATTGATCAAAACACATCATATGTATAGCATTTCGATTCACTTGCACTAAGCTATTAAGGTGCAACGTTAAGTAAGAATGGAATTAGTGATTGAAACTGTTTGAAGTGAGTATTAACTTCAACTAAATAAACGGATTCGAGTTCGAGCTGTTCGATCTCAGCATAGGAATGATACGCTGGTACCACAAGTGATAAGCGTTCACGTTCCACGAAGCTATCTTCGTTCTCACTCTCATCCTCCTCCTCATCAGTTGTCGATCGCTTTTCTTGCTTTTCGAAATTCAACCGTCGTTGCAACATCTCCTCATATGCCTCAGCTTCTTGAACTGTTGATTTTTGCCATGAAAGCTTGAAAGAACAAAATGGAGCAAAATGAACAACAGTGGTTTAGCTTCAAATTTACTAGGAATTTTTTAATAAATTCAAATATCCACGTTTCTCTATCTAATTCATTTTCTAAAAAAAATTTCATTCATTTTATGATCGTAATTAATTCAGCACTTACGACGTAATTTTTGATTGGTAATTCGGAAAATGGTGGAGTCCATCGAATTCGTTGTTTCCAGAAATGGTGGGGCTCATCAATTTCTGATTTATCCAACGTTAGATCAATTGGTTGCCCAGGCGCTCGAGGTTCTAAACTTCGCACAAACTTTTAACACTTTTAATTACAACGAATAAAATGGAAGAGAAGCTAAGGACTTTCTGCAAACTTTTTGACAATTTTAACGATTGACGACTGCTTGTGATGGGTCACAAAATACTTTTTCCACACCTTTTGAGAGTTTGAACGGTTCACTGCTACCCGAGAAACCCAAACTACCGTACGTATTAACGGCAGCCACACGAAACGTGTAATATCTACCAGGCGCAAGCAAATGTTTCAAAATTGCATACATTTTGTTTCTCTGAAATTATCTCATTTACATTCACAATAAATTACAAGAAGAAATTCAAAAGGAAAAAAAAGACGGATGAATGGAATGCTTTCATTTTAGCAATTTTGCTGAAAAATCATAATATTTTTACCATATTTCACTCCTTTGATAATACACAATTGATAATCACTATAAGGAAGTGAAATCAACAATATATTATTGTAAACTTACTGTAACTATCGTTTGCCATTCACTCATTGAGGTACCATCGCTATGTAAGCTCCATCTCCATTGGACCACGTATAAGTTAGCATTTGAACTTGTCTGCGTACGACTCATCTGTTGCATGACCCATCGAATAATCACCGATCTGTTAAGGTAAGTCAGGTCACCGTACATCTACCTATTCGCATTCCTATTTCACTTGCTAATTCATTTCAACTAATATGAAATATATTTTGCATATGTAATCATTTCGTTTCCTACTTACTACTCAAATTTTAAGAAATAACTATCGGAACGAATCTTTCATGCATTAATTTGTTACTGTTTGAAATCATTTCAATTAATGCTAACTAAACCTTTTCCGTTTTCGTTCCTGAACGGTAACACTGGTTGGAATAGGCAAAAGCTTCAAATTCTGCCCTTCTGCTTTCAAACATTGCCTACTACAACCTTCAACACAACATTTCTTCGTTTCCGGACAATCGCCATCTAACTGACAAAATGCAGTACATTCCTGAAATTACTTTACTTATCTACTGGTCAATTCATATGTCTCTCACCTGAAATTACTTATCTATCGAATAATTTATGTATGTGGCCTCATCCGCCTCAACATCTAATGATTAAACAATAAGTTTGTTATTTGGTTTTATTTTCACTTATCAAATAATTTTCTCAAATTTCACAATCAAAAACTTTTGTAACGAAAACTTTGTAATAACTGAATTGGACATACATTAAAAGAAGCTAAATTAGAGCTATTTGGACAGGTTCCAGGCTTATTTCGGTATATGTCGTGCAAGTAAACGCAAGAACGTCTGCATGCTTCGGGTTCTTTTACGCGCTGTAAAAGATTTCCATGCATAAATTTTTTTAAAAGGTTAATTTGAAATGAAATTTTTTTCAACAATTAAAATAAATACATACATCCTTTCTTCCTAAATTCGCTAATTTAACCAAGAATTACAGTAACTGTTTAAATTTTACAAAAGTTAATGCCTTACTCTGCAAACAGTTCCTTTACATCCATTCACATCTAATGTACTTTCCTGACATGCTGCAGTGCACTGAAATTTCAAAAAAAAATTGAAATAGATTTTGATGCAAAAAATTAAAACAAATGAAATATTATTGTTGTAAAAAATATTAGAACAAGTTTACGACATTTTTTTTTTCTTTCTTCTATTTATCCTTTCAGTGGATCAATCACCGTAATCATTTTTAATATTTTTAAAATAACTTCAAATTAAAAATATCATATGAAATTAGATTTTTTTGTGAAATTCATTATTTCTCCCATTCCTTTCGAATTTTTTTGTGTTTTTTGAGGCTGCGCAACAAGATCAAGAGAACAGGAATAATGAATTGAAATGACTTAGAAAAACGAATAGAAATTTTACAGTAACATTAGCGTTGAATAGAAAACCCGCTTTTCTATAATTTAAATTGTATTACGCGTGAAATCGTATGAGAAAAGTAAATGACCGAACTGAAATAATCAAATTGCTTTGATTGTATTCCATTCTGTGGCCATTAGCCTCTACGTGGAGTTTGCTACGTAAGGATTACGTAAGGATAGGAAAATTTGCAAGCGAAGCAACCTCAGTGCAACTTTCATTTTTTTGAACACCTCGCCCATCACTCTTCCATCCAAACGGAAGGTTCATTCATTAATGAACAAGGTTAATTAATAAAGAGATCAAAAAGAACAGAACGGTCAGAAGAAAGCAACATTTCTCTGATCACTGAAAGCGTTATCATCCGATAAAAGGGACGAGCCGCCAGCCGTCGGTCCGTTCCCTTTCACTATCTTATCAGTTACGGTTAACAGAGCTCCTTTTTAACTTAATTATACATGTGAATTAATTTCCCATTCCATGCTTAAAACGCTGTTTACCTGAAAATGCAAACACTCTCAGAGAGAAGACATTGGAGTGGAAGGAGAGGGATGAATTTTCACCATCCTGTAACGAAGTAATTACTGCAACAGTTAATTAGCTCGTTCATTTACAAAAAATTCTTAAATTTGAGATGTGCCTTTCATGGACTTCAGTTCCCGCCACATGCTTTTCCTCACTTTGGCGATAGTTTCGGCAATTCCTTCCATAAAGTGACATTTTCCGCATTCCCAATGACAAAGTATCCTTTGCGCAGATTGCGTGAGAAATGATGGTGCACGTCAAAAGTATGGATTGTAAAGTAAATGATATGCAACGCAAGAGAATTCGCAATTGCATTTTTATTATTCCTCTTTATGCTAAAAGAGGAATAATTCAAGCAGCTACAAGAAACACACAGAGAGAGAGAGAGAGAGGGAAAGAAAGAGAAAGAGAAGGGAGATGTGAAATAGATGAAGGATAAAAAGGAAGTTATTGCACAGTAGAAAAAAAAGAAATCACAAGTCTTATACCCAACAATAATCTGGTAATAAAATCTTATCATCTATGCCGCTCATTACAATAGAGAAAATTTCCAACAAAAATTTCCATTCTTTTCCATTTCAATAACTTACTTAAATTTACTCACAAAAAATGACTGCATCAAAAAAAAGAGGAAGAGAGAGAGAGAGAGAGGGCGGGAGGGAGAAGTGAATCGGAAGATGCTGGCCATTTTATAGATGCAAAGCAGAAATACATTCCATACTTTATTGCCTTTTTGCTTTTTTTCGTAGCATTCATTTCTACTATTACACACACACACGCACACACACACCCACACACACACACACCCACACAACCACTTCTAAAAGAGTAAATAAGCTAAAAATATGCTAATTTTTTCGCTTTAAAGTGAAATAGCAAAGAAGAGCCCATTTTAACGGATAGTTGTTTGACAATTCTACAGGATATCCATTCTCAAGTGATAATTATCAAACAGTCGGTCTCTTTCATCATAGTCAGACTAGCTAGGCCTAATTTCTGGGCATATCGACGACGGTTTCTCTAATGTTTGAGTTGAAACGCCCATTATTCTTACGTAATATACTACACGTTTCCTTCCCGTTAGCCTTCCTACTACCAACCGTAGCGCTGGAATTTGATATCACTTCGATAAAACACTCCTCTCTCATCTTTCCGCTCAAACACTTACTTGTCGACCACTTTCAAAACTTTCCTTCTTTTAGCACTGAAAGACAGAAATCAGAAATGCACGTCGCGACTTTCACCCAACTCCCCGCAACACGACAATTTCTAATTTCCACTCATTTTTGGTTTGCTACGAACGATTTTAGTTCCCCTAAATTGTTGGATGAAAGAAATTTCTATTTTTATGACAAAAAAAATTTCAATTTCAATTCCAATTATAATGGGTTTTAGGCAGAGTGCTTTTATGGCTTAATCGTTTTCATTGAGCAGTGAAATGAAAACTTCATTTTTTCCGGATAACTCGAAGTGAATTTTTTATCCTATTGTTTTAAAAGAAATAGCATAGAAAAAAACCTTTCTCTCATTTACTAGTTAATGGAAGAAATCACAGAACACAAGAATTAAAAATGTCAAAAAATTTAAATTATTTTCGTTAATGAATGTTATGGAATGAAACGAAAGAGAGAAAGAGCAAATCCTTGCTAACCTTTAACTTGTCCATGAAACGAACGGCTAAATGGTAAATTAAATGAAAAACCCATCATTCGTTTCTCTTTTTACATGAAATTTGATACCTCACAACTCCTTTTAACTCTGATAAATTATCTTCTTCCTTGAGCGCTTAGGAATGGCGCAATAGTGAATATGAAGAATGACCGACGCGCGTGTTATTTGAAAAAGATGGAAACAAAGAGGACTGCTCACATTTAACGATCATTTTAATGACCGCCACATTTAGGACAGTGAACGAAACAGCGGAAAAGATGAAAGCGATTTGAGCCGCCATATTCCTAATTAGTTACGATTACACATCTTATAATTATCACTACCAAATAGATTGAAAAAAAAATGAGAAAACTAGACTGATAACATTCTTTTAGATCTCAAAGATATCATGCCATTAGCAGCAGTAGGGGAATGGTCAATACCCATCTACTGCTTATAGCAAACGTAATAATAAGTAAGTATCACAAATACTAATTTAATTTACGATTGTTTTAATTAGCAAAGTGCTTTCTTTTGCAATGTAAAATATGCGAAAGAAAGTGCTACTGCACTGAGCAGACAACAAAAGAAAGAAAAAAAAACAGTAAAAAATTATTTCATTGATGACCACGAATAGGAAGGAGAAGAAGTTGACCGCTGGTCTTTGCGATGTCAACAGTGAGTTAGAGAAGTTTCATACGAAATTTTTTTCTAACTCTGAAAAGCAACCTTTTAAAGCGTATTTTCGCACCGCTTTTTTAAAACATATCATTCCTGATTTTTAGCGTGCAAATTTCATTTTCCACTAAAAAGAAGTTGAATTTTCAACTTTAACCCAATTTTTTTTTCAGATCCCTGAAAAGGATTGAGGATAGGTGGAGTGAGAGAGTACTGGCACATTTCCAGAGCTCTAGAATTCCTCTCTTACTAAAGGCTGACAAGTAAACATTGATAAGAGGATTTAGATGTGCACTTCTTCGTCAGCACTTTCTGCAACAATACGACGTCACGTCAACAATGACAGGAAGGCCAGGCCAGCACTAACTGTCATCTTAACCTAACCTATGCTTTCCAACACTTCCAGGTTGCTCGCTCTTCCTCCTCGCAACTGAGAAATGAATGCATTGAATTTTGTTAAATTTATAAAATTTTGAATCTTTTTTATGAGCAGATTATATCAATTGCAAAATGGGAGTGATCGAATTAATCACTTACATTGTAGTGGTAATTATCATCAAAAATTGAATTCATTCATCAACAAAAGATCCATGTCAGCCCTTTACTGTTTTAGCCCATCCAATTTCAATCTCATCATTTCTTAAAACTATTTTTTCATCATTTTTTAAAGGAATATCTTATCAGTAGCTACAACTTCATCATGTATCGTTTGAGTGTAAGAAGAGTGCAGTAGTGAACCGATGCTAATTAATATTTTAATCCTTCCTCGAAAGAGGTCATCCATTGTTAATTCATTAGCAATAGGCTGAAGATGTACTTTTTAGCTACATCAACTCATCGTCCATCAATGGTCAGTGATACGTCTGGCCAAAGAATGATGACCATGGGTCGTTTTTGCTTGGTTGCAATTCGTTCCTTCCATTATAACCTTGCAACTCAAGAATCGAATCCCACGTTAACCCATCAAGCGGAAGTATAAACCGACAATACTACGTAAACAATGCTTACAGCAAAATACTAATAATACTATTTAGAGGACGTGTGATATATCTATTGCATAATGAATGTTACGACTACATTAACACTCAAATATGCAAATAAGTCAGGAAAGAGCAGTTGTCCATGCTTGCTTTTCATAAATTTAACAAAAATTAAGAAATTTTCTGCTTCATTCTTTTTTTTTTTAAATGTAACGAAGTTCTTCCTCTTCGTTATCGATTGAAACAGTATTAGAATGCATAAATTATCATTGAAAATTTGATACTAATCAATCTGTTCGACAGATAGGTCGATGCAGAGAGATGTTGGAACTTTGGAGTTATAAGGAAGTAATCCACGATGAGTACATGGATAAAGCCATTTCGTTACTGATTTTAGAAAAAGAAAAATGATTGAAATTATCAGAGAATTTGAAAATTGTCTCTTTTTGTCGCAATGAAGAAAACGTTTGCTACTTTCAGCTCAATATGAAATGCTATCTTTTAGGATTTCATTTAAAATATTTCCGCAAATTCGTTTTTAAATTCAAGAAGAAAGAAATGAAAAAGAACTGTTCGATCATTGAATGTACCTGTGAATTTATAGCACGTGTTGTTTGACACGTGTAGTGCTGGACTTAAATACCTGATATTTACAAGTAACTGATGTTAATTTAAATAATTTATTAATTTGAAGAAATTATACCGATGAGCAATTTCGATCCTCTTTGCATACATTAATAATTTGATGCCTCAGATGTCGTTTCAAATCAGCATCTACCTGAAATTTAAATTTTTATCAATAAATATTTATTTCGAAAAATATACCAAATATCTTGTCTATCAATCAATGTGTGTGGTCTTCCTTTTTCTCTTTCTCTCTCACTCTTTTTTTTCCAGAAATTTCTAAAATAATTTCAAGTGAATTGAAGTAAGAAGGATTTCAGCATCAATAACTTCTACCCATTAAGTACTTCTCCACCATTATTATTTACTCTTCTGGTGAGAAATTCATTGTGAAACTTTTCCACATAGTTGAGCAATAATCACCATCTTCTAACATTTTCCGGCTCTGTCCCCGAAATGACCCTTCCATAGGTCAACCAACATACTTCGAAAGTGACATTGTTGACATTAAAGTTAATGATGAGATTAATGTCCTCTGCGTAACTTTTATTGACATTTCCATCGTCTACTCAAACAGAGGACATTTTCATTACAGCTAATTTAATTAAAAAAAATTTTTTCCAAAAGTAATTTTGTGCCAAATTTAGGTTATTTTTTTTTCATTTCTTCAACTAATCAACTTTCGCCTACATTTAAATGCGCTGCTCGCCTCTCGATGTGAGCGAATGGAATGGAATTGAAATGAAATAATTTACTTATTTTGTTGCTCAATCCGTTCCATCCAGAAATGCACAATTGCCGCCTACAGTACGGCTGAACAAAAAGTGCACAGATATGTTGAATGAATTTCAATTCAGATTTGAATACTTTTTAAATTGATAAATCAATGATATTTGGCTGCAAGCAAATGAATTGATCAAAATATACTGCAATTTTCATTTAAAATTTACTGCTCTAATTCCTCTTAACTTATTTTTCACGTATATTTGAGGGTTTTAAAAAATTTTAGGATTACTGAAGGACAATTTTGTGATAAGTTTACATGTTGGTTACCTATCTCATTACGAATTAGATGACCTGCATGATTGGATGACCTGAATTATACGTACGTTCAAAGAAAATCGTAACGTGAAAGGCAAATTACCTTGCAAATGTAAGATACTTGTACGACAGGGCAATTGAATGAGCGTCAATGATCCGGAAATTATTAAATTAATTCCATTTATCTTCAACATCCTTCATTTACGGATCATCATCACTATTATTGCGAAGATCAGTGGTAGTATTAGCAGTGATGATGATGCCGACGATGATAAAGAATTGGTTTGAAACTGCGAAAAGAAATTTTAGAAAATGTTTGCTAATATGAAAATTACAGTATCCATAAATTAAATGACAAAAATAGAAATGAACAAATTATTTGGAAAAACTACCAATAAATTTCAGCGAAATTAAATAATCAACTGGCTATTGTGATTATCAAGGGAAGCGTTCCCACGTGGTATGCAATTAATAATTAGTGACGTATGAAATGTCAACATAGGTATACGAAAGTAATGAAATTAGATACGTGTGAATCTTAATGTTTAATTATTTTATTAATTGTAACGAATAGTCATATTCATAAAAGTAATCAATAATTTACATTAAATCGTGATCTATGCCTTTATTCAAGCTTGCGCAAATATTCTGCGTGAACGTACCCCACGCTACTTTCACGCGAAATACAAATCGGTCAATCAATTAATCGATATGAGTGTGTGAAGTTGAAGTTGAGTTTTCACTTGTGGACAAAAGTGACTACGAGGCATTCATTTGTTGTAATAATTGGACAAGACATCAATTAGTTGCTAGTCATGTTATTGGTCACAATAGATGGAAGGGAAGGATTTTGAAAAGCGCAGCACTTCAGGATGATGGTCGATGGGCAGTAGAGGTCACAACACCAGCAATTAATAAATATTGTTTGAAAGTTCTGTGCAAACAACTACACGATTAAAATGCGCACAAGCGGAAATGTCTTAACAGAAGAAGACTGTGGTCCCACTTAGATGAAAGTAACTTCTCATAGGATGATGATGATGATGATAACCTTGAATGTAACCTGCCTAATGTTGAAGAAAATAATTACCACTGTTCGAGGTGGCGAATCATCCAACAAAATTCGAACAAATTTTACTCATCGCTAATGATTATTTTGAAAATTTAAAAAATGATACTTTTATTGCTGAGCGATTGTCTTTGATAGGTGAAACTGAACGAAGAAAAAAATTGGACAGTCAATAATTTTACATCCTTAAAAAAGGAAAGCCAACTAATTAATGATCGGTTAATTGAATATGCAAATAACCAAATGAGCTATTGTTTACTAAATAACTCAAATGGACAATTTGAAACTTATAAGTGGGTTGAGAAAAAGGAAAAGAACATATTACAATACAATTAAATGTTAACACAGTTGCTCACTTTCGTTTATCGGAACATTCACTTCAGGCTTGGCAAAATGAAATTGAAATGAAACTGTAGATGAACTTCACTTAATTTTCATTTTCCGTTGAAACAACTACTGCTAAATTTGGAAATGAATTTCACTTAATTGAAAAGATATCCATCTGTTCAATGTGTTTGTGTTTCAAAGTGTAGAATTGTTAGTGGAAAGTAAAAATACAGGAAAAGCATGCATGAATGGAAGGAACAGTTTGATAGCATTCAACTTTTGCCATACAAATAAAATCACTTTATTTGCATAGCATTGAATCATTTGCCCTCTTCAAAAGAAGGTGTCATTGCGGCGGCAAACTACAAAGCCCACCTCATCGCAAGGTATTATTGGCAATTAAATGAAACGTGTCGGTGCTTTGTGTACACTTCCCGAGATAAACTGATTGGTGGGGGAAAAAAGGAAGAACAGCATCAGTGAGCTGATCAGTGATGACCGACAAGTGAGTAAGATGGTCCCTTGCAGAAAGTTGCTAGGAGAAATGGTCATTATGCCTATCAACGGGTACATGGTTAATCAGCATCATCATCAACAAAGTTAATGACGTTATCATTAAAACAGATGGGAATGATAAGTTGATACGATCAGTGGGTAAAAAAGGCTGGAAAAGAGTAAGAGAAAAGGGAAGAGAAGACGTGAGAGAGACAGAGAGAGAGGAGGAAGAGGAGGAGAAGGAAAAGGTGGACAATTTCAAGAAAGTCTCAATTTCTCACCGTAAATTCCTGCTCTCTTTTTTTACCAACTCATCTGGCGTCGTGCATCTGTCATCATTAATCTCCTCCCGTTCACCGGTGCGGCGGAAAAGTAAATTTGTGGAATTTCTGTTGACATAAATTAAGAAGCGGAGCAAACTTCAACATTCCAAAACATATGGCTTTCAATTCAGCAATTACAACTAATAGATATTGTAGTTAAGTCGGAGCAATTCAAACTTCAATTTTATTTAAGATGAGAAAGGAAAGAAGCACTTGGGAAGCGTTATCTTCAAGCAAAAAAAAGAATTGCAAAAAAATTCATTTCAACAACACTATTAAATTTAAGCAAAAAAAAGCACTACCCAATGCTTCATTGTTTTTTCTTTCCAAACAAACAATTCATTAATGTATGACTTTTTTGTATTTTTTTTTCTGAAATTTAACTTTAATTATTTCATAAAAAGTAAATTGAAGCCATGATTTCCGACAGATTTTAGCACATTTGATGGAGGCGTACTGTGCATTTGCCGGACGTTCGATGAAAAATAGAAAGCAAACGTCCGAGAAAAAAAGAAAAAAAGAGCAACGTGTTCAGCGGGTTTGTTTTCATCTATAGTAAACCTCAAAGCACTTTTTCATCGCTATGAAAAACAAAATTAGACAAGAAAAATCACACTTTACGAAAAAGATGGGAACAGATTTTGTTTTTAATTTAAAATTTTGATCTAAACATATTAAAAGTAAAACTGAAAGTTGAAACTATCAAAAATTAATCAAGATGATTACACACTTAAAATAAGAGAATATGCTGAACTGAATTACTTAACTAAGTTAAAACTGATCTCTCGTCTTTTTCTTTAATCAACCCGTTAATCTAAAACTAGTTGAAATTTGTAGATAAAAGTAAGCACACTTCCTCTCTCAAACGAATCACAACTAAATATGTTCATTTTTCCTCTCTACCGTGTTGTTTCGTTGAATTTTCATTCCTCAAATTCAAATTCCACAAATTTTCCATCAATTGCATTGCTTAGCTAAATAATAATAAATCAACGATCGTTCTTTCCTTCCATTGAAATTTCAATATTTTAATGCATCTGAGTGAAGGTAAAGCATACTAAAATGCAGTTGTCGCTTTATTTGTACAATACGGAACGGAATTCCTTAGCAGCACAAAGCTGAGGGCAATAAATCAGGATTTCCGGAGTGCTGGAGTCACTGATCTTAAGCAAATGTTATTCTTTCCATTTCCATTCACTCCAATTCAAACCATTAAACGATCATTTTATTGGCAAATATCAGCCCAAATCACTCACTCACCTCCCCCCCCCCCTCCCTCCTCCTCGGATAATTTATCTGTACAGCTGTCTTACATGTGTCTTCAATTGAATGACTTTACTTTTCGGCTTCTTTTCATTCTCTTCTCTCCTCACTCCTTTTTTTTAAATCTCCGGTCTTATTAAGCAGAGATTTCAAAGGCTAGATCAACCCGGAAAATTTCCGGAAAGCTACCCGGAATCTTCCATTGAACAACAACACTAATTCTAGAATATGAATATTAAAAAATGAAGAAAGGGAAGAGCGAACTTAGAATTAATTTGTTGCATCAATTACAACATAACCAATAAAGGAAAATTAACAAGCAATACACATAATAGATGTTAAGTAATTTTTTTAAATTTAATTTTGCTTTAGCGAGGAAGAGTTACTGCTGTGGGATTGGTAGATTGCCAGCTATTTCTTCGCCTTTCGGCGATCATCGCTAGCTTAATGTTTACAATGGCCGCAAGGAATGGATTAATACTTGTAGGATCGATGCCGCTTTATTGCTTTCCATTTTCACTGGTTAAGCTTACAGCTTTTGGGGTCAACAAATAAACCAACGATTGAGGAATTCTGACTCTCATCATTGCTAACATTCTCTACCACTCACTGATCGCTCGACTTTTCCAACTCTAAAATTCCCTCTTTCCTAGCTAACAAGTGAAAGTTAGCAATTATAGTAATTAATACTAGTAAGTGATAATAATAGCGATAGCTGTAATTACTAGTAATGATAATAGTAGCAATAAGCAATGATAACAGTGATAACTAACAGCAATAATGATAGTAATAATCAACGATAATAATAATGATAACAATAATAAATAATAATAATGATAATAATAATAATTGATAATAATAAGTAATAATAATATAAATTAATAACAATAATAATAAATAATGATTAATAATAATATAAAATAACAATAATAATCAACAATAATAGCAATAATAATAATAACAAATGATGATCGTAGCAGTGATAGCAACAACAACATTTGTTGATGAAGGAAAAACGCATTGGAAATTTTGCTAACACAAAGCGACTTTCATTTATGAATAAGTTGCAGCAGAAAATGGCTTTTACTAAAATTTTTATTCAATAAAGTCGTTAGCACAAGGAAGACGCACTCAGAGAGGTTTCAGAGAGAGTGAGAGAGAGAGAGAGAGAGAAAGTGACAACAATTGTTGAACTGTCTAAATAAACATTCTTTTGCTATTATTTGAACAAAAAAAAAAAATGAAGGTTGAAATTTATTGCAGTACTTGTTTAATTTTTTTGATTTTCGTAAATTTTTTTTTGGATAAAATATTTGAGAAAAAAAGACAAATATTATGGAAAAGATGAAATACATTTAAAAACATCCAGCAATTTTAATTTCATGCACTTTGCATAAATTTTCCTCTTTTTTTTGAAGGAAAAAAAAGGTCTATCATTTTAAATGATAACAATATTATCACAAAATGAGTGTTTATGCAAATTATTTCATCAGCGAAATGATATTTGGTGAAACCCATCAACAATTGGATGAATTGAATTTAAATCTTTCAGAAATGATAGAATGGAATTCTATCATTTTCTAAATGAATTTGAAAAAGTGTGTTGCAGTTGATGTGTATAAGGTTGAAATGATTTCAATTGATCGTTTCAACTGAAATTTTTGAATTCCTTATTTTAGCTTAATATCATTAGCGCAAAAAAACAACACACACCCACATACATATAAATATATTCGTTCCCTGTAATTTCGATTTTTCTTTATGCGTTCTGTTTCCAATTTTGCTTGCACTCATTTGACTATATTTATTTCAGATCTTTCTACCTCTCTTTTCCCTTTCCTTGCTCACCCCCGCCCCGTACAGTCACCCTGCTCCTCTGAGTTTTATTCCACGCACTTCAATCATCCTCTTCGTGAGCGAAAGAGGAGGAAAGAAGAGAAGGAATGATAGGGTTAAAAGAGATTGAAATATTTGGCCAAGGAGTGTGAGAAGAAGAAAGGAAACTCTACTAACTCTCTCGATGCTTGAAATGATCAACAATTTAAACGCTTCCTCTTTTCCTCATTTTTATTTTAAATTTATAGAAATTAAGCATCAAGTAAACATCTTCTATCAGTCATCTTCTTCACTTTAGCACTATCTCTCAGGAAAAGAAAAAAAAGGAAAAAATGCAAAAGTATTTCCATTTAATTATTATATATTGTAATTTCAACAGAAAAAAAATGTGATAATTTCATTTTGTAGTTTTAGCATCATTTTCTCTCTCTCTCTCTCTCAACAATGTTTTACCTGCGCTACCGTAATCTGCGCATAATTAGAACGTTTGGTAATTTGAAATATGGTAAAACTGATATCGCTATAATGGTGAAATTATGATTGCGATTACCATTAACAAGTCCTAGCAAACTTAATCATCATCATCTCCTCAAGTTTACTTCCCAATTGTCTTCCATTTTACTTTAACAAATTCAAATCATTTCTTTTTCCCAGTTTAACCATTCCCTCCTATGCAGTGATGCTATCGGTTGGCTTCATTAATTTCGTGGAACTTCCAATTGCTTATGCTATTAGTGGACATTGAAGTGGGCCTACGCTACTAGTGGGCACTGCATTGGAATTACAAGATATCGTAGTACAAAGGGAGAGGTGATATGATTAATGCAAAGTTTGTTTAAGAGTGGAACAGCTGACTGGGAAAACACCAACTGTACTAGCTTAGATCATTGTTAATTCAGTGCTGCCTACGTAAAGCTTGCCATGTAGCAAAACTTCTAATGAAAGTAAAATTACTTCCACGAACATTAATGCATCACTGCTGCGGAGCATTTGTGATGGATGGAAGCGGAGGAGGCAAACAAATGAAGTTGAATTTGATGGACAAAGTGTCCTGGAATTATAATACAAAGACACTCTGCTAAAACGTACAAAGCACACCGCTCGTACCATTAATGGTCTGATTAAGTGGTTAGATAGCTCTCATATTCATTTCAATCTTTTGCTGCATATTTTTCACCTTCAAGGGGAACCTCTCTTATTTGTCAAACTTCAAACAATTAAGCAGCTATTTCTGGAAAATTTAAAATCTATTGTATAAATTATTAAGTAAGCCTAATTGCACAAATTGGTACATCTTTTGACCGACAAGTCTTTTGGTCCGTTGACTTTTTAAATTGACGAAATGCGTCTGTGGGATGATTATTCAAGTAGCAATAAAATAAAATCGAACAATTCAAAATAGGAAAAAAAAGTGCAATAAAAGGAGAAATGTAAAAATGCATAATCAATTTCGATAAATTGGAAAGAGAAGGAGAAAAAGTTTTAATTTATTCCTAAGTTTCCGAAAGAAACAAATAACTAATGAGTGTTCCATTTACTCAAAGTATAATTAACTTACACCACTGGCTATTTCCAATTGATGAAGGCACATTGCTTGGCATTGCGCGTTGAGAAGTTCGTCAGTGACCACTGCTACAGGTAGTTGTGAGAGGAGAAGTAATTGAAATGGAATTAATCTAGCAAGTAGCTTAATTATAATAACTGATGCTTCCATCTGAAATCGCAAGCTTAATTAGTGCCTTGAAATTGATTTGACAGAATTGGGAAATAACTCCTTTATGAATTACAATGTATGCTCATATTCAACTGGTTTTCCGTACGTCACAAAAATGCGTTTGTGTTGTTGAAGACGCAGAAAAATTCAACCTAAATATTTCAATCGATAAATTCTAACGAAAATATCTGAAATGCTTCGCATAAAACATTACGTGTGTAATAATTCAATTAAAATTGTAAAATTCGCTATAAGTATATTAGAAAAGATATTTTGATGAATGTTTAAACTATGAAAATTTTCCAAATTAAATAACACCTCAATTTAAGATTTCTATCGTTTGTCTTTCAAGTGTAAATTAAATTTCGAGCAATAACTTCCTACTGCACTGAGCTAAAAATTTGCATTAAATCTGGTGGAGGGGAGTGCGGCGATTCACACTTCTCCCCCGTCATCCCCGCGCATCTGGGAATTAGCCAAATTCCCAGGTCACTCTCTCGCTCCCTTTCACCCAGTACTTCCCACAGTGCAAAATAGCTGATCAACTGTGAACGATACATACGATCGCTTATCATCAACAGTGATAGCCAGCGACCAACGATCGTCGCGCTGCTTTGTTTAGAAGGAAGGAAGTGGCGAACGGTGAGGAGTTGAGGAGCGGAAGGCGGAGTTCCTCCGCTCCTTTCCGCTACCGCACATTGCTCCGCCCCGGAAAGATACGATGTTATCTAACGGAAGCAAATTTTCTTCAATTATCACCACTGCTACTCTAAGGCCTACTACTACTGCTATCCTAATACTCATTACCTGTTACCTCATGTCCTCATTATTCGTCGGTATCAGTAGTTTGAAATGATCCTAGTGGTGTTGCTTGGTACCACTGCTGCAGCAGTAGTTTGAAATGATCCTAGTGGTGTTGCTTGGTACCACTGCTACAGCAGTAGTTTGAAATGATCCTAGTGGTGTTGCTTGGTACCACTGCTGCAGCAGTAGTTTGAAATGATCCTAGTGGTGTTGCTTGGTACCACTGCTACAGCAGTAGTTTGAAATGATCCTAGTGGTGTTGCTTGGTACCACTGCTACAGCAGTAGTTTGAAATGATCCTAGTGGTGTTGCTTGGTACCACTGCTACAGCAGTAGTTTGAAATGATCCTAGTGGTGTTGCTTGGTACCACTGCTACAGCAGTAGTTTGAAATGATCCTAGTGGTGTTGCTTGGTACCACTGCTACAGCAGTAGTTTGAAATGATCCTAGTGGTGTTGCTTGGTACCACTGCTACAGCAGTAGTTTGAAATGATCCTAGTGGTGTTGCTTGGTACCACTGCTGCAGCAGTAGTTTGAAATGATCCTAGTGGTGTTGCTTGGTACCACTGCTACAGCAGTAGTTTGAAATGATCCTAGTGGTGTTGCTTGGTACCACTGCTACAGCAGTAGTTTGAAATGATCCTAGTGGTGTTGCTTGGTACCACTGCTACAGCAGTAGTTTGAAATGATCCTAGTGGTGTTGCTTGGTACCACTGCTACAGCAGTAATAGCTTTATTTACTACCGTCCCACCACATTTCCATTGTTCCGTTACTCTACACGGAATAACAGGTTACGCTTTTGCCTCTAAAAGTTGAATGAATGAATGAAAGAGTTCTTTTTTTTTCGTATTGTCACAGTGGACGCATTATAATTTGATTGGTACAAAGCTAAAAGCAATTAAGCCGTCAAATGTCATTCGATCTTTTACTTTTCCTCTTTTTTCAAACATACAACGAGTGAATTGTTTGAAACAAAATTTCTTTGAAAAAAAAAAGTGACAGAAATAGTGAAATTGCACAGCGGAAAATTTTGCGCCAACAAATCAACTTCTTCACTTGGAGCGGACGCTCGAGAAATAAATTGCGCTCAGCCTCCTCGAAATGTGTTTTTCTTTTCACCTAAGGTTCAATTTAATTTTAATTATCAAATGACATCTTTTAAGTTAATAGCAAAAAGTATAATTGGAATTTCGCTACAATAAATTGTCGAAGAATCGATTCCTTTTCCTTTGAAAAAAAGATTTTTTTGAAAAAATAAAATGTAATTTAAAAAAATATTGTTGATTTAACAAAGTTCAAAGTGCCAAAGACTGTTACTACCGTGCTACTCTTACTACTGCTGCCTCTTACTAAATTGATCTTATCGTCATCCATTGATGCAAATTTTGCAACTGTAATTATTCTAATTAGAAAAAGGTCTTTTCCTAAGCACAACATTTATAATGAGACATCCTAAAAGTTGCACAGAAACTCCAATAATTTTGAAATAATTAATTAGTTAGTGACTGTCGCCACTGTTATGGTCAATCAAAGATCATTTTTATCTACTTTACACGCTATTGATTGCACATGGAAATTATCTGTTAAAAATTAATATACACTGAGAAATCGCTTAGGACCGCCAATTAAAATTTCTCAAATGACCTTAATAAGTGAATGCAAAAGTGGGTAGAAATAAATGGACATTTTTCTCAGACGAAGCAAAATTATTAGTGGAAATTTCATATCTTCAAATATTACCGATGCAAAATTTCATACCTCCAAAAGTTATTGTGCAAATTTAATGTTGTCACAGAAGTTTGGAATTAAAACCAAAAGGGAAAAATAGCTGGTACAGTTCGATATGAAATCTAAAGATCTGTAAATAGAAAGGGTCACTGTACTAGCATTTTCACTCTCATTCAGTGATTCTCAAGCGGTTGTTTTTGGAAACGATCGACAAGATAACTGTAAGTGCTATTATATAACATTAAAAGTTAATTTCATACAGTACCATATGGAAAACAACAACATGCAAAATGCAAACGAAAATTATCTGAAGTACGAATGGTGGAAAAATGAAGACTACTGATAAGAGCTGTTAAAAAAAAATAAAAAACGAAAGGCTTAAATTAGCATCGATGGTTAATATCGTAATGTTAAAGTTTCATTACGAAGACATTTCACGGTGCTGATCAGATCAGATTGAAGATATACAGTTATGGGTAATGTGAGTGAGTGGTTGACAGGCGACAATTTCCCACTGAGATCTTTCCCAAAGGAGAAAGTTGATATCGCTCGGTCTACGATCAGATATGCAAGACTAATTGAGAGAGGTATAACAACAGGTTAATGATAATGGCCGCAATACAGGTAAAGGTAATATCGTACAATTTGCGTAATGATGGATGGATGGATGAATGAGTGGGTGGAACGTTTCACTACGATAGAGGTCAGTGCTTACAGTTATTATTGGCTATAATAAATTCACCACAAATATATCTGAGCATAATTTCTCCTTCCTCTTGTCCATTCTGTTGCTAACTGAAAAATTTTGAAAGAAATAACGGAAGAAATGTTTCAATTAATTTAATTCATTAATTAACTAATCTCTTCCACACTTCTATTTTTGCATTTAAATGGCAGATAAGTTAATTTTGGTGAAATTACACGTAACGGCAACAAATGGCAGAGAGTGTTTCGGATATGCGAAAAGTAGAAAATGATAACTTTTCACTGAATTATTAATTAGAAGAAGACCTAGCTGAAGGATGGAAGTGAGAGGGTTTACGTCACGACTATGACTGTGTGATTGTTAACACTAAGCAATATCGGTTTGACAGCATAAATTATCAAACATTCCAACAACTTTGATAATAGCAAGAGTGATAAGAGTGAGTTAGTCTTTTCTAATCAGTCTTATCAGACAACACTTCCTAGATCACTGATAAAAATGTTTCTTAAAGACGGAAAGAAAGAAAACGTCTCTCGCGTTAATTAATTTCATCCTCTCTTCCTCCAACTAATTAGCATTTTCTCTCTTCATCTGCTGCTATTGCTACATTTACGTGAAATGCAGAAAGGGTGAGATCACGAGAGAGAGAGAGAGAGAAAGTGAGAAAGAGAGAAACCGCAGACAGAGAAGTCACAGACAGAAAGCGCAATTGTTTCCTGAATTTGATATTTTTTCAATTTCTAGCCTACCACACTGGTCTTCCTTCCTTTCTCAAACGACAAGCACAGTTACAGTTAAGCTTTCCATTAGACACTTTAAACGCTTAGCGGCATTTGCACACCAATGTCGTGCATTATAAATTGTGCACTTAAAAGTGACGAGTGCTTTTAGGACGGAGTATAGGGTCATCAACATTTTATAAGTGGACAATGTCCTTGCGTCATTTCATATGTCTCAGTATTCCGGATCCGGGATCTACACTATTGTTCCATATTTTATGCTAATGAAAATATGTGCATCTCAGAAGTTCACACTTTCAAATTTTGCAATTTTAAAAAGGATGAATAAAAAATTTAATATTATCAAAACAATACAAATTTTTAAATAACATCCAAGCATGAACATTACTGCTAAATGAATCATTCATTTCTTTAGTACAAATGAGATTCAAAAATTTTTCTTAAAAATTTTGCATTGATGGGCAGTAGCGTGGAAGAAGAATAGCAGTGAATTCAATGCTAACTGAATTAGTCATTTTTGTTATTTCAAAATTTGACATCTGGCAGTATGATAGGACTGTTGCGTATCGTAGCGAATATCAGGAGATTGTTCGGGAAGCCAGAGAAATCGACTGTCAATTCATTAATAATTGACTTTCAAATATGGTAGGAATCCTGAAACACATGAGTAACACGATATTTTCAAATAAAAAAGGATAAGAGAGGGTAAAGTTGATAAGTTAAAAAATTAAGTTTGCCACTGAAAAATTTTGATGTTTGAATTTTTCCTCCTTTTTGGATGATAAAAATAAGACTAAAATGAAGCTTTTTCATTTAGTACATTTAATTAAATTATAAATTATGCTTAAAAAGGTACTTCAACAACAAGTGTTGTAAATAATAAGCTATTAGTTAATATGAATTATAATGGTTAAGTGGAAATGATACTTACCGATTGAGTGACGGACAATTGCGCCACGTTTTTCAAGCTGAATCTTTTGAAGCATTGACAGCTGCAATATTTGCCAAATAAATCATTGAAAAAAAACGAGTGTCCACTTGCTACACGAAAGAGGAAGGGCAGCGATAACAACAGAGGAGCACTTTGTCCTCTTCACGCTCGGCGCAAGTTGCCGAAATGGCGGGGGGTCAGCCAAACATTTCTTCCGAACAAAAACATACCTGTCAAACACAAGAAGTGCACATTTAAATTTAGATAACGAATAATTTGATACTTTTGACTTTAGACACTTCAAAAGTTAGCCAACGACGAATAAGCTTGCAGCTCTAATTTACGACAAATTCATTCAATTAAAATTTAAAGCATTGAAGCAGTCACGGAAGACATGTAAATTTTAAGAGATAAAAGAATGATAGTTACTGCTAATAGTCAAGATAATAAGTAATCCTTAGCTTTATCAAATTAATTAGCTACTAATTATTTTATCCGTCAAATGAGAAAGCAAAAAAACGAATTTACATGTTTTTTTTTTAATTTACATGAGAACGAATTGTTTGTTTGTTTCTTTTCCTTTTGTTCAATTTGCAACAAATTTTCGTTATTAAAAATTTGTAGAGTAAATGATTTCAGCACAGATTTTATTAAAATTAATATTCCACTCGATTGAGGAGAAAAAAAACGGGGAGGAAAGAGGGAGAGTTTTATTTCTCTACCGATAATTAATGGCAAGTTTACCTTACAGTATCCGGATCGCTTTAACTTAAAGATTATTGTCGGTGCTAACAATTGCTAATCCGATCGATGTTCCCATTGTTGGAAAATACCATTATCGGTTTGGCGAACACACACACACACAAGCATTTCCGTTGTTTTCCTTTTGTCCTCTTTTATTAATTAATTTAGATATATCTAAAATTAAATTATTAAAACTATTAAGTTTTAATAATAATGCCTCACAGGTACAATCATAGCGATCATGAATGCATTTTGTTTTTTTCTTTACTACACTAAAATGAATGAAAAATTTATTTGAATTTCAAATTAGAGCAATTCGAGTGAAATTTTGAAGTTTTAACTTGCAAAACATGCAAACGAATAGTGTTAAAATTTTAAATCTTTTAAACAAAATTCCTAATTTTATACACTAAGCTAACGATTGTAACTTCATGCAGTTCTTTTAAGTGTATGTAGTAAGTCTATTTCATTAGCACTTCACTCTAGAAATATGCATAATAAGAAACGAGCAAAAAAGAGGAAATTGTAGAAATCGTAAGAACGATTGAAGATGCATGAGAGCATTGGTATTGGTAGCATTGCTAACAGGCGCAAATGGGACAATTGTTTTGCGCATCAATAGAGGCGACACTGTTCTTTAACCACTGATTGATCACTGATGCAATTCAAATTACTGTAAAACCGGATTGCTAACATTTTCTCCGAATTATCACTCTTTCTTCCATAGCTCTTTGACTTAGAAATTTTACGTACGTCCGTCCAGTCACGATTACCGCGTTTCACTCTATTCCACTCCATTCAATTCCAATTTTACAACCTTTTTATTTTGTTCATTACCTTTTTACTCGTTGTTCACTAATTGTTGACTAAGCACAATGAAATTTCTTTCACCGTTGCTAAAGCAAATATATGACATTGGGAATTCGAATTCATTCAAGCTCTGTAAAATTTCTTAGGTAGAAATGAAGTCATAGTATTTGTAAATTGTTTTGCCGATAAGGGAAATTAGTAAACAAAATTTATAATTTAGGTGTGAAAAAAGAAAGATTGATTTAATCTAACTTTATTAAAACGTATTTTGCGACATTTATTTGAACAAAGCATTCGTTAAATCAGTAAATATAAGCATTTGAAAAAAGTTTACATTTGTAGAAATTAGTCGTAAATTTTGCCGAACATTTTTAAATTGCTTTTTTCCATTCCTTTTTTTTCTTCGGAACCGTTTACTGCCAGTTTTAAGAATTTTTCACTTTCTCTTAAAATTGCTGCTCTTATTTTCAAATTTTAAATTTCCCATGAATATTTATGGTTATCGATGTTCAAATGACTTTCCAGTTCCTTATTTTCATTTCATTCTATTTGTGCTATTATTAGTTTCATTTCCTCAATAAAAAATTTTACAACTGCAACAAATGAGGATAGTTTTTACGAAAGACCTTCAAAAAACTAGCTTCTTCCACCTTTTCCCACAAGCCTAATTGTAAAAAATGGTACTGAATTCCCATAAGTGATATCATTATAGCCTACTAAGTAATCAAATTAAGTTATCGGTCCAATTAAGTTATTATGGCTTACTAAGTAATCGAAATTAAGTTATGTGCAAATTATTTTTGTTTGAAGTACTCCGAGGAGGAACTGTGCACTTACTGAAATGAGTTGTGAGAGAAAAGGTCAGAATGAAGTTGGCTGGGAAAAAATGCATTTGAGTTCAAAAGATAATGACGTCACTTATTTTAGATATTAAAAGATAGCGCGGTGATCACTGTTAAAGGTTGCGATAGTACTTGGCTGAGCTGGATGGATACCAGCAACCAGTGGAAGTTTTGAGATTTAGAAATAAAATTAAGGGTTTCATCGCCCTCCCACTTTTCATTATTCATTTCATTAGTCGGCAAACGTGTAAATGTTGAAATTAAACAATAAGCAATGAAAATGTATGCAAATAAATGAGATGTGAGCGATCGATCGACACTTCCATTATTACTGTCAATAAATGAAACGACCAATAATAACCTGCGAGAAGAATTTTGCAACACACTTTTGAATTATGAAAGTTTTAATTTAAAATGATAAATTTTCAAATTTTTTCAATTAAAAATTTTTGTTGACATTAGTCGACAAAATATTATTTGGTCAAATTTAATTAAGTAAATTATGCAAACTTGCAATCGATAAAAGAAATGTACCGATAAATAAATCATATAGTTTATAGGTTGAAGTAATTTCAGATAATTTACTATGGCTGATTGCTTATAGCCAAATATAAGTCGTTCGGCTCATTGATAATTTGATAAGCTAGATGGATTAAAGGAGATGATGATAGCTGGCACGTAAATTTCAAGTGTTGAAGTGCCCTCTACTACAGGCGTGCACAAATGTGATGGTAATTAGCCGTCTGGAACAAAACAAAACAAAACAAAGCATCTTGAAGTAATAATTAAAACTAATGAGGTCAGTTTCACCGTCATCCTTCCTGAGCGAACCGGCACTGAAATTCAACAAGAGCCACCCAACCACCTCCACCTGTCGGTTAGCACGATCTACCGGGAGGTTGTTCACAGATTGGATATGCATGAAGAAATGTTCCAAAGGGAAGTGAGGCACACTTCCACCAGCTTATCACTCCTCAAAATCAATATATGCAAATTTCCTCAACTAACAGGTAACTTCCTTGTTGAAAAAGAATAAAGCAAAGTGTGACAAAATGGTAGGCGTAGCTTGAGCTCACCGATTTCACTTACCAGTCGGAATGTGCGCATCACTGATTTACTTTCAAAATATCGGTGCAGCAGCAATTGCAATTTATACGGAATTTTTATCAAATAATTAATTTAAGACCGAAACGTGCCGTTGCAACGAATGCATTAAAAATTAGTTTTAATAATATTTAACTCAAAACGACTGCCAATTATATTGTGCATTAGCCACCACTCGCACGCGTGCAAGTGGAAATTTTAATTTCACTTTTTTCTTTTCATGAATAACGCGTGGAATACTTTCTACTGCTCTCTGAATTCTCTCACTTTCCATCAGACTATTTAAACGACTGCACGAAAAAAAAACTCCGTGCAGTACGCAATCGTTCTGTCTAAATTTTATGGGAAATTTCATTGAAAATATTTATGAATAACTCTTTCACACTTAAAGAGAACAACTATAAATCATACGATACTTTCTTGCTTATCTCATTCAATTGAACTATTAATTAGAACCTTTGAACTTGCAACAATCCTACTAAATGTAATTAATTAGCACGAATGTTCATTTGTGATGTGTAGCGATGATTGAATGTGCTAAAATATTGAGTTTCATTGAAGTACTGGAAGAAAAGAAGGAAGGAGCTCCTCGAGTTCCATCGAATTGAATTTTTCGTTTGCGTTGAAAAGAGAAGAGTTGATGGAAGAAAAAAAAACCATAACACGTCCAAAGGTAAAATGAGGAAAGTTGAAATAAGCGAAATCGATCTTTACTCATTTAACGATTGCAACCTTTGGCCTTTAAAACTGTTCAGCGTCAATAATTTTTAAAAATATGTTGGAGCAAAGTTTTTTTTTTTTTTTTTTAGAAATATGTTGGAGAATTATGCAATTCGGAAAATAATAGAGATGAAAATTTAGAAATATGTTGGAGCAATTTGATGATGGGCAGATCATCAGATCGTTGTTGATGAGTTACTTGCAGAAAATTTCACAGATCGATTCAGCTCATACATCTTTTGAGCCTTTTTTTTTCAGCCTTTACTTAATTTACGGCGCAATACGATCTAATTTAATCCAAAATGACTCGCAAAACTTCATGCAAATGAGATTAGTATCAGTGCTAACAGATTGATTGCACTGCAAGCATGTCCTTTCCAAAATCTTTCCTCTAAACATTTTTCATAAATTATGAAAATTCTGAAAAAGGTTCCTTATGGAAAATTTAGGGAAATTATGCAATTTGGTAATAATAGAGATAAAAATGAAAATAAAACTTGAAATTTCATTTTGACACAAAAGAATTTGCACGACTTCATCAGTCCTGTTTATTACTACCTGCTGGATGGCGCCATTAGGTGAACTTCTTACAATTATTGTCGCATCAAAATTTCTCTCCTACAACAGAAGCAGAATTGCATGCATATGTGCTCGAAGTGTCGAAGCTCGAAGTCACTTTGATATCATCGTCGATTAGCTAACTCTCTAATATCAGCAAAAGGATGCCGCTGTTGAACTGTTGCTTGTTTACTTTCAAATATTTCCAAGGGAATTGACATTTTGACACTGAAATTACATGAAGTAAGACGTTGCAAGACTGAAATTACGTAAAGTAAAGAAATTCACTGCTAACAAAACATTTTATTCTGAAGATTTGCCACATTAATGAGTTGTTTCAGCAAAAATTTAATAATATATAAGTGGAAGGTGAACTTCACAGAATTTCGTGCGTAATTTAATAGCAAATTATTGCAAATCTACCGCTCTCCTCTCTCTTTGCAAAAAAAAAAGAAAAAGATTAGCTATTTGGAAATTTCTAATGTGAAAATTAACTTACAGTTAAGTAGTATACTACGAAAAGTTAGCTGTTCAATAATACGAAGTAATAAATTGGCGAAGATTAAAATGACCAAAATTTCCATTTTGTTTTTCAATTTGAATGAATGCACACTGACATGACATGAGGTGAGAGGAGAGGAGAGCAGACGGATAGTACGAGGGCGAAATGAAAGTTGCAAGAGATTGTTGAATAAAAATGGAGGCAGGAAAGAAACAGAATGCCGTATTCCCTAACCTCAAAGCTTAGAAAGCTTACCACTGGTCATCTCACCACTGGTCATTAACAATCGATTCGCCAGCAAACGCCTACTGCGTATTTGCAACACTTTTTTAGTTTCCCTCTCTTACAGCACTCATCCATTCATTATTACGTTTTTTTTCCTTTTTTACTGCTCTTCCTTTTTTCATTCATCATATTCAACTCATTAAGATTAGTTAACCAAAATTTCATTTTTTAAACTGAAAATGAAAACGCAACTAATTAAACTACTTTTCTAATTAATGATTTCAACAGACAAATACGGATAATTAAAAACACACAAAGAAATTTGAATTCCTCGTCAATTAATTATTTCCGTAAATTAGCCAAGTCATGAATACAATAACGATTTCTCTTTCCTTCTCTCCCTCTCTCTCTCTCTCTCTGTTGCAAAATCGTTCTTCTTAGAATTTTAATAAAATGAAAAAAATACTTCTTACATAAATTTAGTTGCAATAAAAGTTACTTAAGAGGTTAATAAGTATATATACTGTTGATCTGGGAAGCTCGATAAAGTATATAGTTCGGTAACTGCAAGATTCACGATGAAAAAAATTTTTTTTCGATTTGACCGCTATAACGTTTGACAAAAATTTTAATTTAGATTAAATTAGCGAAGGTGGAAGGAAAGTGAAATTTGAAAGTGAAATTCATCATCAAACGGATGTGAATGAGGATAGGACCGGCAATTCTCAGACGAATCAGTAGGGTTAGCTATTCGTTTCATATTTTTCATCAACAAATTCTATTAATTTCAACAAATTTTTTCCAATCTTTTTTTTATTAAATTTTATCAAATCGATAATTCGTGTAATTCTAGGTATTAGGTATGCCTCAATATATTTATTTGCTTGAATTAGTAGAGAATATCCTGAAATAAATGTTTCCGCCTATTTATGTTAGTGATATGAAGGAAGTTTTAAGTGGCATGTGATCTAATCATTTTTAATGAGCGACGTTGATATTTTAATTCTTCAATTTCGATTTTAGGAAGGAATCAATACAATTGGCTTTACAATTATTGCTTAAAGTTTGATAGATTTGTATTAAAAGTGGAAAAAAACGTAAATAAGAAGACTGTGATAAACATCCCGCAATAAATCAATTCTACGAAATACCAATTCTTTTTAAAAACTATACGAAATGTCTAATTTATGCGTGGATAAGTAGCTTAGCGGTGTTCTCAAAGAGTTGTATGAATGCGTATAAGGATAGTTTATTTGTTTGCACCTTTTCAGACGCAAGCGTGAACGAATTGATTTATAAATATATAAAAAATCAGTGGGAAAAGAGGAATTTTAAAAAAAGCGCAGAATTATCAAATCAGTTGAGATGTGAAGTGTTGTATAGCGGGGTAACGCGTCTGAATGGGATGATGAACTTTGCTCTTCAGCCGCAGTTAGTTGTTGATGGTAGGAGGTGGAAGGTTGGTGCTATAGTTACGGTTTAAGTTATTGAAATGTTTGCTGCATTTTGGGTTTCTGAGTGGTCGGAATGCCGGGATGTTGCTAATCGTCTCACTGGATTTTCATGAATTTTTTCAAAGTGTTTGTGAAATTCTGATATAAAATTGCAGTGTAGAATGAGTTTATTGTGAAGGCTGCATTTGGATGTGTACTTTACGCTTTTTTTTTTTTAAATAGCTTAATTCGATAAATAAAGTGTATTTCCATGCAAGTAATGCAACGGCTCTCAATTTTCTCTCTTTACCCTTAGTAATGCTGTTTTCGGAGCTTATACCTCATGTGATTTTGCTACCAATGACGTTGGGATAGTTGTTGCAGTAGATCCCGACTTCATGCAATGTATTTTCATGACTAGTAATAATTCATGGCTTCGTTTATGTCATTGAAAAGAGCTTCACTTTTCTGATTGAAAAATTTCTTTGAAAAATGTCATATGAAAATGCCCACAGGGATAAAACATTGGTACTTTTGATTCATTTAAGAAATAATTTGAAATTATCTTTGTGCTGCAAGTGTCAATCAATAGGAAAAGGTGATGCATTACATTTTTCATTAACGAGTTTGTTTTTATGTGGAGAGAATGGAACTAATTCTTGTTAGCGGGTAGGAAAGGCAATTCCAACCGAGTGAGATGGATAATCATTCATTCATTCAAACATATCCTACACTGCGTTGTCCATTTCCAGATCGTTGACAAAAAGGTCTGGAGAGGGAACATGGATATGGATGATCATCAGGCGTGCACCTCTATGGAGGTTACAGAAAATGATCGGAGCTCGGATGATGATGGAATTCACTGGCATTTTTCTCAAGTTAAAGGAAATGTCGAGCCTGATGGAGGTATTACAAGCGACGGTGAGATCTTATAGCGTGTGATCGGCTTTCCATGACATTGTTTCCACATGTGTTATCTTGGGAACATATCCTGTCGTGAAGTCGAATTTATGCTTGAACATCCGTTTTCATCTGTCGCTTTTTTCTTTATTGTGTTGCTTTTGCATTTCTAGTGCTTTCAGTGTGTGCTTTCGATTTTTGTTTATATGATTTCAGAACGATATTTTCTTACGCTTTTTTGAAACTTCTGCCAAAAGGATATAGCGATTGGTTATGGTATTGTTTGTGTTTGCTGTGCCATAATGCTAGTAGTTCTTTTTGAGCATTCAACCAATTTTAGCAGATATTATATCCTGTGTTGAATTTTCTCACGATGGTGAATTCTTAGCAACGGGTGATAAAGGAGGACGGGTTGTGATATTTCAGCGTGACCAAAGTGTAAGTTTTTATTTTTTCAATTTGTTTTTGTGGTTTTTCAATTCCTAAGAATTTTTTAGAAAACCCGAGCTGCAGCATTAGAATAGCAGTGGTTAGTAGGCAGCATGAGAATATTCTCACTGCAACGGTTCTCCGTCAACTTTGTTAATGGAAATCCATGAGTCACTTACTTTTGAAAAGCTAATGCATGATGGTTTCTTACGTCCATTACGTTTCTATGAAAAGATGCTTCTACTGACTGAATTATTTTTATAATCTTAGTAATTATCTCATTAGTTGGGAATTCCTGTTGACATGAACGAAGTGATTACTATGAGAGCGGATTGCTGTGAGAGCGCTTTACTATAATTCGGTTTCTTTATAGGGAAAATTTATAAATGGCCAACGGTCAACCGACTACAACGTCTATTCGACCTTTCAATCTCACGAACCGGAATTTGATTATTTGAAATCTCTTGAAATAGAAGAGAAAATTAATCAAATTAAGTGGCTGAAAAGGAAAAATGCTGCTAATTTTATCCTATCTACCAATGGTATAAAATCGTTTATTGGATAAATATGTCTTTTTCAGTAAGCTCAGATAAAAATCAGCTCTAATTTATCAACACCTAAAAGGTATTTTACAGATAAAACGATCAAACTGTGGAAGATTTCTGAAAGAGAAAAAAAAGTAGCTGATGGTGATTGGAATTTAGCGAGAGATGCTGATGGAGCAACTGTAGGTAAACGAAGTGAGTATATAGGCTGAAATAAAGTTATTATATCTACCCTTGATTTACTGTTTCTTACCCCAAAATTTTTATAGCATCTGTATTTCCACTTTTACTTACATTATTAGCATTTCTTATGCATGCTACAGGCTTTAACGGGCAGCTGAAGCTTCCGAGATTAGTTCCAATGGAATTAATAGTCGAAGCATCTCCCCGGCGGGTTTATGGTAATGCTCATACTTATCACGTCAACTCTATCAGTGTTAATTCTGATCAGGTAGAATATTTTTTATTCAGCATTTCTTGCATTTCGATGTTTCTCTATATGTTCATCTTTAATCGGTTATTCCTTTCAGGAAATATTTCTGTCGGCTGATGATTTGCGGATAAATATATGGCATCTTGAAATTACTAATGAAAGCTTCAGTTAGTTTCATTACGAAAATTTTCAATTCATTCACGTGAAAATTAATTTAAAATAGATTGCTTTTTATCATTTTATTAATTACAAGTTGTCATTTCAGATATAGTTGATATTAAGCCAGTGAATATGGAAGAGCTAACAGAGGTGATCACTGCAGCTGAATTTCATCCTACTCAGTGCCATTGGTTCGTATATAGCTCCTCCAAAGGATCAATTCGCTTGTGTGATATGCGCGATCGTGCACTTTGCGATATTCATGCCAAATGTAACCTATTCAGTTCATGAGTTTATGGAAATGCTTAGTTTTTACCGAGTTAAATTTTGGATTATTTTACTCTTAAGGTAATTACAATAATATTTTTGCAGTATTTGAAGAATCAGAAGATCCGGCAAATCGCTCGTTTTTCTCAGAAATCATCGCTTCTGTATCCGACGTGAAATTTTCTCACAACGGGAGATATTTACTTACAAGAGATTATTTAACCGCTAAAGTGTGTTTTTTTTTCTTGTTAATCGCATCAATCAGCTGAAGTTTTTTTCCTCACCTTTTATTCGTTTCAAAAAACTTTTTATTCCTAGGTATGGGATATAAATATGGAGTCTGGGCCGGTGGAAACCTATCCTGTCCACGACTATTTACGCTCAAAATTATGCACATTGTATGAGAACGATTCCATTTTCGATAAATTCGAAGTTGATTGGAGTGGAGATGATAAGTGAGTTTCTATGCTTTATTTCTTTAAGACCTTATATTTCTTAACGCTTTTTAAACATGCAGTAGTTTGATTTAATTGTCAATATTTGCAAACATTTGTATGTAAGCGATAACTTAGATGTAAAATTGTTCCACGAAGACTAGACGAGAAAAATGGATTCAAAAAAGTTACTTATCTATGTTACTAAACGCTGGGAATTGTTTGTCGCTTTTTTTCAAAGCATATTGAAAAGTACGAACGGTTTATTGCAAATTTTCATTTAATTTTGATTATTTGGGTCATTGGTAACTTGTTTAGAAGAGATCCATTACTTCATTTTCTCTGTTTTATTTTTTCCACTGTCAACCTTTGAGGATATTCAACTTAGTTGCTATATTATTAATTTTTAGCCACATCTTAACTGGGTCGTATAATAACTTCTTTCGATCATTCAAGAGAGGCGTTGAAGCAGGTGTTGCCAAAACTTATGAGGTAAATTGCGATAGTCCTTTTTTCTGACAGAAATATGCTTATTGCTATTCCATTATTTGATTTAAATTTTAGGCTCGTATTGAAAAATCTCATGTGTGCTTACCAACTCGTCGAGTGCTAACATCAGGTGCTCGTGTTAACAAGAAGCGTGTCCTTGCTGGAGCAGCGGAGACGCAAGTAGATGAGGATGTAAGCGCGGATAGTCTTGACTTTACTAAGAAAATTCTGCACACTGCTTGGCATCCTGAACAGAACATAGTCGCATTAGGGGCAACCAATCGACTTTATATTTTTCAGGATAAATAAAAATTTCCTTAATGTAGTTTTCAATGGACGGGGAACATATTTTCATTCCTTTTTGGGTTATTTCATCTTATTTTTCAATTCTTGAGAAGGTGTTTTTACTTTCTTGAGTTTTTTCGTGCAGAATCTTGAACGTTCAATTGTTCGTCGATAATGAGAGATAGGATAAACATTGAAAAGTATAAAATTCTCTCGCAGTTTGTGATGACCGGAGTCTTTTACTTTTAGGGATAACTTTAAAAAATTGCTTATTTTATCATGTATTTGTTGAATTTTGACAATCTGTGCAATATTTTCTACTTTGTTGGCTGCAGTGCTGCTATCAGCCTCTCACGGCTATTTCAATTCCAGAAGAACGTTCACTATGGAGTATTTTCTTATCATTCATGTGAATTTTAGTCACTTATAATTGTTAAAATCTAAAAATTGATTTCTTAAGGAATGTTTGATTCTTGCCCTTCATAATTCAGAATAACACAAAAAGTACGTCACGCTAGAAGCTACATATTAGTAGTATGTATCGTGCTGTTTATTCCGTTACTTAGATTTGTACACTTTATTCATTTCCCTTCAAAACGTAACGTCAGTAATCCATTCTTTTTTTAAATAGATCGAGTATTTTTGTAGCAAACGGGAAAAATTCTTTTCAGCCCCTACTTCTGCAATGACATATCTGCAGGATTTAGTGGTTGGAAATGCTTTAGTTTTATTTAAAATGTTTAATATTACCAGGCCGTGTCGGTGTATTATTGGTATGGCTTGGATCGCTGTTCATTTTTTCAGGCGCTTTGTCTTTATATTTGTTGTTTTTCGTTCTTGTTGGAATTGCTTTAGGCATTTTATATCCTTTCGAAAACTGATTAAAGCATTATGTCAGCACTATAAGAAAATGCGCATATTACAGGAATTTGTTAGGTTTTTTTATCCAGCCTAGAGTTATGGGTAGTCTACACTGATTAGTTGCATTTACATTGTTCACATATAATGTTTCTTTAGTATATGGCTTATTGAAGTACATTATTTACATATTTGGTATCTAACTTATCTTTTTGTTCATCAGGCAATTCAGTCTTTTTGAATTTCTGTGACTCAACAACTTTGAACTTCGTGTTCATACATTATTTTTCCTTAGTGGACAACACGTGAAATTATTGGGTAGTTTTTTCAGTGTTGTTTTATCTTCCTTACAGTATCTCTAATTTTCTTTGCGTTGTACGGATTCATTTCTTTTTGAGTTTTGTGCAGACTAATTTTCACTTCTGTTATAAATTCACATTGACTCTTTACATTTTTAAAATGTTCATGCAGACATATACATTGATTGAGCGAAATATGATCTGGTTTATTATGTTGCGCTCCCTCGCAAAAAAATTGTTTGTTTTATATCTGATAAAGTTAGAGTATGCATCAATGCTGGTATGCGTCAATACAAACAGAATGCATTCTGTAAAGACAAATTAAACTTGTAATCAGTTAATTGCTAGCGAAGTTCAGTTCAATCTAATATTGGACTTCAGGGATACAAATTTCTGATTGTTCGATTAATTAAATTATGGAGTGTGCTATAGTGGTTGTTGCGCTTCGTCTTTTTTTCTGAAGCGGTCAATGAAAGTGTTTTGCGACATGCGACAGTACATTTTTTTTCAAACCTCATCGACTAATTGCTTTATGCAATCATGTGTAGCATTATGAAAAAATGAATAGTACGGGGTAGGAGGTACTGAGATGATGAAAGAATGTTTTCCGAATCTACTATATGTATATCAATGTACTGGAAATTTTAATTAGTATATCAATCTATTGGAAAATCTTACCATAATACAGCCAGGCTAAGCTTGTTTAAAAATTTTAGAAATTGCCTGGGAGACTGTACAAGTTGCATTTGTTGATGATTAGAAGAAGGTTAATACAGTTGGACGTGGGAAGTGCCAGTAATTGATAAATGAAATTAATAATTTGTTATACGAAGTATTGATGATATGCCTTATCCTTAAAGTATTCATCATTCCATTGATCATCCTATTTCATGCACTGCGACAGTATAAGTGGTCAAATGCAAGTGAATAACAGGAATTTTGAATGATTTGCTGAGAAAATAAACAAATTCAACATGAAAAAATATGAAATTCAAAAGCATTCAATATACAAATAACAAATTCCTAATAATTCCTCAATCCTTCAAACGCGCTTGAAAATAGAGCGCCGCTCATCCACAATGATCTTTCCACTAACGAACTCGATTTTTTCATTACTCAACTCATCCATCCAACGAAATGAATGATGATCGGATGGATGGATTATCGAGAAGCTCGAGCTGTCCGTTCACTTCCCTCTCTCTATCGTCACTCATCTGCGAAATAAATAACCGAAAAAGAAAATTTTTAACGGACCGTTGGATGTGAAATGATTTGAGAAGTTATAATGCAACCTAAGTTAGGACAAATCACTAATCATAACGAACAACATTTAATTCATTTTTTTTCTTTTTCGCCTCAATTTAAACTTTTGTCATGAAGAATTTTATTGGGAGATTTTCCAGAATGAATTTTGATGTACATAACGGATGATGGCACATTACTTTCCATCCATATGCAACGATCGATTGCGGTGGGATGTGAAGGAGTGGTGAATGTATTTAACAAAAAAAGTGCGAAAACAAAGAAAATCGAAATGATTATGAAAATGTGAATGGAATAAATTGATTGATATGATGAAGAGGTGAAGGAATCACTTGAACAATCAGTGAAATGAAGAATGTACTCAAAACGATTAATTAATTAATTACATTCCTCTTATTCCTCCTTCTTCTCCTGTTGAAATTTGTTGATGCACGGTGAATAACAGCAGAAAGAATTCGCTCGTTTGACGAAAATTAATTTTAAGCGAAAGTGAAATCGTTGAATTGCTTCATTAACGATCAGCTATAATTAATTATTAATGAATTATAACAGATAGATCACGCATTACTTTATGGTTAATGGTAATGACCACTCACACTTCCTTTGTGCTTTCCAATACTTTGAATTAAACAGCATTACTGCAACAGAATAGCATTAGGTTAATGGTAGTTGTATTATTGTATTGAATGGGAACCGGATGTTGCAGCGCTCCGATCATTATTTCTTTATTGCCGCTCTCTTATTATCATTTACTGTTTATTATTATTATTATTATTATTATTATTATTATTATTATTATTATTATTATTATTATTATTATTATTATTATTATTATTATTATTATTATTATTATTATTATTATTATTATTATTATTATTATTATTATTATTATTATTATTATTATTATTATTATTATTATTATTATTATTATTATTATTATTATTATTATTATTATTATTATTATTATTATTATTATTATTATTATTATTATTATTATTATTATTATTATTATTATTATTATTATTATTATTATTATTATTATTATTATTATTATTATTATTATTATTATTATTATTATTATTATTATTATTATTATTATTATTATTATTATTATTATTATTATTATTATTATTATTATTATTATTATTATTATTATTATTATCATTATTATTATTATTATTATTATTATTATTATTATTATTATTATTATTATTATTATTATTATTATTATTATTATTATTATTATTATTATTATTATTATTATTATTATTATTATTATTATTATTATTATTATTATTATTATTATTATTATTATTATTATTATTATTATTATTATTATTATTATTATTATTATTATTATTATTATTATTATTATTATTATTATTATTATTATTATTATTATTATTATTATTATTATTATTATTATTATTATTATTATTATTATTATTATTATTATTATTATTATTATTATTATTATTATTATTATTATTATTATTATTATTATTATTATTATTATTATTATTATTATTATTATTATTATTATTATTATTATTATTATTATTATTATTATTATTATTATTATTATTATTATTATTATTATTATTATTATTATTATTATTATTATTATTATTATTATTATTATTATTATTATTATTATTATTATTATTATTATTATTATTATTATTATTATTATTATTATTATTATTATTATTATTATTATTATTATTATTATTATTATTATTATTATTATTATTATTATTATTATTATTATTATTATTATTATTATTATTATTATTATTATTATTATTATTATTATTATTATTATTATTATTATTATTATTATTATTATTATTATTATTATTATTATCATTATCATTATTATTATTATTATTATTATTATTATTATTATTATTATTATTATTATTATTATTATTATTATTATTATTATTATTATTATTATTATTATTATTATTATTATTATTATTATTATCATTATTATTATTATTATTATTATTATTATTATTATTATTATTATTATTATTATTATTATTATTATTATTATTATTATTATTATTATTATTATTATTATTATTATTATTATTATTATTATTATTATTATTATTATTATTATTATTATTATTATTATTATTATTATTATTATTATTATTATTATTATTATTATTATTATTATTATTATTATTATTATTATTATTATTATTATTATTATTATTATTATTATTATTATTATTATTATTATTATTATTATTATTATTATTATTATTATTATTATTATTATTATTATTATTATTATTATTATTATTATTATTATTATTATTATTATTATTATTATTATTATTATTATTATTATTATTATTATTATTATTATTATTATTATTATTATCATTATTATTATTATTATTATTATTATTATTATTATTATTATTATTATTATTATTATTATTATTATTATTATTATTATTATTATTATTATTATTATTATTATTATTATTATTATTATTATTATTATTATTATTATTATTATTATTATTATTATTATTATTATTATTATTATTATTATTATTATTATTATTATTATTATTATTATTATTATTATTATTATTATTATTATTATTATTATTATTATTATTATTATTATTATTATTATTATTATTATTATTATTATTATTATTATTATTATTATTATTATTATTATTATTATTATTATTATTATTATTATTATTATTATTATTATTAATTATTAATTTATTACCAAGCTACTTTTAATGACAAGTAATGTCCACCTCGGAAGGCATGTAATGATCAAGTTATGAATTGTTTTCCATTCCTCATAGCTAATGTATTCCTTTTAATATAATTTTGTTAAAGCCAGTTGGGAACTAATGATAGGGTTATGATTCCGAGGATGGATTGGCTTTCACAATGTTAGAGTAAATTCGAGGAAGTGTTTTTGTTCATTGGTATAATTTATTTAATTAGTCTTACTTCGGTGGTAACAGTGGACTTCCTCTTGCAACAGTGCGAGTAGATGCATCCAATTTTACTGGTAAATGAGACTCAGTTGAATTTATGAAGAGATTGAATGCGATCGATCTAACGATTAGCGGTAGCTTCTTATTTCATTCCCAGTTTTTCGTGATTTATTTGAAAAGATTTTTTAGGGAATTCAAACGAATTTTGAATTACAAATGTGAATTGCATTTCTCTCTTCTTGGCAATTAAATTGATTGACAACAATGATTACTTGTTGCTTCATTCATTCTAATGCTTCGTTCGTCTTTCTTTTATTTTTCGATATTCCTTCCTTTTCCTCTCCCGAAGATATGACAGTTATGAGTTGCTTTCTTTTCCTCCTCACCAACTTACCTTATATTTCTCTGCTTCACTCCGGCAGGTCGAATTCTCATTTAAGGTTTTTGTTTTTCATCTAACATTTTAAGTCGTATGTACCCCGAAGGTACTGCTTGGTACTTGAAATTAACTAAGCAAAAAATTCCAAGTATTTTTCGCTTATTTTCGATTCAATGAATTTCATTTTACCTCTGCTTGTTTGATAATTTCTTCAACATTTCACATCAAACACATCAGATGCTTATTGCTAGTTAGTTTTCCATTCAAGTAAGATGAATATGATGTTAATTAATTAATTAACATATAAATTTGAAAAATAGAAATATTTGTGGTATCATAGCAGTTAACTGTTAATCAAATCATGGGACGTTGGAATGAATTTTCAATTAAGTCCACAGAATTTAAATAAATAATGCTCTGTGCTTCCGTTATTGAACAATAAAATGAAGGGAATAACAAAAAAATGAAGTGAAGAAATATTACACAATGAATTTCCATTCCTTTCAGTGCATCATTTTCCATTTAATTTTTCTCTGTTCCTTTCTCTCTCTCCCTCTCTTTCTTCCTCTTTCTTCACCCTCTTCGTTGTCTTTTCTATTTTTTTTTAATAAATTACTCAACGTTTGGAGAAATTTTATTTTAACAACCAGCACAAAGAGATAAATATAAAAAGTGTAAGATTTGAAAAATGCGCAAATTGCTAGAATTTTTTGCCAAACCTTCTCCTCCAATTATGGCGTGCAATTTACATTTAATTATACAATAATTATTATCGCCCTATTAAATGATACATTTAACTTTATAATTAATTTCAAATTTTAATTTTAATTTAGACTAATCCTGCCTTGAAAGTTCAACAATTTTTTCTAAGCTACTTTTATGTTAACGACTAGTTTTGAATTTAAAATGAAATTGTCGTTTCAAATGAATATGCGCCTTTTCTCTTTGCTTTTGCTCTTTTTAAATATAACTTTTTTTTGAAATTACTACTTTTATTTCTCCTTATATTCTTTAGTAATATTCCAATGGTTATATAATATTATATTTATTTGTGAAACTCATTAACACTTTAATTAACCAAAACGAATTTTCGTTGTTTTTTCAAATTGTTGCTTACCGAGTGAAACTGGTCTGTGATGTTATGTTCAGATTTTTAACAAATTAATGTCCTTTATCAAATTCATTCCTAAATTTTTCTTACACATAAACAAGATTTTCATGGATTGCACTTTTTAATTTGTGTTGTTTGCAAGACCTTTTTAATTTGCGTTGTTTGTGGTTTACCCAGTGGTCATCGTCGTCATCATATCGTACCATCGGATGCTTTCAGCTCAATTCTAACTCTGATTTCCCTCAGCTTATCGCTTCACAAATATCACTTGATAAGTGGAAATTGAAGAGAAAATTAGAGTTGCATTATCTGAATGGTCGACTTTAATCATTTGATTTACTTTACACTTTTAATTAATACATTCGAATCAATTTTTTCTCTGACGATCACATGTCCATCTGGTGGTTATCCAAACAATCTTAGTAAGTTCTATCGAAATTTCCATTCTCATTTTAGGGATTCTCGAAAACTCATTTTCATTTGCATTATAAATTACAATTCAAAATTAATCTGTTAGTATTAATCGATTGTTTTCAATCGATTGAATTGACTCTTTTCGCTCAAAAAATATTCAAATTTTATCCAATTCATTCGACGCTGTTGACATTGAGCTTTAGAAGTGAAATTGACTTTTGTTAATTATTTCGCCTGGCAACTGAAGTTCAGATTTATTTCTAGCGCCTGTACTAGTGTGGATAAAATATTTCCATGAAGCACCAGAAATTTATCGTATTGGGAGCACCGAGCTGAAAGAGGAATATTCCACTAATTCCAGTTCAAATGAAATATTTCTAAATAGTGGAATTCCAACGGCTTGTCCTAAACATTGCACACTCAAATTATCAACAAATATACGATCCACTGATGGTTGATCGATTTCTCTTCCATTTTTCGTTTTCCTATATGTTTTTGCGAATAATCGTTAAATTGTACTAAAGATGATATTTTGTTGAGAATATAGAATTTTTTTTAATGTTTAAAATTATGAAAAATTTCAATTCCTTTTTAAATTCAACAAAAAATTTGAAATTATCAGAAATTATTAGATGCTATTTAATCTTCATAATTTAGGAGTAATACTTCATCAAGACAATGCTGGTCGAGCGCCACCGCCCGGTTATATCGATATTAGTGGACCTAAGGAGCTCTATTGCGCTCGATCATTGGGAGATTGTGGTGCTAATGCACCAATTTATCGATATAAGCATGGAAATCAATTAATTAATAGTAAAAATAAGGATATTTGCTCTCGAATTGAAATTGAAATTGAAATTCGAAATTTGCAATTTCGCCTCAATCAGTTTTCCACCATTTTCACTATTAATTTTTATTCCTATAGGATATGCATATTCCTTTCGTGCAAATGACTTAATTAACGGTTACACTCGAGAAGTCTCTCCGATCTGTTATGGATGGAAGGATGGCAGTAGTAGTGGAAATGAAATTAAGAAAGCGAGAGATCCCACAGATTGCGAACCAATTCGAAATGTATCAAATGGACAAGTAACTGTTACATTTGAATTAATTTTGCTATTTTCAACTTTCTCTTCATACTATTTTATGCATTTATTTGAATTTTTTTTTTCATTTTTTTCAAAGGAAAGATTGTAAAAATTTCTCAATAAGCATTGATGGTGAAGGATTGTGCTACTGTTTTTTTTTAAGATAATTTATAAGCTATCAAAGCCGTCACAAATTTCGGAGACAATAGTGATGGGAAGCTTTGCTACTTTAAGCTGCAACGAAGGCTACAAACCATCGATGCAAAATCAAGTTGCATGCATCACCGGTACGTGGTATCCAACGGATCAGCTTGGTGAATGCGTATATATTCCAGGTACATATTCCACTATTAGGCTAATTTTTTTTTCAAAAATAAAAAAGAAGTTGAAATTTTCAAAATTAAAACCTCTTAACAATAAGTACACCAAATTTATCTACTAAATTAGCTTACTGATTTCTTGCTTCTAGAAATATCAAAAAACTGCACTCCGTTACCGCTACATGAAAATGGCTATATTGTGTACAGTCAACGTGGTAACAGCAGCTTCCCCAGTGGTACTTCGGCTTATCTGTTATGCACTGGTCACTACCGCTTGACCTTTAACAAAGAAGCCCAATGTGTTCATGGTCAATGGTCTACCCTAAAACTTGGAACTTGCCAGCCAATTGGTAACACAAGTTGTGCGCCACTTTCAGCAGTCAAAAAGGGCAAGGTTAGCAAGTTTCGCAACCCTAACTTTTACAAGTGTTCCGGAAATTTTAATTTAAAGGTCAGTCGATGTGCTACTACTTTGTCCCCGATTTTTTTCGGATTCTTTTGATTGCTGGCACTTTCCGGCTCATTTTCTGAAAAAATTCCAACAAAACTTTTATAGCTAATTGAAATATTCCTAACTGCTAACAAATTGTGCAAATGATGGATTTAACTGAGATTTGAAAAGAGAATCTTACTTTTCATAAGAAAAGCTGAATGTAGAAAATCTTATCTTAATCAGTTTCAAAATTAGAACTATCATTTATGCTCAGAGAAGTATTTTTTGACGCTATAGGAGGTGTTAGATGAAATTAAATTGGCTTTTCAAGTGGAAAAAAGTAGTTGCAATGAATTTGCAACTAAACGTACAGTGATGCGTACAGGTCAAGTACCTAAGGAGCAGTGCAACAAATGTGACGATTGGGACGATTGCTGAACTGAAATGTTTGGATGGGTATGTGGTCAATGGTTTGGATATACTAATATGTGAGCCGCATGGATGGTCACCTGCTCCAATTATTGGAACTTGTCAAAAGGTACATTTAACGTCCTCTCATTTCTCTCTTCGCCTTTTTTTTCCTTTAAAAAAAAGCGACCGAGAAGTGTTATTGTGAGTGTGAGCGAATAATAGAAATAAGAAGAAAATTGGAAATGTAACAAGTTGAAGATGCGGAGGGTATAGAGTTAACGATGCTGATGTTGGAGTAATGTGGGTTGAAACTTCCCAGCGACTGGGGAAGGATGCCATTGTAATTCCAGTTTGAAATTCAATTTTAGGATATCAGACGAAATGATCAAAGGGAAAAGCGACAGGTCAATTTCTTGTAAATTATCAGTGCGACTCGACGGTTTCTAATGCTCTCGCAATTGTTCATCGAAAATCGAATTTCAGTATACTTTATTTTTTTTCTAGGGGATAAGATCATGCTATGTAAGTAGTCATCCAGCCGTTTCTAATGGCGAGTTAGTCTACTCGAATAAGCCAAATTCGCTTGGAGCATATCCGCCTAAGACAGTTGCCGCTGTACGTTGCAATAACGGCTACACAATTTACGGTACGTTTATCGTGGAGTTTACCAAGACTTTTACTGATAGCTCAAGCTAAAGTGTATCAAACTTCACTCTTTGCTTCCGTTAACTTGTTCACAGGAAATAGGAGAAGCGAAAACTTTTTCCAACTCAATAAATTTAGGTGCGCTTTTGTCGACGTGCGAAGATTTCGGTTGGAAACCATCAAGCGTAGGAGTGTGTGTTCCACTAGCAGCAGTTGCATCAGTGCCACCTCGAAATCCGTGTTTGCTCGGATTACTAAGCCCAGTTGGCGGTACCATTACCTATAGCAATGGTTTGAAGTTTTCCATTATTAAATCTTCCAAAGCAGGATTTGTTCGACGTGATTGAGAAAGTCCGATTTAACTTTATCCAAAATAGGTAACGCATTGGCTCCATTTCCGTCTGGGACTGTGGCAGTGCTGGAATGCTTAAACGGTGTTTCACATGGATCATCGTTAGCAGCATGTGATGATGGCTCATGGATTCCTCCGGAACTTGGCTCATGCTCATTGCCGCATTTCCACAACTCCTCGAGCATTCGTTAGTTTCTCTCACTAATTCTCCATTCTTTAAACTCTTCTTCAATCAAATGATCATAGCAACACTCTTCTTTTCCTTTTTAACTTGTTAAAAATGTGCAAATGAATGATAAAGTAATGAATGAAAAGTTGATAATCCCGAAAAAAGCGGAAAT
Organism: Litomosoides sigmodontis; assembly: GCA_963070105.1. NCBI lineage: Eukaryota > Metazoa > Nematoda > Chromadorea > Rhabditida > Onchocercidae > Litomosoides > Litomosoides sigmodontis. Next base: position 8,007,955 of record OY718803.1, on the reverse strand, counting down.
TTGATGCGGAAAATGGTGCTTTTTCTTACACTAAAACTTTAACACTCATCGAATGTTTGAAAATCATATTTAATTGAAAAGTATTTTTTCGTACAATTTGAAAACGCTGCGAACTAAAGCTTACAAAGGAATATTAGCTTGTGGGAAGAAGTGGAAGAAGAAATTAGAAATGAACAGCTCTAATATTAAGTACAACTTTTTAGGCTCTGTCTTTGAATTAATCAGTTGCTTGAGCGATTATCCTGCAACAGAAAACGGCATCGTTGTGTACTCAAACAAGGCTGTTCATCCACCGTATCCGGCACTGACCAGAGCTAATGTACAGTGCAATTCCGGATACATACCGCTAGGCTCAATTATGGCTATTTGTCAGAATGGAGCATGGTACCCACCGATACCCGCACAGTGTATTCCATATAGTAGGAAAGGTTCGTAGCAGTTTCAATTTTAGGTTACAATGTGCGATTACATGTATGATCATCAGATTTTTAAGCATTTTTTGTAAAATTAAAAATTTTTTAATGAAATATATTTCGAAGGGCGGTGAAGTTAACAGAGCTTAGATTATTTTGTTTTAACTAATATTTGTTGCTATTTTATTTAATGCAATTCCTAAAGTTGCTTTTGTTTTCAGCTCTTACCAAGAACTTCAATGATGCAATTTTAAGCACAACGTTAATTTCACCACCATCAGCTGCTAACTTAGTGGGTAGCTGTGTTACCGGTGTAACACCGCCAGAAAACGGATACATTAGCTACAGCACTGGTGCAAACGATAGACCGTTTCCATCAGGAACCGTAGCAACGATAAACTGTGATTATGGCTTTAAACTAGTTGGCACCAAGTCATCAACCTGTTTAAGTGGAATTTGGTCACCTCTGATACTAGGAAAATGTGTTGGCAAGGGACGATCGAGAATTTTAGGTTCTGATATTCCCTATTTCTCTCCTGTTGTTCGTATATTTTTGTTTCACTTGTTTTTGAAGAAGGAAAATTAGCAAAAATTGTGATTAATTAATGAAACATTTATTGTGAAATATCAGGTGTTGCAGGTGGACCTACTGCTAGCACAATGAGTGTAGCTAGCAAAGGACAATGCGCTGCACTTCCAGCACCTATTAATGGTCGAATATCATATTCAAGTGGTCTAGAGATAGGGCCATTTCCCACCGGTACAACTGCTACCGTGACTTGTAACCGAAATCATATCCTTCTTGGTATATCAAGTGCCGTTTGTTACAATGGTGTTTTTACGCCACTACTTATAGCGAACTGTATACCGGAACCGGCGAATGTTGAAAGTATGAATGTTCTTTCTCTCCCTCCTACTGCATCGAGCTGCAATTTAGTAGCTTCTAAATGAAATTCAAGAGGTGACGTATCTTAATTATGTTTAAAAAATTAACATCCTTTTTAGGTCTCTTAAACGTCAACGAATTGCCTTGTATACCTATACCGAAAACACTTAATGGAGACGTAAGGTATTCGGACATCAGTGCAACCGTATATGCTTCGAAAACAACAGCTACTTTGCAATGTAACCGTGGTTTTGTTCCGGTTGGTGCAGAGAAAACGGTGTGTAACAATGGTAGGAAACTTTTTAGAATTGTAGTACTTACTATTAATGAGTATAGCAAGTTAATTAGCACTTTTTAAGATTAAATATAATTAGCATTTGTAACATTGTCTTCGGTTAATTTAGGAAACGTTAAATGCTGTGAAATGTTAAATTTAGATGCATTATATGAGAAAAGCGGTTTAAATATGTATGCAAATTTTTGACCGAGCAGGTACTCCGACATAATGCGATGTGACATTCTCTTTCTTTTTCCAGGACAATGGCAGCCAGTTTTAGGGTTCTGTCAGCAAGGTATAATTGGTTTAGGGATAAGTCAAGTTCCCATTTCGCCACAATGTCTGTTTGAATTGCCTTCTGTGACAAATGGGCACATCCGATATTCCACAGTAAGTTACACCAATCAACAAGTGTTTAATAAAACTGATATTTTTTCAAATATTCATCATAAAATATAGCGCTATTTAGGAGTAAAAGTTACCAGCCGAAACAGCTATTTCAACAAACTGTAAATTGACAATTTAGGGAAGAGTGCTACCACCGTATGAGAGTGGAACAATAGCAACAGTAACCTGTATTAATGGTGGTATACCAGTAGGAAAGAAATCATCAACTTGCATGAATGGATCGTGGAATCCTCTCATACTAGGGAAATGTCCAGGTAATGGTAGGTGAATAATTGCGCACACGAAATTATTCATTGTAAATTGTCTGCACTCTACGAAATGTGTGAAACAGATGTTCTGAATTGGACGCTCTATGCTTTTCATTGTTATTAGTGGAAAATAAAATTTAAAAATTACAGAAAAAATTAATGTAAATAAGAAGTTCATAGATAAATTTTTATGAATGATATTCTCCATTCATGGAATTTTCATATTGATCGATTGAGCTACAGACATATTTTGCAACAAATCCATTCCATTACACAGTTCAGCTCAACTCTATTGCTCACCTAAAATTTTCACTCTAAGCTTTCACATGCATCCCCACGCCCACAAATACATTTCATATTTCATTCACTTACTGAGAAATTTACAAAAAGCACCTCACATATTAGTTATCTTCATGGCACGCTTAACTTAGTGAGGAAACACTTTCTTCCCTGTATGATTGCTTGATGCTAACTAACTTTCTGATTGCAGGTAATGGCGGAGATAATCTGGGGACTGCACTGGAGCAAACTACTGGATGTCCTCCTTCACCACCTATTTCCAATGGGAAGGTACACATTTAGGTATTTGTGAATTTTAGACTTAAAAGAGATCTAATTTACAACATTTATAAAGCCAAAACAGATAATACGACATAATAACAAATAAATTTGTTAATGCAAAAAATCTATAATATTAAATAAAGTAAAAGTGATGTTTGTTAATTAATCGGTAATTAATAATTGTGCTAAAATTTCGGGCTTATTTAATTGCTTTCATACATTTGTCTATGTTTAAAAAATTATTGTCGTCTAATTAATATGAAAATTTGATTTAAAATCACTTTAGGTGTACTATAGTAATGTTAGTAAGAATAATATATATCCAATCGATACAGTGGCAAACTTGTATTGTAATGAGGGGTATCAAATACTGGGACGATCGACATCCTATTGTCAGGGTGGTATTTGGTCACCTTGGCCTGGTGTAGGCAGCTGTCAACCCTCTGTACATGAACAGCAACATCAACAACGGAAGTCCACTGCAAAAGAAGTTAAACCAGCGGAAGCTTGTTCCGAAATATCCATTACACCATCAAATGGAATGGTCAGTTTTATTAAATTAAATTAAATATTGGCGAAACTAGACCAGCTGTCCAGAAAATTCCAGTCCACACTTCTATTTTCCTCATTTTGATCTTTTATTCGATCATATTCTAGATAATATATGAAAGTAATGATAGCACAACGTGGTACAACAATGGTGCTAGAGCCAAATTGCAATGTAACGTTGGCTACAAAATTGACGGTGAGGAATCGACGCACTGTCAAGATGGTCATTGGTTACCATCGATCGGACGTTGTAAGCGTGAAGCTGCCACCAAAACTACTGATTCCTGTGAACCATTCATTTCTCCATCAAATGGAAGGGTATATATTTTTTAATTTTTAATAGCAAATTTTTAAATTGCCTTTACTCATTTTAACAGAGTGAAATTATTTTAGGGCAAATTTCAATTCATTTCTATTCAGTGTTGTCGAAGCTTTTATCATGTTTAATCTTCCTCTTATAACTGCCATCTATCATTAAATTATTAAAGAAAAAAGCAGCTTTTTAAAACTGAATTTACTTATATTGCAATATTCAGTGTGTGAAAAAGGTAGTATTTCAGATCTATTATATTTACAATAATTATACAAAATACTATCAAGTGGGTACAACAGCTCTGTTAAGCTGTGATGAAGGATATCGGATACGCGGTGCAACAACACTGATATGTAGCGAGAATGGTTGGATGCCACATGGTGGTTTTGGAATTTGCATTTCTGCAGATGATAATAATTTCAACGAGCACGCCCAATGATGGCGTGCATATTACGGTGAATCAGAAATTTATAATCCTAATGTGCTAAATTCTAACTCAAGATGAGCTTAAGTAATTTATCAAAATTTAAATTGTGTTTTAATTATATATTTGCGTGTTTAAGACCATTAAGTTTCGATGTCAAATTTCCTTTTATTTTCCACCTTTTTTTCCATTAAATTAATAATGATATGTACTTACAAGTGTTAGGCTTATTTTAAAAATTGGCATGTCCAGATTGGCCTAAAAGTTTTGTTCGTAAATGTTGATGAAATTTGCATCCTTGACTGCCAATTTTGTTTAAATTTTTGCATAAGATATCTAGAGCTATTGTCTAACAAGTGCTTTTGAAACAATTACAATTGTGCCTTCAATTTAAAAAATTCAAAGCATTTCAACTCTCTCATTATTTCTTATCACATAGTTGTTGATATTGAAATGTATTGACGAATAAAAGTAAAATACAATTTTGGTAACAAAGTATTTTACTTTTTTTAGAACATATCATTGTGCATTAACCAAAAGTTTGAACTTCATCAACAACACTGGTCATGCAACTACCGATTGAAATAGAACAATGAAGTGGTTAAAATTTTAAATAACTTTAAAATAAAAAACTGTTTAAAATTCTAATCATTTTTGTTTTTTCAGTTATCTCAATCACTATTTGTCTAGAATTTCTGACAGGTTTTCTGCTGGAAAAATAAGGAATATCAATCAGTACAGTATTAAAATGTTAAATTCAGTAACGAAAAAAGTGTAAAGCCAACGTTATCAATCAGTCGATCTGCGAGTAATGTCTACTAAATGATGAATAGTTTCATTTAACCGGTAAATAAAATTTAAAAAAAAAATTCTACTAATTTCACGCGCTAAACTTTAAAATTTTTGATTAAGTTTGAGTAATACTGTTAGAGAATTGTAATTGAAAAAAAATTGAAAACATGCATGAAATTGCATGAAATTTCTGTTATCAGAAGTTTCAAAATTTTTCACTCTTATAATGTTTCCCTTCTCCTGAAAACGAAATCTGATATTAGTATGCGTAAGACGGATTTGAATTGTTCTTGTCATCAAAAATCAAAAAATTTTCACTTTTCATCCTTCGAAATTTATACAGAAAAAAAAAATGGAAAAAAAAAACGGAAAACTTTTTTCCATATGCCACAAAATTGGCAATTTGAAAAATTTTACAGTTGTGAGTTAGATGTAAAAATGCCTGAAAATCACTGCAAGAGAAGCACCAGTTTCACTGAACATTTGCGCTTGCGCTGTTTATCACTACGGTAACAGCAAAAGGCCAGGTTCGGTTCATCGCCCAATCACTTCGATTGAAATGATCCGTTTTCCGCCCACTTCAGTGATATGACACTTGTCATTAATTGAAATATATCGAGTAGTAATGTCGATTTTACCCATAAATTGCCCTAAAATTTAGCGTGACAGGTGGCATTAATGGAAATTGAAAAGTTATGAAGGAGAGGCGCATATTATAAAGTAAACGCAAATTTGACAAGTGTGGAATAGTTGTGAAATTTGAAAATGAGCGAATTGGCAAACAAAGGCAATGAATTATTTCATTCGTACAATGAAACGTTCAATTCAATGATCATAGGTTTCCTAAAAATTATCCAATTGAATTGTAAATCAGTTTATTAATTGGAAAAGCCTAAAAATGGATAAGCAAGGTTTTATTTTGATACTCGCCAAAGCATTGGTTATTAGCACGCATGTATGTTTATTAGTATGAAAGAGTAAGTGGAAAAAGTAAATAAGGTATGATAATTAATTAATCCAATTAACTGATACAACGAAAAGAAAACTTGGTTTTTCATTCCAAACAGATTAGTTAAAATTTGTATTGACAATTTTAGTCCTCTCATATTGTCTTCTATTTATTTTGTCAATTTCAGCATTTTCTTTCTTCGTCTTTTTTTGTTGCTTATTTTTTTCCTAAATGAATGAACGATAGATAATTTATCCTAAGAGAGAAGAACTTAACGTAGAAATGATAAATTGTTTTGCAGAAAATATTTCAGGAAAAAAAACCTTTTTAACTAATGGATAAATTCGTGGAAAAAATTTTTGGGAGAGAAATCAGAAATGATTTGTTTTCCAGAAAAAAATGTTAGAAAAAAAAGTCAGAAGTGATAAATAGTTCTGTAGAATAAACAAAAAATTTTTTTTATCGAAAATATGTCAAAAGGAAGATTTCTTTTCGTTTCTTTCCAAAAAATCAAAAAATATCTCTCACCGATATTCATTTTCTGTATGAATGATTTCCAATTCTGTTCGTTTTCCGTCAAATTTTAAACATTTTCGCTCGCTCCATCCCACAAACTTAATTTTAAAAGCGTTACAAGTTTCACGCGTTCAAACAAGTTTTTAATTAAATTACAGAGCGAATGTGATACTCTTTATTCAGTTTTTCTCTTCAAAAGTAATACTTTCATTAATTGCATATTTAGAAGTGTACCAGAGAAAATGCTTATGATTTTATCAAAAAAGGTTCATGTTAATTTGTGGAAGAGAAACTGTACCAAAAGAATATCACGAGTAAATACATCCGGCCTTATCTTAGAGTTTGATAAAATTTGAAATTTTCATTATGCAACTATACTGTACGGTTTGGCAAAGCTCATACTACCATTCCGAAAAACTATTTGAAAAAAGTTTTTTGCCAACTTATTTCCAATTATTTGAGGGGGAAAAATGCTCAATTTCAATTGAGAAGTTCAGTGAAAAAGTGGTAAATTTGATTCTAAAAGTCACAAGCCTATTATTATCTTTTATATCTGTGAATTTAATCAAAAACATAAAGTAATGTTAAGCAACATTATTAATATTAAGCAATATGTTTGGTATATATAATTATTTAATTTAATATATTTACTATATTTATTAAGTAATGTATTTAATAATTACATAATATATTAAGTAATATTAAGTGATAATAATAAGGAATGGTTGAAAAGTTTAGTAAAAGACTTTACTCATTCGTTGATTTAAGTATTTTCTCACTCGCATTCATCACCGTTGCTATCAATTGTTACTGATAGCGATGTATTTTTGAGATTTGCAGTATGAGTTGGAAGAAGCAAGAACAACGTAGAATTTTGCCACTGAAATAACTCACGGACAAACACGTATTCCAACTAGGCCAGATGGATAGATTCATTTTAAATTAAATCTTGTGTTTTTTCACGTTTAGCATTACGTCTTGTCAACAAACCTCAAAATTCATACTCCTTGGAAAGTTAAAGTAACCTTTGTGGCACAGATTATTAGTAGCAGAAATAAGCTGCCATGATTGGAATGTGATCTTGAGCGATTGATCACATTTATGACTCATTTAAGTATGTATGACCATGACCTCTGCTAATAGTTTGCTTCTGTTACACGACATGACAGAAATGTCATACAATGGAAAATGAAATGTCAAATTGGAACTGATACTGAGCGGTAAATGCTTTTATGTATGTCATGCACAGTTAAGCTCATTAAGTGGATCATAATTACGCGCTTTCCCAATATATATCACTGTGCTTGTGTGAATGCTATCATTTCACATTAGACAAATTATGAAAACTTACTCGTCCGCTTCCTTTTCTCTCTCTCAAATTCATTTATTCCCAAATTTTCATCCAAATTTCTGAATGATTTTAACTCTCCTGTTTATGGTACTATAAATTTTTGCAGTTGTTTCAAAAGTGAAGCGATTCTGATTTTTCATAAAGGATGGATCAAATAAACTGCTCATTTTTACTCGTCATGCTTTGTGTTACATCACTTTCAGCGTCGCCATTGTTCACAAGTGACAAAAATGACGTAAGCTTATTCCCTTCTTTTGCCACGCATCATTTCCAATATTATATTATATTAGGAAACATAGTACACGGACTACGGAAAAGTGTAGAAACAGAAGACTGCACAATTTAAGAGTGCAAACTAGCAGATGAGTAGGCGAAATGTGATTTACAAAAGTGATTTGGCATCGAAACATCGTGCAGCATATTATTTGTGAGCTCAGCACTAATTTTAATGATCATGTTGAATTTATTAAAATATTTTTCTAAGTTTCAGATTACAGTGACGAATCACTCGATGGAACTTGCAGAAAGTGAATTAGACAATTTCGAAATGGCAATGAGAAGTTTAGATGAAGTTAAGCCGGCTATGCAAGAAATGAATGTTACTGAATCGTCGACATTTTTTTCTGACCAAAAAAATTCAGGACGTCTAGAACGGAATGCGGAAAGCTCGGGAACCACTACTGATGATAGCTCTAAGGACCATACCTCCTCATTAGCTGCAGCTGAGGAGGATTTTAATCTCACCCCAACATCCTGGAATATCACACCATCCGTCAATACGTCTGATATAAGTACGGTGATAAGTAATGATGATATCACAAATCAGATTGCAACTGAGCTGCTGAAAGAAGAGGAGAAAGTACTGCAGCAACTGTCATCGATATTCTCTGTAACAAACGCAACCGCAACAACCGTAACAACCGTAACAACTCGACAATCGACCGGTACCCGAGGTGAGGCAAAAAGTGGCGCCATCTATGAGAAAACTGATGGGGTGTAAGTTACCAGAAACTGCACAGAATTACAGTTCTAATTACGATTACAATCTAAAATGATTGCTTATTCCAACTCATCATTTCAGACGAAAAAAGTGCAAATTGCAAACAGACTGCTACGACTTGCGTGAACCGCAAGCATGGAGTGATTTGAAATTTGGAAGAAGTTGGACGTAAGATTATTATTATTATTATTAAAAGCAAAAACTTTAAGAAATTAAAATTTCTTCTCGCAAATTTATTATTTCAAATACTCACTTAAGAAGTTTATTAAGCTAACAATTCACAAAGTTGCATTAAAATAAACACGATAATGCGAAGTTGAAGAAAAGTGATGAAATGACACCTAAATAGGCGATTCAAGACAAAAAAACTGTACTTCACTTGTATTCTTCGCAAATTTTTATCCGTCAAATTAGTGGAATAACTCAAAACATATTATTCAATGCATAAATTTCCATATAAATGCACCAAAACTAAAGAAGGAAACAAAAATCGAGCAAAGTCTGAAAAGTGAAAGCATTGATGGCTTTGAAATTTGCAAATTTCTTGTGCACACCTGTTAAATTGATGATCAGGGCTATTCACAATACACTCATGCAACTTGTTAGAATAATTAGCAAAAGTTCTTTCAGTGATCAAGGTTGTTTCTGTGATGAGGTAACTGAATCGTGCATTATCGAACTGCGAAAAAACGACCAGTTGTATTACACCGATTGCATTTCACAATTTTAGCTTATCAAAATGTAATTGCGAAAGAAAATGTGACTACCAAGTGCTTTTCTCCATTACGTGTATCACTAATGTAAGAAGAAACAAAACGAGAATTGGTTTTTTTTTTCTTTGAAATTAATTTAAGTTTCATTTGAACAAAAAATTAAGAAAAATAAATTCGTTTTCGATCCCTCCCAATTATTTCGTATTTCGAAGGGAGAAAAAAACAATTTTGACATTTCAATAATTTTCATCTCCTAACGCATAATTTTTCGTAGTTCTCTTTTTTTCGAAGTTGGTTTATATGGGAACTATATAACGTAGCTTTATTTTAAGGCTTCAAATTTAGTTCGTAATAATTGTTCCATATTCTTTATGCATAGATTAGATTAGGTCTTCCTGATTCGTTTAATAATTACATAGAATTCATGAAAATAGCATATCGATTATTTTTTTCCGTTTTCTTGGCAATGTTCCTCTTAATCAAACATTTTTTATTTTGCTAGCATTTATTTCGCATTTTTTTCAGTTTTCTTCAAATGTACATATACGTGTACTTGTATGTGTTCTACATCAAGTAAAGTATTGTACTTACCCTTTGTTCCACTGCATGTCCGGTGTAAAAAATTGAATTGCGTGAAAACTCGTGATGACCGAGACTACGTGAACAGGTAACCTAAAATAAAAACCAAAATCTCCATGGAAACTACAAGATATGACCTCCCAGTAAATAATAACTCGATATTTAAAGAAGCCTAAACAAAAAAGAGCCTAGCATAATGATCACCCAAGTAAATGCTTAATCATCAGAGAATCATACACAATCCACGCCACCAGAAACTCGGACCTCTACTCCGATCGCCGATCAATGCCCGCACCTTCATCGCAGTTCGTTGCATCCAAGAGGGATGCAACGTCACCGTTTAGTTTGAGTTTGAATATTTATTTACAGCTTCCAGATAATTAGAGTGGAGAAAGAGATTTATTTATCAAGATAACTAGGAAGTTTGAGTATAAGAGTGAAGACTTGGGTTACAAGGTCGTGCTTGTGGAAATGCCAAGGATAGGAGATGCATGGAAATCGTTCGTTTTGATTGTGCGAGTTAGTTGAACATTAATTAATTAAGGGAGCACTAATTTTGATTTGCTAACTATGAGTTAAATCGTTTCTCTCACTTTCTCTATGTTCGTAGAAGTTGCTAGTGAGTGTTTTGCCATGTATTTGGATTGTGTTCCATGAGCAATTATTCAATTTTTATTGTGAATTTTGATTTGAAAAAATGTTTTGCATTGAATTTTACTATTTCAAACAAGCGAAAATGATAGTATCGCAAATAGTCGATTGTAAAGAACGCATTACCACTTGAAATATTGACAAGAAGTGTTCTGTTTTATCAGATCATGTTCTATTCTGGAAATGCTACTGCACGTGGGAAATTGATGTTGGCTTACTAGCAATGCCGGAAATTAAGGTAAATTATGGTAACTTGCCACAAATTTATTCCTCACCTTAGTTTCTAGACATTAATCCTTAGGTTCAGATTGTACTTTTTTGATACTATATAGATCTCAGAAGATAAATGCTAGGCATTTTTCATTCATGTAATATATTTGAACCACCATTTAATCTTTTTCTAGTTAAAGCAAATGATTGATTGAGATGCTTGTAATTGAACGTCTTGGAAGCCTCAACTGATGAATTGTTTTGTGAAGCTTTAACTGGACTCGATGACCATGATTCTTACCTTTGGTAATATTTATTAAAGGTAGTTACCCTTGGTGCGGGGCGAGACGTTGGCAGAAGCTGTATTTTGGTATCAATTGGTGGTAAAAATGTGATGCTTGATTGTGGTATGCATATGGGTTATTCCGATGAACGGCGGTTCCCTGATTTCTCGTTAGTTTGCTAAGTCTATTTTCAGCTTTTAAATACCGCTCTTTATTTTTCTGAATGAAACTTTCGAAGCCGCAAATAATTCCGGTTTTTAGATGGAGTTTTCTGGCTTTAAATCTATTCAGCGGATCAACTCTTCTATTTGCTTGTTTATCGGGCACTGATATATATATATATATATATATATATTTTAGTTTTATTGGTGGCGGAGGATCTTTGACAGAATTCATTGATTGTGTCATCATAACTCATTTTCATCTGGATCACTGTGGCTCGCTACCTCATATGAGCGAAGTTGTTGGCTATGATGGGCCAATTTATATGACGTATCCAACGAAAGCCATTGCACCTGTGTTGTTGGTAATATGTGTTACTGGTCGATTTTCATATTTTTGATTTCCCTAATTGTTAAATCTTGTATTTGACTCATTAATTCATATATTTGGTTGAAGTTGGTTGGTTTATTTTTGGCTGATTCAATCGGTTTCAGGAGGACTATCGCAAAGTTCAGACAGAATTTAAAGGAGACAAGAATTTCTTTACTTCCCAAATGATCAAAAACTGTATGAAAAAGGTTGAATTCAGTTTTGTGCTTTATTTTTTCTTGGTTTTTTAGGACTCTGTTCGGTACTGTGTTGCAGGTAATTGCAATAAACATACATGAGAAGATCGATGTAGATAATGAGTTATCGATACGAGCTTTTTATGCGGGTCATGTACTTGGCGCTGCAATGTTTCAAGTAATGGTCGGCTCTGAAAGTATATTGTACACGGGTATCTTAAAACATTAAATCACCTTGAAATGTCACTAGAGCATGTTTTGAGCATTTTAATTCCTCCTACGATGATTACTAAATAGAGTTTCATTTTTTTTCAAGCTTCACATAATACGTTCATTTGCAAAATTAGGTTGCTATGTTCTTTTTTTGAAGGAGATTTTAATACAACACCTGATCGACATCTGGGTGCTGCGCGTGTTGAACCTGGTCTCAAACCTGATCTACTAATATCGGAAAGTACTTATGCGACAACCATAAGAGATTCAAAACGTGCTCGTGAACGAGATTTTTTGAAAAAAGTTCATGACACTGTATCAAACGGTGGAAAGGTTTTTTGTTTTCCTCACTGTACATAGTTGTCATAGTGATGGAGCATATTTGTTTGGGAGCCTATTTGTTTGATCTTTCTTTGATGCAAGCCGTGTGTTGTTTTCGTACAACGATTGCTGAACGGAATTTTATTTTTTTGAAGCAAAATATGAAACGTTGTTTGTAAAATTAAGCAAGTGCGTTCACTTTTTTTTTATTGAGGTCCTAATCCCGGTTTTTGCTCTTGGACGTGCACAAGAGTTATGTATTTTACTGGAATCATACTGGGAACGGATGAATCTGAAATACCCGATATTTTTCTCACAGGGACTAGCGGAGAAAGCTAATCAGGTATATCTTTTTCTGCAGGAGCAGTATCAAATTTATTGTAATTTATGATTTTGGCGACAGCAAACTTCAAAGCTCTAATATCTAATATTTTACGTGCATTAATGAGGATAATACACTGCTGAATTTTGTCATAATGAGTTTTCAAGTTAATGAAGTTAGAACATGTTTTATCAAATTCATGTGCATGCCTTTTTTCAGTATTATCGCTTATTCATCAGCTGGACAAATGAAAAGATCAAGAGAACATTTGTTGAACGGAATATGTTTGATTTCAAACACATTAGGCCTTTCGAGCAATCTTATATTGACAGTCCCGGTCCAATGGTACTTTTCAGCACGCCAGGTATGCATTTCTTACGGAAAGACTTTCTTAACAAACTGAAGCTTGGTATGCATGAGAAGAGATGGAAGGGAAGCTCATAAAAGATTGTCGAAAGGTGGTATGGAGTTTAGGCATCTTGTATTGACAATCCTAGTTCAGTGCTTTTTTATGAAGAACTTTTATTTAAATTTGTATTATGTTTTCCATTTGTTGATGCAGGTATGTTGCACGGTGGACAGTCTTTACGAGTTTTCGCAAAATGGTGTTCTGACGAGAAAAATTTAATCATAATGCCCGGGTTTTGTGTTGCTAACACGGTTGGAGCGAAAGTGATTTCAGGAATGAAGAAAATTGAAATCGCAGGAAGAATGGTAATTTATCTACTAATTCGCGCTTTTTATTTTGTTGCTATATAAAAATTTATACAGCTTTTCAAAATATTTCCTTCGGCAATTGATTTTGTTCTTTTTCAGAGAGAAATTAATTTGGGGGTTGAATACATGTCATTCAGTGCGCACGCTGATGCAAAAGGAATAATGCAGGTAAAGTGAATTATTCATAGTTTTTTTCATTTTCCACGTGGGGCTTTTGCATGCTTGCATTCAAATGCGAGGCTCTTTGCCATTTTTTCTGTTTCTGTGATTTAAATTTTATGTAAGATTTTCTAGACACCATCATTTATTTTAGCTTATCCGGGATTGTCAACCAAGAAATATTATGTTTGTGCATGGTGAAGATGCAAAGATGGAATTCTTAAAAGAAAAAGTGGAGAAGGTCAGATTTCACTACTTTGTTATTATTAGGCATCTATCTTTATGTTTTTTAACATTGCTTATAATTGTTGCAGGAGTTTAACTTAAAGGTATTCAAACCAGCAAATGGTGAAACAGTTATAATTGAAACTCCTTTAAACGTATGTTTGAACATTCCTGTGCAAATAATAGATCGATCTATCAGTTTAGACCCTACACCGAGCAAACGGTTTTGCCCTTTCCGTGCTTTCTTGGCAATGGATAAACAGGTTTTTTTTCTCTCCATTTAAATTGAAAATTTGAACAGCTTTCAGCAGCTCTAGATGAGATATTGTTAGTTGTTTGCTGTATATTCATATATGTTTTAATTGTTTTTCAAGACAAATCAGTTGGAAGTTGTGACACCAGAAGCAGCAGCGCGACAGTTGGGCAAATGTTTGCATACTATTGCTTTCAGTGAAACTGTGAAAGTTAATCATGTGAACTGGAACATTTTTGCCGCTAAATTAAAAGTGTACGACCCTAATTTGCAGGTTAAAGAGGTGAATCATTTTCTGAGATTTTTAATTTCTTAAAAATTACAGTCGTTTGCTTATACAAGAAAAGATCGTTTCAGGATGGCATAGAAATGTTTAATGGTGAGGTTACATTAGTATCACTACCGGGTGATTCAAAGCATGTGGAAGTAATCTGGGATGAAATTCGTGAAGAATGGTCTGAAGAAATTATCAGTACACTTAAGGAAGAAATGCTCCTTTTGCAAAGCTCTTAATACTGTATTGAATGTTTCATAAAATCTGTAGATCTCACGTTGAGTTTTCCACTTATATAAAATCTTTTTTTCAAGGTTGATTCTAGAATAATGGCTGCTTTTTGTGCAGTGTTGATATTGCAGCAAAGGTTCAAGATTTCTTTGGACTGAAATTTTCTCGCATAGTTTTATAAAAATCTGGATTTTCATTTCGTAAAATATTATTGCATTACATAAGATGAAGTGAGATAGTGAATGTTTTTGCTACTCGCTTTTATTTTGAAATATTTTGAAATTATTACATAGTTCATATGACTTTTACCATTCTCTGATGCATTCTCTGATGATGACGATAAGGACATATCACGGGTCGCAACAGTGTTTTTTTTTGTCCAGAACTTGATCAGACAAATATGCAGAAGCGCGAATTGGCGGAATCGGTTTTTGTAAACCTTTGTTTTGTGCAGTTACAGTGGTTTTCAGCTTAATTCGGAAGAGGATGAATTGCTTCTCATTATAAATACTTTTATAATATATGGCAGTATTGGTTGAAACAACTGTTGGTGATATTGTCATCGACTTGTTCGTGAAAGAACGACCGAGATGTAAGCTTTATTCATTTGAGGGTGAATGAAAAGTGCCTAGCTTAATTCGAACAACGAAGTAAGAACTGGTCAAAAGCGGAGGTCACAAGTTTCCTTTTGTTTGATGGCTGTGCAGTTTAAGAAAGCAGTGCGGAACGTTACAGAAGATGGTATTGGATCGGACCTGTACTGCTTCTAAGTTTCAGGATTTTTAGAGTTGAATCTAATTGATTGTGATTTCATTCAACCAATTGAAGTGATAAATTTAAACATTTTTGTAATGAAATCACCCACTTTTCAGGTTGTCTCAACTTTCTGAAGTTGTGTAAATTGAAGTATTACAATTTTTGCCAGTTCCATGCAATAGAGGTATCTTCATAGATATAGTGCTTTTTTCCTTCTAATTAGACATTGACCGTTTTTTCCTATCCGTGCTCATCTAATTTTTTTAGTTTTGCATTATTATTTTGTTAATTTTTGTATATTCTCTGTTGGTTATGCAGTTGTAAACTAACATGATTGATCAGTTTATGAGCAAACCAATAGTTTTATCTAAGATTATGATTTTGATTATGATTTTTTTTATTGCTTTTTTAAATATATTCCGTAAATTCATCCCTCGGGCTGTAATCAATGATTTATCTTAATTTTATATTTTACAGCAAAATTACATCGCTCAAACGGGGGATCCAACCGGTACGGGCAACGGTGGAGAATCAGTATTTGCGTGAGTTTTAGTATTGTCTCGTGTTTTTAAATTTTGTTCATACTGTTGTCCATGTTCTTTACTTTCAGTTATTTATATGGTGATCAGGCGCGCTATTTCGAACCAGAACTTGTTCCAAAATTGCGCCATACCAGAATTGGTATCGTATCGATGGTTAATAATGGTGCTAACATGCTTGGCAGTCAATTTTTTATCACCTTAGGTACTGAAGATTTTTTCCAATACCGGAGCTAGAGAGTATGGTAGTTGATAATTGCTGTCACCAATTTTGCTTCTTGATGATGCTAATGATAATGGTGAAGATGGTGATGATGGATAATTACTGCGTATTTTAGGTGACAATTTAGATTATTTGGACGAGAAGCATACTATTTTTGGACAAGTAACTGAAGGATTAGATACATTAGAAAAGTTGAATCAAGAAATTTGTGATGAGCAAAATAAGCCATTTCGAGACATACGGTTAGTTGGTCATTTTTATATGTTTGTTGTTGATTGATAAAAACATTTTATTTTCTGCTCCTGCATAAAACTGTAATTTTTCCTTAAATTTTTTGACAGTTGTCCAAAATTTTTGAATTTTTACTATGTTACAGCATAGCTCATACTGTTATATTAGATGATCCTTTTGATGATCCCAAACAACTTCGCTTTCCGAGCAGATCGCCGTCGCCGACAATTGACCTTCTAAATGTAAATTATCTATGTTTTTTTATCCTTTACATAATACTTTCGGCTTTTAGGAAATTCAAAGTGTTAAATACTTTTTTTTTGGTCTATTTTTATGAACCATTGGCAACCTAGTGAAGTAGTCAAGTAATGTCGCGACTTGTGTTGAAAAGCCGACGTAGAGTGATCAGAATGCACTACATGGATGAATATTATTGATTTTTCGTAAAGCGGATTACAGGTTTCTCAAATTGCCTTGGATCAGTTATTGAATGAAGAAGAAGGTAAAACGGAAGAAGAAATACAGAAAGAAATTGAAGCCAAAGATATGGCTGCACAGGCACAAATTCTGGAAATGGTATGCTTGGGTTGTTAGTTTTCTTGTTGGTGGTTTGTAAATTTTAATTCCATGCAGAATTTTTATTTAGTTGAAAGAGCAGAGATTTTCCAGTTAGTTACTGATATTTAACTGACGACCAAATCGAAAGATTAAAAATGTCTTCAGTTACTGAGATTTCTCAACAATCTGAGGAGAAATCTCGTATGCAATGATCAAGCATTGTCAGTAGGAAACAAATCACAAAGCAATTATTTTATTATTCTGATGATTAATCTCACTTTTTTTAATTCAGGTAGGTGATTTGCATTATGCAGATGAGAAACCACCCGATAATGTTCTGTTCGTATGCAAATTGAATCCAGTTACCACAGATGAAGTAGGTGCTATATAGTTTTTTTTCTACAATTTGATGGTTTTTTATTATGCTTAACCAAATTTTGTTTTCAGGATCTTGAAATTATTTTTTCCCGATTTGGCAAAATAAAATGCTGTGAAATCATTCGGGATAGGAAAACGGGTGCTTCGTTGCAGTACGCCTTCATTGAATTTGAAGAGGTGAGATATCAGAAATAGTACTAACTCGTACCTAAAACGTACTACGTGGATTCTCTAGGTTTAATGCTTAAGGTTTATCGTAGTTCAATTGACAGAAGGAGTTCGTTGTTTAGTTTCGAGTAAAAGTATCCCATTTATTCAGTATCAGAAAAGGTAGGATATGTAGTTAATGACTGTCGGTAACGAAAATTTTTTTCCGAAGAGCTTAATTTAGTTGAGTAGTGACATTGATTTTATGGAATCAGAAATTGATTTGAGAGGATTACATGAGGATGTAAACCTATAAGGTTCTTGACAGCACTATTTTTTCGTGTTTATCTTCTTCATTGTAGGCGGGAAGTTGTGAGAACGCTTACTTCAAAATGGATAACGTTCTAATTGATGATAGACGAATTCATGTCGATTTTTCTCAGTCTGTTGCTAAAAATTACCAGTGGAAAAGGAGGGACGGTAAGTAGTTCACTTTACTGTTAATAATTAGTCCAATTGGAGTAAAAGTCAAGCGCAAGTTTCAGAATCTTTCATCTTAATTTTAGGTCCCATCTCAAATATGATTCCTAATATTTTAAAGACACATCTTGTAAGAAAACGGTTTGCTTTTACTGTGTTACTTAATCAGATTCAAATACCAAAAAACATGTTTATCTAACCTCTGCACACGACTCTCGCAGTAATAGCATGAGATCAAGATACATGTTGAGGACTAAATAAAATAATTGACAAATACATATAGTCAAATAAATTCAATGCAGAGCAGATCTTTGGAAATAACTTAATGCACAGTTATTAACAGGATGATTTATATAAAAGATACAGGTCAGAAATTTTTGAAAAGATGAAAGATTAAGAAAGCAACATGAACACTTTTATCTTGACATATGATCTAAATTTGTTTATCTGTGACTTTTTTCTATCAGTGTGAGGGGAAGAGCACTTTCAAGGTTATTTCATGGTACAACAGAAAATTTAAAATGTTTTGCCTTCCACTTCAAGAGAGGCTATTTTTAACAAAAAATTCTGAACCGTAAAAGAAAAGTTAATATTCCTTTCATTTTTGGGAAATCCTGAAATCAGTCGCAATTTGATTAAGAAATCGTTTGTTATTATTCTTTCTTCCCTTTTATTTACTAGCACCATTCCCTCGAATTTTTTGGAAAAGGGGAAGGATGAGAAAAAGCCAACATCCAATTTCAATTTCCAAGGAATAAATTGGTCAATCACTCTCCCATCCAAATGTTCTTTATAATTCATATCAAAGTCAAATTTTGCTGCCTTATACAGCGCTTTAATTCTTTTTTAAAAGGAATAAAATCTTCTATGTGTATAAAATTTTGCTAAAGTTTTTCCATTTAAAGAATGATGTTTGAAATTCAGTTTGCTGAAAAAGGTTACTTACCAGTATACACAAGTAAAACATACACACTCTCAACAACTAAATGATTTGCTAGAAAATGAACTGAGAAAAAAGAGCTGAAAATTTAATCATATTCTTTGGAATCTTTTGGAGTACAAGAATGTCGATAAATGCGCATTTTCATGTCCGTTCGTTCATACGTACATATGTGATCTTTATCGCATTTACACCTGGAAATTTTTTGAGCCATGAAATATTTTATCAAAATAGTGTATCGGTGGTGCAGAGATGTCGTCTAATTAATTGTCGAAATAAAGTTTAGTGTATTAGCACTGTAGATTTCTTTTTTTTCGCAATTAGATTTCATTGCATTTCAGGATGGATATTTATACTTTTATATATAAATAAAATTTTCAAATTTAACGTTACTAATAGTATGGCGGGGCATGCATAGAAGTGTGTTACTGAAATTTAACGGGGTTAGTTTTTGCTTTCACTGTGCCCTTAAACTAATCTTGCATGAAAGGGCATGGAAGTGCCAACTCGCTTAAAATTCACTGAATGATTGATAAGCGTATGTGGTGGGAGAGTCGAGTTGAGAAGAGTGGAATGCAGAAAATTTATTTGAGCACTTATTTACTGAGTAACTTCTATGATACAAATATGCATACTGTTGTGAATAAGCAGACTTTAGTTTATCAAAAAAAAAAATGGAAACTAACCAAGATTTGACCCATTTTAATGGTGGATAACCATTAATGGTGAAACTATAGAAACCGCAAGGTTCACGGTACGGTATGCATTCTGGAGATGATGAATCGAATTCGGGCTCCTGTAGCAGTAGTAGTTAGTTTGGTCCGAACTTTATATTCAATAAATTTTCAAAATTTACGAGGTTTTTTCAAGTTAAATCCTGCAAAATTCTCCCAGATTTCAATTTTTCATGAATTTCATATGAGATGGCTTTTTTCTACTTTTTAAAAGATCATCTTAGTTTTTTCTGGTATGAAATAACGATTAGTTCGATCAGACTTACTGGAAATAGATCTGGATTCATCCTGGGCGGCACCCACTTCTTCCCTTTATATACTTGACCAGTATTTCCTGTCAATCCAGTAATAATTAAGACGGCACAGGCGATCCTGGATTGCATTAGATATTTGTTATTACTGTTCTATCTGCAAATCATTATATAGCAGATTTATTGTTCAAAAATAGTGAAGCACGTGATATTTATTTTGTTTCTAATCCATATCCGAGGTATTAGAAGGCAGTGCTTTGTGGAAAGATCGTTGATTGCATTATCATTAAACTGTTGCTATTTGGATTGTCGTATGTTCGCTAGCAACTGGTAATATTTGTCTTGTTTAATTTGCAGTATCTTAATGTGGTAAAGTGCGATTTCACTTTGCTAATGCCATTTCTAGGTAGTGGCTTACAGTTTTTTCACCTCAGTTTTCGGATTTTCAACTTTTACATTGATTATGAGTGATGTGAACGTCATTGCTAAATTTCAACGTGAATTTAACTGAAAAATGCATTACCATATGTACTATAGGTCTTTGTGCTCATATTTTTAAAATTTAACTAATAGAACAATTAAATATTTTCAAAAGTGTTTAAATGTCAAGAATTGTGTTTTAATTTCGATGATCAATACTTTTCTCATTAGTGTTTTCTTTTTAGGATTGGAAAAACGAGTACACCAGTCGTATGTTGCAGAGGTTAATATTGCAAGTTAAAAATTTTTTCCAGTTTCGTAGGAAAGTGCAAAAATAATTACTGTGCTGTGGAATAAAAAGCAGATTGAAAAGTTCAGGTGAAAAAGTGAAGTGGTAAACTTATATCAGGGTTTTATTCTTAATTCTTACTTTTCATGTAGACATCAAAGCACTAAGCTTATGGAATGCACTTTCTCTAAATATAACTGAATTAAGATTCTAATTTTTATTGTATATATAAAAAGCCTTTCTTTCAATCACACATCAATTTACCACTGTAGTTAAGTAATTAAGGAATAAATTAGTGGAAAATAATAGAAATATGAGCAATTTTTGGCTGCTTTCCAGAAGCCGGACATCGATCATAAGAAGCTAAAAGTAGAGAAACGTGGTGAGGGAGAGAAAATCCACCCTGATGAAAAGATAAAACAATTTTCAAGAAGGCGCTCAAGGTAAAATTTTGTTGAAATTTCTTCGATTTATTTTACCGCCTTCCATTCTTCTATTATTTGTTTCTTGAGCTGTTTATACAAAATCAATTTAGCTCGCCAGACCACAAGAAACATGCACGATCGTATCGACATGAACGGCCGATAAGCCACAAAACACATGTGCAGAAACGTTCAAGAAGCCGTGACATTCGTGCACATCAGCGATCAAGAAGCCGTGAAACACGTACAGATCATCGGTCAAGAAGTCGTGAAACTCGTGCGCATCATCGGTCAAGAAGTCGTGAAACTCGTGTGCACCGTCGTACAAGAAGTCGTGAAACACGTACAAGTCATCGATCATATCGACATTAATATAGCAATTGTTTTCTTTTTCAATCTACTTGACTTTATAATAAAAAATATTAGAAGTTACGGGAGGTGATCGTTTGAACAGAAATCTAGAAAGCATTTAAATGGATGCAGTAAGAGATTCATCTTAATTTCTCTACAAGGGATATCGATTACTCCTTGATGATAGATATTTCTTGTAGGGAAAACTTAATAACGCTTCAAAGGGCCAGAAGTTATAATTGTTTGTCAGTCATTTCTTGAAGAGGTCATACCCCTTCAATTAATATAGATCAGACACTTGAAAACAGGTTTTTTTACTGTCAGTAATTAAATCAAGCCATTCACTCTCCTCATCGTTCATGTTACCAAGGTACTATTTTCAAAGTTGAGAACTGTTTTAGGATGAAATTTGCATTTTTTTCGCACACCTGTCTAACTGGCACAATGAACCGTAACCACTACGTTGAAGCAGAAAAGATCCCTCCCTCTACCCTGATTGTGCTATATAAGCATTGTTCTCTTTTCCCAAAGTGTTTTCGAAATTTGGTCCTGTAATAGAAGCAGTTTGAAGGAAGTGGAATTTACGCAGGTTATCTAAATGAAAAACTATTACTGATAGCGGAAATTATTAATTCAAACAGTGATTTGTTTGGGCAAGCAATGGAAATTTTGTTAGCAAGATCTTATTCGAATTTTTAAAAACAGATTTTCTGGGAAGTTAAAATTGGTCTGAATGATTTTGAAAGAAACTCAAGTGAAATTTGCCAAGGTAACACTTTTTGAATCTCTCAATTTTCTTTACCTTTTCTCTCCTACGTTGATTTTAATCAAATATTAAGTAAGCACTATTTATGAGGTCCATATATTATAAAATTGAAAAATCGCAAAAAATACATGAATTTGCTTCTACTGAATAAGCGCAACTTACTGCCTTGATTTCTCGACAATTATTTTAAGTTTGACAGATAGTTAAAATATTTTCAACAGCAAAATGTGAAAGAGAAAAAAAAACAATGAGAATGAAAAAAGAATTCACAATTTGTAAACATTTTAAGCATCGACTAGCCTGAAAGTGAAAGGAAACATTGAACATTTGACCTTGTGTGAAGCTTATGTATTGATGATACTGAAAGATACCAATAATTTGTCAAATTTGTGTATTTATCTTGCACATCTCTTCCTCCTCCGCAATATTTTTCTGCATTTAATGAACGCCAACAACCATTTCTGATTGGTCATATTGGGTTAAGCATACATTTACTTCTTCCCTTTTCGATCTCTTCAAACCAAAGACTCTTTTTGCGCATCTTAGCATCCTTCCTTATTCTCTCCCCATTTTTTTTCCTATCTGTTAAAATGGATGATGACAAAATTACTTCTCAGAATTTACTATTACTCTCAGCTTCGCGTTACTCTAACCTAATAATGCTCGTGGTAGCACGGCTTCTAGAAATCGAATCAAAAGTCCTCGAAATGACAGGCATCTGTTGTGCTTCGGCTCACTTCCCTCCCATATATTTCTTCATCACTCATTTCTATTCAAATATTGATGTGCTTTTATTGGATTTTTAGTTTAATGTTTAGCGGTTAGATGTAAACAGAAAATTCACTGCTCACAGGCAATTATCGTCCGGTAAATTTAGAAGTGATGAAGCAGAATGCCGGAAAGAGCGATGCGACATCTCCTACGTGTGTAATTGAAGTGGACGAGAAGACGCGTGTATGAATGAAATTAAAATACCACGTAAAAACGTGCTCTCCCACCAACAGTCTTTAACAATTACTTTTAGACTACTTTATTGATTGATTCATCGAATTATTCTGATCTGATTTATCCTATATTGGAATATCATATCTTACACACCATGCACTGCAATGATAATTCTTATCACTATAATAATAATACACTCCAGTGATAAGAGGTGGCGCTTTTTGTGTGTATTTATATTTAGCTAGTAACGATTACTGCAACAGTTAAATTGAATGGAACATGAAAGATCGAAAGAAGTGGAAAAAATTAAAAAAGAAATGAAAGCATTAATTATAGCAACAGAATTATCCAGTGGTCACTTTAGCGTTTACTTAATGATTGCTTGTAAAGATTTTAAAAGTTATGAAGTGATGAGAAAAATTAAAAATTTTATAAACCGAAATTGATCTAGCGTTTTAAGTTTGGATTAGCAAAAATGTTCCAAAAACTAAAGCATTTTTAAACAAATGAAGAAGAATCACTTGTTGTGTAACCTTACGATTTCGGCGGTTATTGCAAAGAATAAATAAGCAAGGAGCAACAGGTAATTTCAGCATTACCATAGCATCACTACTTACTCTAACTGCGATAAGTAAGGCGAAAAAAAGACGTGGGAACGAGAGGAGGACAATTGAAATTTTCCACTATTGTGGACATCACTGATAATTACTTTCCCAGTCCTGTTAGGTTCACAGACAAATTCGCACAGGTTGTTGTGGTAGGTGTTCAATGCTAGTTATCGATGTGAAATTTTAGTTGATTGAATGAAACAAACTGATAAGTAATTCCTGGCTCATTTCAAACTCAAAATTACGTGTGCAACACGTATGAATACTCATTTCAAACAAAGGCAGGTTTGGACGGTGGCCAGTTGGTGGTGCGGTCATTTGTTTTAGAAGGTGCTGAAGCAGTATCATCACATCACATTGATGATTGAAATGATGACTCAAAATGCACTATACTGCCACCTACCTATGCTACAAGCGGTGAATAAGGCGTTCGAAATGACCTTCATCCATTTATACTTGGATGTCAGTTGCACAACATCGCCATCACTTTTCCTAGTCTAATTTAAATTGACTTTAATTACTTACAGTGCTTTTCCCTCCTTTCCTCTTTGAGAAGGGCTTATCATTTAAATGAAAGCAGTGGCTTACAGTGGCTTACAGTGTCTAACAGTACACGACGGTTTCTTTCTTTTCGCTCCTCAAAAAATAGAAAAAAAGAGCAGAGTGAGGGAGAGAGAGAGAGAGGAAGAGAGACTTTTGTTTAGAAGAAATAACAATGGGAGGAAGAAAATGAAATGAATGAAAGTAGTTAATATTTTGATAGAACAAAACATTTTTTTTGTCAAAAAAGAGGCATGAAATAACAGAAAACAATTTCACTATTTTCAAAATTTTAATAAAAAGAATTTCGAACATTAGGAAATTTTTTAAACGAATTTATTTTACATTCATTCTTTGCTATTCAATTCTTTTGAACGTATAATTACCCACTAATTAGCTTTGGTGCATGATTAGCAGGTAGGATTTTAAGAGACTATTTCGTTAGCACAGTTTTGAATTAAATCATTTCAATACTGCTTTATCATCTATTCTTCCAACTCTTTTGACTTGTGATTTATTTCAACAGCTTTTCCATCACTTTTTTTCTTTATTTTTGGTAAATAAAATTAATGAATTAGATTGTTTTGGTGCACTTCGCTCAGAAAACGTGCAATTGGAAATTAGCCCAATTTAAATAATTCATGGTCATTCTTCAACTTTCTACAATTGCCCTGATGAACTCAGTGAGGGACATCACAACGGCTTTCACATATATATATGCATATTACTGAAATAATCTCGAGGATGATTAATTTCAAAAAATGTTTTTGACCTCATCTTTTCCGAAGAAGAAGGGATTATTAATTATCAGAATTATGACACTAATAATTTCTACTATAACATTTATCATTTTTCTGACTAAATTTTCATGTAAAAAGAAACTTAAGCATAAACGCCCCGTCGGTAAAAATTTTCTTGCAGTATTTCGATAATTTCAATTGGGAATGTTATTTTAAAAAAGATAAACTGTTCGTTTTCTCATTGTTCTTCAATTTGGCAGCAATAATTATCTCTGAAATTTCCATATTCTTGAGAAAAAAAATTTTTCAGACAATTAAAGTGAAGGAGAAAGCACAGTAAAGCAAAACAAAATGTGTATCTTGAAAAATTAAATGCAAAAAAAACGCAATTATTTGTGAATTAATTAGTTTAAGCTGTCACCGTCGAATTTTAATGACCGTATCAGTTAACTGAAATACACTAATCACATCGCACAATATGTCTTATTTGCAGTTTTAGCTACAAAGTGTATCTTACCGAATTATCAAAAATGAAATTTTTATAGAAAAATTCGCAATTTGGAATTTAACAAAGATAACTCTTAACTGCTAGTAACTCTCTGGAACGAGCACAAGGATGATCATGACAACGATGAGTCGGTGATAAGGCATGCGTGAAATGAGCAACTTGTTAAGACCTAAAGGCCTTGCCGCATTTTTCCTATCATTTTGAAATTTCGCTCTCACTGAGGCTGTTGTTCAGCATCTCATATGCACACACAGTGTGTGTGTGTCTGTCTGTCTGTCTGTCTGTCCATTTGAAAAATAGTGAAGAGAAAAGGAAAGGAATATTGCCGATAATCGCTGTCCGAATCCAACGAACCGGTTATCATAACAGCTGCTATCACTGATAAGCGTGGCTGAAAAGCATAAGGCTTCTCGTAGGGCAAGGAGCAAATGTGTTGAAGATGTAGGAACGCTGATTGGAAAAGGAAATGAACGCCGACTTTTGAAGGATTGAATTGACGAGCGAATGAAATATTATTTTCCTCACATTGCCCGACAAGGACAAGCGGCGAAATGAGCCAAAGGAATGGGAGTTCATTTCAGTTCGCATTCATTTGCACGGATGTTTTGCTTGAAGTTTTAATTAAGCGACTGCTAATTCGATGTTTTGAAGCGCACTTGTCTATTGGCTAAGTTGAACAATTAGTAGCACTCCAAATTTATGCTAAAGCAAAATAACTTGACGATAATTGAGAAAATTTCCCATTTCAATTTTCACTAAATTAGAATTAAAATTTCTATTTGTTTTAGCAGCAAAATTAATTGAATTCACAAAATGGAAAAATGAAATAATCAAAATTCATATTAAATACCGTATCTCATTCACTTATGATTTATACAATTTCGAAGTGATATAGAATTAAAAAGGAAATTTTAGCAACTTTTAAAATGTGAAATTAGCAAGCGCATAATTGTTGCTCGATCTTGCTACCTGAAAGCTAAATGTATGCCGAGAGGAGAGGCTGGACAATGCAAATTTAGCAAATAAAAAGTCATTCATAATTATAATTCGTCAATTCCCACCAATACTTCCTATCACCTGTGGGCGACAGGTTGAGGTACAGCTAGCTGTGCGGGTAATAGCAGTAATGGAGAGAGATTGAGGTGAGGCGCTGAAATGAATGCCTGTGATCGTTACCGATCGTAAGTTACACACAGCGCATGACATGTGGAAATTATTTCAAAAATGCATTCATTCATTCCACGGAAGAATTCTTCGGTGCTTTCTCATAGGAAACAATACAGAACTCAGTGAAATGTTTGGCATTTTTCATTTGGAAAAAAAAAAGTATTAAATAAATTTAACACATATTCCTCCTCAACAATTACGACGAATTTCTTAAAGTTCTTTTTTTCTCTCACAAGTAAAATGAGGAGGAAGGGAGAGGGAGAGAGAGGGAGAGGGAGAGGGAGAGAGAGGGAGAGGAGAGAGGGAATGCGAAAGCGAAGAAGGAATTTGTTTTCTTGACATTATTTCATCTGTTATCCGATGAATTGCTAAAATAGCTCAAAAATTTCAAATTTCAAAAGATGAAATCATTCTTCATACAAAGCAGCAATAATTTCGTTTTTTTCTACAAAAAAAAATAAGTAAACAAAGGAAAAAAGGGCGACGGCGAAAGCAGCTCATTTGTTGGTAACATTTAGCAACATTGTTGTTTGTTTAATTGCTACAAACACTGTTGTGATGATAGTAGTAATTATATTGGAATTAAAATCGAAAAATAGGACAACAATTTTGGAAGGATTTTTTTAAAAAGTTTACAAAATTGCTAGTGGCAATTAAAGATTGATAACGATCGATCATATATGTGAATTTGGCTTTGTTGAGCCGCACAATTTACTATTACTTAAAAATATAAATGCAATTGAATAAACAATTAATCTCAAAAAAAATTTTAACTTCTAAAATAAACTTTACTTAGGTAAGTTTCTTCACTCCGGTTTTGCCCGACATTCCATTTTCAATGAGCAATTACATTTGGAAGTAAATTCAGTGCAAAAATTGTAAGATAAGCACTTCCTCTTTCATAACTGCTACTTTCTTTTTTCAGCTTTATAAACCTTTAACTCATTCCTGAATTTCCGGAAACCATTTTCCGCTTTCTTCTAATCTAACACTTCCAATTGAGCAATAGCAAAATGCGAAATGGCTGTGAAAATGTCCCGTGTGGTGCAAAACTTCCTAATCCCTCCATGTTTAAAATGAATTGCCTGCTTTCTTTCCTTCCCTACTGCAAATAGGTAATTGAATAATACCTTACAGGTGAAACAGATGAGAAGGGATGAACTGAGAATGTATTACATTTCCAATACTGTTCGCTGAACTGAAATAGATTAAACTTTATTCCTCATTATAATAATAATTATAATTATTATTATTGTTATTGTGATTGCTTGGACTAAGCTAAAAAAGATAGTGAGAGGAAGAACAAAGTGCTTCGCAGTGATTGCTCGGTAATTAATCATGCGAAAAATGGTTGATTTTTAAAATGCAAGAAAAATGTGTCTTAGTTTGAATTTATTATTTACATTAAAAATTTGTTGACCAAAGTGTAATCAAAAATAGCAAAAGATGCTGTGCGTTAAGTTAACAGATGTCATTCGGTGAAATATCACGTCTAGTCGAAGAGTTAGCTCGAGTTTTTTTCCATCGCAAAAATATAAAAAAAAAAAATTTATCAGCGATGAGAAAAAAAAAGCAGCGTGAAGCCAAGCAGTCAGTCAATGAAGCATGCATGCAATCAACGTCTGAATATACGGTTCCGGAAAAAATAACTGTGAGTAAGCCGAAAGTTGCGCCATCTCTTACACTCTAAATTTCATCATTTCATGTTGTTTTTTGTTTTATCAACGGTAGACCTGTTCGCTTCGCTCTTTACGATAAACCAGTTGCTAATTTGAATTGAATGAAATGAGAGAGAAAAAAAGAGAGGAAAAAGCATTCCTATACCTGAATTCATTCGCAAAATTTATTTCTCACCAAAAAATTAGACAAAAAAAAAAGAAAGAAGGAACGGAAAGAGAAAAAGCAATTGCTGTCCATAAGGTCGGTGCAGTGAAAAAGTAGTAAAAGGAATGATGAGGATTGGTCGGTAAACAATACTAACAAATTTGTGACATGGGAAAAAATATCATCAATTGTGAAATTTAGCAGTTTGATTTATTAGGAAAGGAAAGTGATTAATCCTTTCTTTCGTCATCACTGATCACACTTCAATCGATATTTCGTGGTACAAATTTGATTGTAAGAACAAAAGTGCCGGAAAATCGAAGGATTATATGTTGAAATAAATTAGCGTATCAAACGATTACGTTTTTAAATCTACGTGATCCTCATCAGTTTACCTTTACCCAATTCTAATTTACCGGAATTGGGAACAATTAGATGTTGTAATACTGGTTCCGGCATAACAAATGCTCGTCTGACGACACACTGTCCCTTAGCATTCCTAACGAAACTCACACAACACAAATGAATTTGAAAATTGGCAGGAGTATTTTCGAAATTTACGTTAAGTGTTTTTGAAGTGAAAAAGACATACATGTTTGGATAAATGGATGAGTATGTGAAAAAAATATTCCCGAAAGTTTTTTTTTTCATTTTGTTTGTTTGGCAAATATAGGTCAGAGTGGATCGGCAGAAATGCATACAAAGCAGGGAGAGTTTTCCGTTTTTTTCTTCCTTTATATGGCTGGAAGGAACAATTCAGTGCAGTGAAAACAATAACAGAAAGAAATACTTTTATCTTACGGCAGTGATGGGAAAAAAGCAGACGAAAAAAACTTCAACGCTGATATTTTGCATAAAATGAGAATTTGTATTTCTGCCAATGTGCTTCGATTCTAATCATTTGATAGCAGCAGGAAGTATCGCATTTCAATGCTAAAATTGCCTCATTCAGTTGTTATTGAGTGTGATGTTAGAAAAAGAAAATTAGGAAATTCACTTGGAATCGAAATTATTGCTCCATTTTCTCGTATCATCATAGATTGGCGACATTTGCTAGACTAGTTTTATTGCGCAATTCTAGTAGCGAAACAGGATGGAATGAATTGTTTCTAGGCAAATTTTTAGCTCAATTTTTGTCCAGTGATGGAGTAACAAAACGTATTTCTGATGAATAAATGAGCAAAGTAAAATACATGAAAATCATTTGAATTTTTATAAAAATATATTTGAAACCTCAGTCCGGAAGATACGCAACATACAATAAGTAATTTGAAGATAATTTAAGCGAAGGAAATATAATCAGTTGAAATATAAACTCATCAAGCACTCTAACACTATTTTGAAAATTAATCATTATCCAAGCAGCAACTACTAACAGCCAGAACAATTGTGTTACACCACGTTTAAGCAATCCTCATTTGATAAATTTTCGTAAACGATAACAAACAAAAGAAATACATAGATTTTCACGATTCTGAAATACTAGCTTGGTAGAACGATCCGCACAAGAACAAGGCCTAAACAAAGCTGCTTTAAACAAATACCAATTGATATTGCCACGGGTTATTGAAAATTATTCGTAATAATTTGCTCACTAATACAGCAATTATTATTTTAGACTGGAAGGATTCAAGGATAAAGAGAAGCCATATTGACAAGAACTAATCGAATCCTTAAAGCATCATGACATCCTGAAAGAGAAGAAATCACGACTTGCTTTATGGAGACCACAACATCCAGTTTATGCATCTCGTTTGTGTTACTTGTCATTTTAAAACATTTGGCCTGAAATGAGTTACAACAACCATAAGGTAATCCATGCTCTCTTCTGTTGGTAGATAGAGTTGCAAAAATTTGTTCTTCGCAAGATAATTACAAAACCAAATCTATTACCAATTCACGGAACTGTGAAAACGAGATGCAAACTGTACGGAAAGACGAAGCAAGTGACAAAGCGGTTTGCTGGCAACGGTTGGGAAATGTGAGAGCCGTGGCCTGTGAAAGATCTTAATCACTACGTTTTTTACAATGTACAAGACATAAAATGCAACATTTGCAATTAACATTGAACACAAAAATAGAAATTCTATAACAGATATACAAGCTGCTGCACTAATCGATTTAGGATTGATGCCAAAAAGTTTTAAAGAAAGAATACAGCAAAAAAATGGTAAAAGATGTTTTAAAAAGTCATCGAAGAACATACAGTTCAAAAAAACCCATTGGTAATCAGTTGGTCGAATATACGATGTTTTGATAACTTTGTGGATTACCTGCCAATAAGAATTTGCCACAAATAACATTTGGCCAAACAACGGTAGAATTTTGGTATGATTGAGAAACAGTAACGAAATTTGAAAATTCAAAGGTTTAAAATAAAAACTAGTGTTCTTTTTTGTGACCAGCATTAGAAATCCCAATTTTCAATAGTCCCTCTAAACCTCAAATCTTAGGTTTTATAAACACCAGTACATTTAAAATCAACACACTTAAGTGATAAAAACTTTCACCATTCAACCTCAAAATACATGCACTGTGTATTTCTTAATGAAAACAATCTCAATCTACAAAAAATCCATAGCTTTCTTCCATTAAACTATACAGCATCTTAGTAACATAATAATACAAATTATTTTGAAATGAACAACTGACAGTTCATATCATAAGTTATTTAAAACTAAAATTCCTAAAAATGCCGAGAACACGAGGAAGAAACTCTGGTGAATGTTGACGGCTTGCATCTTCAAGAATACATTGGAAATCATGTTCGGACATACGACTTGATGGCGATGTAAAAGCCGAAAAATCACGAAGCATTTCTTCTAAATCGCTCAACGAAGGAATCGGTCTCAAAGGCGCTGAAACATCGTATGTTTCATCATAGTAATTATCTCTATATCGTACCATATACCACCCATCTTCTTCCTGAAATTTTAAACAATTTATATATTACATATGAGAAGGAAGCTGCTGAAAATCAATTCCAAACGGGAAACATTATTAGAATATTTAAACTCGTTTTTTAAACATTGAAACAGCATGAATGTGCAACACCGCAATGCACAACAAAAATTATACTTTCGCGTCATACAAATTTAGTGACGCGCAAAACTTTAGAACTCGAAAAAAAAAGTAATTGCAAAAGCATAACCGTTCTTTCACGTTCCGCCCAAGAAATCTGCCTAAGATCTTCTTCCAAAACAACTGCCAAATCATTAGTTAATGTAATATAACTCGGCTGAAATAAGTTAAATTACCCATAAACGTCAGGAATACCTGACTAGTTCAATAAAAGACGATTTAATATAGTAAAATTTTACATATTTCCAAGATACGTTCGGAAAGCATGATAACAATATCCCACCTCACTCTTTTGACTAAATCAAGGCGAGTCTACCCATAGTCATTTTTCATACGGGTAAACGAAAGATATATAAGAAGAGATCATAGTGATGTTCAGCATATAATTGAACCTTATTATTATAGAAACACTAAGCGGAATGATTAAATAATTCCTGTTGCAAGTAAAAATGAGAGTTTTAAAACCTTTTAAAATATCCATACCTTCAAAGCAGAATTGGAATCATTAACAATATTGCTGAGAAGTAGAAGATTAGCAAACGGATTAAGAGGCTCGATCAATTTTGCCTCAATGCCCAGGCTCAAACACAACATTACAACTGCACGATTCAATTTGAAAATGTCCGTATCAAATAAACCATCTGTCCATTTTCTGCACGATGAGAATTCTTGATATGATATCTAGAACAGAATTTCAAAACCCATTAAAAGTATCCACTATTTCCGAAGAATTCTAGTAATTAATCAATTAAAGGAAAAACAAAAAGATTAAATTTGCAGAAAAGTGAAATGTTTGATGCCAGAGAACTGTGCAAGATCAAACACGCAAATCACTTTCACTTTTTCAAACTAAAATTAATCTGAATACAGAAAAAATATAAAATCGGAAAATGAAGACCAGGAACACAAACCTGCTCAGGTACGCACACATCGAAATTAACGGTCAATAAATTAACAAGTTGGATAGTATAAACAAATGCAGCAAACATATTATGCACCGGTCGGGCAACAGGTACGGTTGGAATACCTATGCTGAGCCATCCTTTCAAAATTTTATACTGGGTTCGATCTGGTGCGTCACAGTCACAAACCTAGAACTTCTATTATTACCAAAAATCTATGACATTTTAACGTAAACGTTCAAAAAAAAACTGTGAACTAGAAATCTGAATTTTAATAATAGAGCAAAGAGAGTACTTCACCAAAAGCTTTCTTTTAAATTTCTCCGCCTAGAACCTCTAATAGCACTTGAATATATCAAAATATGTTAGACGATCCTTATATGAAAGATGAAACAAAATGAATAGTGAAAAAACAATACAAATAAATCAATATCGAACGTATCAAATTCACCGTGTAACAAGGTTCTGAAGAAGTTCTACATTCCATCGGGACCAGCATTTTATCTGTCGATGAAGCAAATTCTTGGCTGAAGAATTAAGAAGTTAATTGCTTCGAATACTGTGTTTGAAAAGGTAAATTTCAATGTAGAACTCTTACAATTAACAAACACGAAATTAAGACCATTTTACCATGCTTCTGCAATCATTTCTCGACAACGCCTTTCCATGTCGTCTATGATTACTTGCGGTCTCAAAACCCGTTGAATAGGAAAAATTTTTAAAAACCACTGTGCATTGAATTTCACGATATTTTGCAACTAAAATTCATTTTTATTAAGTCTGCTCAAGGATTTTCTCCCTAGATTTATATTCTAGACTTATTAGAAATTTTTTTATTAAAATGTAGCCTGAGTTTAAGAACTACATCATTAAAAGTAAGTTTGCATTTAATAAAAACATACGACTATCCGATATATTTTAAACGAATTGTCTAACATCAAAAAAGAAAAAACTCCCGATAATACCTTATCCTCGTATGCATCGATAAATGTTTGCAAAGAATTTGGTGGTCCACAAAGAACTTTTTGGTGTCCACGGCATCGTTCCTATAACTGCTTTCCGTCGTTAAGAATATTTTGAACAAATATATGAATAGATGAAAACGAAAAGAATAATTTGGACGACGTAAATTTCGCGCTGTTAGGTTAGAGGGGAAGATAAGAAAGGACCTTAAGCTCTTCGATTGTCTTGTGATATCTTTCGGTTTTGTTGCATATAACTTTAAGCGCAGCTTTTTTCTTTTTTATGGCCTTCTTCTTGTCAAGAATATTTTGCTTCAAATATTCAATGGACTCATATGTCGAATGAAACGTTTTCATTAGAGCAATCTAAAAAATCACAAAAATTACGAAAATCTGAAATCATTATAAACATAACTTGTTGTCGACGATGTTTCAACTAATACTCAGTATTTAAATATCGTTCGTAGAAATACTCAAAGAACACTTAATATTGTAAATGCTTTTTACATCAGAAGCCAAAATATTTTCGATTTCGCGGGCAACACAATAATTCCCATATTCTTTCCTTCTTTGCAACTTGTATTTGTCAACATATCTGACTGAAAATGAAAAGTTTTGATAAATGCGCTTGAAATTTTATTGCAAAACAAATTTCTCACTACAAATAAAATCGTTGAGAATTTTTAGTTCTACAAAATAATTAAAAAGTGAACGAAAATAAAGTCTTAGTGAAAAAAATGAATCACTTCGGCAAACGTTATTTTACTGTCACTGCAAAATAAACAACAGGAACAAACTTTTATGATTGATACAACTCCAACACAGGCATAACTTCAAATTGGTACACGATGAACATGGATATTTGTCATCTGTCCAATCAATTGAGTTACTGTAAAGAAGAATTGTTAGATAATAAATGTGTAAGTTACTTCTATAACGATGCAAACGTTCAAGAAGTAGCAAACAGAGTAGCACGAAAAAGGTACTGTTTTTCAAAAAAAGAAACTTTAAATGATGCAAAAATTGAAACCTATCGGAATCATCTCCTAGACTGTCCATCACTGAATTGATATGCGTGTATATACCCAATGGTGTTATATTTATGGGTGTATCAATTAAACCTCTGCAATTTACCAGCTCTCCAACATCTGTAAAACACCTCATTGCTTTTCGTGTTTCTGAAAAATTTTTCAATGAATGACCCATCATCAAATTAAACTACCCTCTCTCTCCCTCTCTCTCTCTCTCTCTCTCTCTTACATCTTATTTGTTTATACATACAATACCTGGCATAGGTGGCGCCCAGATACGGTTCACATTCGCAGCATAGCTGCATGGAAAATTGCTTCTTGTACTCATCGTCTACTGCGTCTCTTCACTCGGTAACATTTGGCAAGTACAGCGGAAGTTACATAATTCCTGATCCTGAACAAAAAAGTTTCCGATTTCGTAAGATGTAGCGTGTACACACCCCTTGAAATTATCAAAAGCAGAAACGAAAAATTCTGAGTCAGCGACGGCTTCACGTTAATCAAGTCATTACGTAAAATAAACGGCGCACCACTTATTACTGGTTTCAGCGAGATAACGAACTGCAACGACTGCTGCAGAAAACTTGATTGGGACGGATGAGAAGTAAAAGAAAGAGTGAGAGAGGGAGAGAGAGAGAAAGGGAGGGAGTGAAAGTACCCATATCTCCTGCTTAATGAACAAAAAATGCAAAATGTTAAGAGCGATTCAAAACATCCTTTTGGCAAAATGCCCAATGAAATTCTGTTTTGAATTGTTATTGATCAATACAGGTAGGTGTTGGAAGGGGCCAGTTGGGGTGACACTTTTATTGGGTGCTATGATGTGGTGGCATTTTCTGTTACATGTTGTTCACCGAGGTCGTCAGCAAAGTAAGTGCGACGTGCAGCCGTCTGAGAGTTAGCGGAGCCCGTGGTAATGTTGCGGAAGTGACGGAGAGAGATGATAATGTCGGTGAATTTCATGAAGGGAGGATGATGCCTTTGATGTGAGTGATGATGACGCTGTAAAATGGGGAAGTTGACGAGCTCCTCAGATCCAAGGAAAGTAATATTGATTGGAGATGTGAACGGCAATTTACTCGATTCTCTGCTGGGTAAGTACCGCGTTTTTCCATAAGTACGAGTAGGTGCTCAGATCGCTCGACGTTCCGTGACAGCAAGGACAGTGTTGTATTACTTTCCATACTTTTTCAATGAAATTTATCATTTTCCTTATTTTTTGCTTGCTGATAAAGTTAATCAGTCAAACAGTTATTTTATATTATTTAATCAAACAGTTACGCTTTACGTTTTATTGTTATTTCCACGGCGTAAGTTTTCCGTCGTTATTGAACTTGTCAACAAGTTGAATTTATGCTTAAAGAATTACGTAAAGTCTTGATTTTAAAACGATGCAATGTAGCAATGTAGTATAAATTCCAAATTGTGTTATGTTTTGTCCCCATATGTTGTAGAGAATGGAAGTTCCATGTCGCGAGGAAGTAGTGAATTGTGGTTGGACACGAAATACTACACGGCCTGCTTGAAAGTAATATCGTTGAAGACAGTCGAAAAGATTAATGAGTGGAAACTTTCGACATCGAACGTTGACGCTGGCGCTGTTATATATAACTATGATGGGGATTTTCGGTCCATTGAGCAGTTGAAACTGCAGATGTCCATATGGCAAGCGGAGATTCAAGTATAAAATTCATAATTTTGTAGAAATTTACAGTTCTTGGACTGGAAGTCTGAGTTACATTTTTGTCCGAGTTATACTTGAAAACGATTTCTGCGCTGTTGTGTTTTAGGAGTATGAACTTGTGTTTTAGAGAAATGTGAATTACTTCGAAATAGTTTGGGATTTTCTTGTAGCTTGAAGTTCGCAGAGTTGCTTGTTGTTTGTATCAACATCTATATGCTGTTTGTGTTTTGAAGGTCGTTGTTTGTAAGCGTCTGGAACGTTCCGCAGACTGGGTAGAAAATTTGTGTCGTTTCTGCTCTGGTGAACAGATTGAGTTAGTGGAACTTGATCCTGATTCTGTAAGTTAGCTTGAGTTATTTATTAAAACATGTGAGCTTGAATGTTTTCGAAATTTCCTGGACTTGACAATTCTTGACAATTCGAAAAATTTTGGTTTACAAGTGAGCATTTACCGAAAATAGTTTAGGAGTTCCACAGCGTGGAAATCTTTTGTGATCTTCAGGGTGAAGATGTAAAGTTTGGTTTTACTTTTTATAAAATATCAAGTAGAGGAAAAAGGCTTCTGTCCTTTTCTGCACGCATTCATTTCCAGAAAACAATAGAAGAGCTAAATGGATACCGCGAACTTTATGGAATACCTCGTATACGACAGGTTGACTTCTGAGTTTTTGCGGTGATATATTATTGGCATGGAGATTACAGAAGACATTCATAATGAAATGAGAATATGTTTATGGTTTATTGACCAACATATTCTGGATTTGCACGGCACATAATGTCATCAGATCTTGGAGCAACAGAGATCTCACTAATACTGACATAGCTTTTAAATTTGTCGCCAGTTTCGAAAAATCGAAACCACACCATGTTTTTAATGAATGTTTTAGATCTTAGAATGTGGAGATTGGAGTAGTAAGATAATGAAGAGAAATTCTGGTTCTGTTAGTAGCCCATCTAAAAAGTGTTCTGACGATTCTTTTGATGAGGAGTTTGGATCAAAGAACTACGACATGACAGCTGAAGATAAAAGTACGGAGATTTGATCAGTAGAAATAATTTAGTGGTAATTTCAATAAGATTTTAATGAATAATAATCAGATGTTATTAGCTCTTTATTTCCGTGCATTGTATTATTGTCTTCAATGTCGATTTTTCAAGAATTTTTGAAGAATTATTTTGCAGAAATGATACTGAAGTTGTTTGGAGATCCAAAAGTATCATTTGATAGTTTGATGGGAGATGTGGATGTTCCAGATCCTGCAGTTATTGAACATTTCAGACAAGAACGAGAAAAATTGAAACGGCAAAACAAATTGGCTGCCAGCGTAAGTTTTTCGAAATGAGCTTTTCAGAGGAGTTCTCTTACGTTTTCGTCATAAACTCAGAGATTTTGATCCTCGATTAAATTTTGTTTTATTGTGGTACATTTAAATTTCTCTGACAAAAGTGAAGTAAATTCGTGAGTACAACAGCGTGAACTCCATTTTCAGAACTCGAACTCTTTTTGTTTGTCCCTGTTTCAAAGTAATAAATCTCTCTGTTTTAAAACAAAATCTATTTCAAGAAAAGGAGGAAAAAAAAGAAGTCAAAAGTTGCGACAATGAGTGAATTTGGGGAATTTGTTGGTGCAAGCAGTTCAACGCAAATTCGAAGTGATGCATCAATGCAAAACTCGTCGAATGTGATGAATTCAGCGAAGAACGAGTACACTGATGTAAATGTTCAGGGAGGGCATGAGTCGAATGGTGATAATTGCAAAAACTATGCAAAAAGTTCCGAGAAAAATTCACGTGAATTAAGTAGTGTTTCGCGAGCAATGATCGATGAATTATTTGACAGAAATGTCGACAAACAAGGCACAAGCTTGGTCAATAAAATTCATGCAGTGATTTTTCATTTTTTAATAAAAATTAGAAATATTTGTAACACAAATTTGTCTCCAATATTGCTTTAATTTTCTACAGGAGCGAGCACCTAAAGCAAGTTCGCCAAAAACAGAAAGAGATTCGTAAGAAAGGGAAAGGAATCTTTTATGACTTCGTTTTTTCCTTGTCTGTAGAGATTTTATAAAGAAAATGTTCCGACATATTTTTGCATGCCTTTCAAAGTTCAGGCACGATCAGCACTACTCAAAATGCCGTTTGGCCCAGAACGACAGAATTTGGCAGCTGACACGATGGTTGCAGTGATCAAATCAATTGGTGATACTGATCTTTTTAATAGCTCCTCGGATGATGAACCGCCTACCTAAATTTGGGTATTTTCATAAGTATTCCTGTTATTTCACTTGCTTTTCCTTTATGTTTTTGGCATTTTAATTACTTCTAAGATGTGAATAAATGGTAAGTTAGTAATTTTCTCAATAAGATATTTATATTTTTATTACTGGTAAATTGAACATTGAAAATTTAATTTGTGGCATTATTAAACCAATTTTCTAAGATCTTTTAACATTTGAAATCATAATTATACTTTATAATTATACTTTATTTCCAACGATTTTGATTTGCGTCAACTCTATTTTGACATTGGTCATGTGAAAACACTTGGGAACGAAGTTACAAAATCCGCAGAGTTAAAAAATTGCGACTGGCGCAAATCAAATTGACATGGGATTCCGATGGATCGTTAGGATGTAATTCTTAAGTTCAGTTGTTCATTAGCTTTCTCACATGACATGCGAGGGAGGTAATATTCTGCAAAGTGGATTGTGCTTGCTACATTATCCGTGGGAGAACCGGAATTTCTTATTCAGAATCACGTCAATGCATGTCCTGTTATTTAGCATTAAATTTTTATTTTACATTTGAGAAACATCGGTGTCAAAAAAGTAGTTAGAATGAAATGAAATAAGCGGAGAAATTTTCTGAAATTTTAATCTAAGGTATAAGCGAAGTATGTCTTGCATTTCTTATTGTAAGGAGCAAAAAATTTTTGAATAAAAAATATTAACAGCGTAAAAGTTCACTGTATTAAATGGATAAATAATTTCATAAAGACAGTAACAATTATGATGTGAGCAGCTATTGCTGCAATATTTTATGGATGTAAGCTCGAAATTATTGATTGAATGAGAAGTTAAAACTGTTGAACGATATTGATCACGTCTTTCCGTCGAAGATACACAGTTAATTTCAGGTTTTATAGTGCTGTTTGAAAAAAGTAATTTCAGTTTGGTTAGTTATCAGAAAATTGTCTTTAACTAGGTAGAATGCTCCGAAAGGATGGTTGTTAACTGTTTTAAAATGAATGCAGAGTCAGGAATTTAAACAATTGTACAAGTTGCATATTTCATGTTTTCATTAATTAATATATTTAAAAAAACCATCAGTAAAATTTTCTTCACGAAGTACAATAAAAATTGTTTAGATGTCTGAACAATTCTGATAATAATTCAACCATAGAAAAGGTAGGAATTGAAATGGATAATAAGTATTATGAATATTTGAGTAACAACAGGAAAAAAACATTGAAAGAGGGAATTTCAAAGACACATTTCATTAATGCTCCTTTCGAAGAAAAGTGCTTGTGAATGGTTGCTTTTATCAATGAGCTAACTATTACTACAACACTGTTTCACAAGTAATTTTAAATCATATGCAGCACGTGATACTGTCACAATACAATTGGCCATTGATTGTACAGCCGATACTGATAGATACTGAAATACGATCATTACAATTTTAACATCACAAAGTTTATTTACTTATCAGTTAATCGAAATAACCTCACATGTATTCGTTCAAATGGTGAACAAGGTGATGTGGTCAGCTTCGGTCAATATGAAGCAGTAAATTTGCAAAATATTACGAACCTCATCGGCAGCATGTTTGGTAGCTTGAACGCAAGTTTTCAACACGTCAAGTAATCGATCAGCCGCATGCTTCACTTCCCTGCTAACATCACCGGAAGAAATAAATTCCGCAATTGTGTCCGCCATATAAATTAATTTATGTGCAGTGAGTATTATCTGCAACTATCACTCTTACTACTGCTACTACTAAAATGTTTGATAATAGTTTTCCACACTTTACTTGGTTGGCTATTGAGCTCAAAAATACAAGTTAAAAAGTTGTTAAAAAATTTCATTTCTTATGAAGTAAATACAGTCATTAATTTGATTGCCATTACATTACCATTAATAGTAGGAGGGTTTAATTTTAAATGTTATGTCAGTGTTTGTGTTAGATGTTTCAGACTAGTTAATTTTTTTCATAAAAAATATAAACTATAAGTTAGTAAATGAGTGAGAGAAGGAGTATGGAATGGTACCAATTTTCCTTTTTGAACAAATTCATGAGGAGGCATTTGTTCTTCGATTACAGTCAAGAACTCTTCAATTGCCTTCGAAAGGAATTCCGTGTGCGCGTCCAACTGTGGCGAATAAAATTCCATTAATTGTCTGTCATCGTCGGACAACGATCTTAGCATCTAAAATATTATTTTGCATAGTGTCAGATGCATAAGTCTGATTCGAGTACTAATGATGAATTGAAATCTCACTAAAATTTGTAATAAGATTTATTCAACCGAATTAGCTTCTCTCGATTACTCCAAGTAATTATTATCAATTTCTTCTATCATTATTTCACTCATCAATTATTGCAATGTCTTATATTAAATGTTAATTACAACGCTAGCTAAAATATCATAAAAACATTAACGAAATGAGAAAAGTACGGGTAACAGCTAAATTAAAATTTGATGATAACGAAGAAATTACTCCCTTTCTTCCATTGCTGGAGGAAAATTTCAATTTTTTTAAGGAGTGAAACGATGGTAGTATGAAAGTATACCTCTGCATTTAACTGCGGTAATTGTGGTACATTCGTCATCGGTCTCATCTTACGACTGCCAACAGCATCACCACCTTCAATCGTTGAGTCCTAAAAACGGAGAAATTTAATATCAAAAAAGATTTCAATTGAAAACATTTTTCTCTAACTTGCAAGACAGCAGAATCCAATGATTAATGCTAAATATCGCACTGCTTCTGGTAAAATGTCATTTCACTCGTTTACTTTTTTTGGTAAAATGTCATTTCACTCGTTTACTTTTCATTTTTTTTAAATGATTTTATTGTCACTTTTACAATGGAAAGGCCGGAGAAAAGTAAAAAGTGAGCAAAATTGCACGTAAAATGAACGATGAAATGAATTATAAATTAAATTAATCGGAAAAAAACTTTTCAAAAATTGGTTTAAACGAACGTAGACTGTTCTATTACGTAGCAATGATAGAAGTAGATGAAGTGAACTTGAAAGTTACACGTAAATATTGCACGTAATATCAGAAACGCCATTTAATTTAGCTAATAAAAAAGAGAACGGAGCAGTGATAACCTGATAGAAGCCGTCCCGCTCACCGATCACTGATTCTAAATCATCTTCTTCCAGAACATGTGTTTCCAGAATGGAATCCGACAACTGATATGAAGTAGTTAGATCGTCCGCAAACGTTACACGATTTTGTTTACCGGTCGTTGGAGCAGTTGACTGGCCAAGCGTGGTACGTGAAGTCAAAATTGATTGTGGCGCTTGTCCATCATTCACGCTTGAAACGGTCATCGTTGAAGCTGTTGATGGTACCGACTGCCTGCTTAAATCCGTTCCGATTGATGTTCTACCATTTGTTTCACCCATCCTACATTATTTCATTCACACGACCTTTCCATTTCAAAAAAAAAAACTACCAAACTCTTCGAAACTTTTATTAGCTATTACGTTGACTAACTGAATACGCTGAAAAATGTAACTGAAGAAACGTAGAAAGAGAAGAAGCAATGAGAAAAATAAAATAACACTTAGAAAGAGAAATGATTAAAAATGAAAGAAATAGGTGAAAAGTAATTAAATAGTGAAAGAGATAGAGGTCAAAAGAGTGAAATATAATGAAAAAGCGAGAGGATAGAGAGAGGTGATCGTTTCGGTGGCCACGATAATCTTGAAATATGCAAAATGTATCACCCTAACCTTAACAAGGGATCATCCTGCGGTTGACGATAAATGCTTCTGGTGACATTATCGAAGTTTAGCTGATCTTTCAAACCATTTGTCAAGAACCGAACACCTGCGGATGGTACTACTAGCAATGCCCATTGTATCAATTTGCAGCAATCAATTGGCAGCTTAAATTTCAAGTACATGAAATTAAGACATTTTAAGGCATTCGATCAAATTTAAAAAATTTTCCAAAATTAATATTAATGAGTTTAACTTACTTAAATAAATTAAAGTGTAAATGTATAATTAGCCTATCTCGATTATTGTAAATTTGAAAAAATATGCAGACGCACCTGCTTGATAACAGCAAGAAATTGATCTAAGGCATCACTTCCAGGTGTTGTCGCATAGATATTATTACGTGGTCGTGACAGCGCGCTAAGCGTCCAACCGGTACTGTCCAAATTTTGTTTCAGTTGAGTTATGAGAGCAGTTGAGTTCTTTAGTGGTAGGAGTAACTGCTTCAGTTCTGAAAACAAACGCACCGAAATTTCTTCCATTTAGAATTTTTTATATGAAAAAAAAAGTGAGAATTAATTAATAATTTGCAATAAAAGGTTTTCATCGAACTTATTATGAGCTTTATGACGAGGTTTTTTGTTGCGTAACAATCGTGAATTCTTTTTCAAAGAGCTGGAAAAATTGAAAAGTATGAAAGTTGTGCCTTCGCTTTTCGGATTAATAACATCGATTGCAATGCGGCACGCAGCATCCATGAAACCATTCACCGAACATGCAATCACTCCCACCTGCTCTTTGATATCAAAAATATGCTGCTGCAGGATGTGCGGTTGTCGCCATGCACGCGCAGCTGTACACTGCAAAACTAATACTTCAATTAAGCATTTGTAAATTCTGGAAAAATTTCATCAGTTATATTTAAGCTAAAAAAAAAAAGCAATCGCAAATTTCTTTTAACGTTTAATCTCCAATTTGCATAGTAGGCTTTGCAAACTTTCAAGAAAGAGGAGAAATGAGGAAAATGAACACAACCTTATTTAACTTCTCAACACTACTTTCGATGTGACGATAGTGCTCAGCAAGCTTTGAGCAAATCGTTTGCTTCCTAGCGTTCTCATCATTTGTTGAACTATTTCCGCCGCTAAACATATTTTTTTTTAAACTGCAAAAATTCCTAGCAAATTTATTTTACTTAATAATTACGCTTACAACAGCATCGTTTAGTGGTTCATCCAACAAACATCTTCCATTTTATGGTTTTAATCAGAAAATTTTCAACTATTTGCTATGCGTACATTTGCATTCTCTTTTCT
The DNA here is from genome assembly GCA_963070105.1 of Litomosoides sigmodontis. Taxonomy (NCBI): domain Eukaryota; kingdom Metazoa; phylum Nematoda; class Chromadorea; order Rhabditida; family Onchocercidae; genus Litomosoides; species Litomosoides sigmodontis. The sequence continues at coordinate 7,964,635 of OY718803.1, read as the reverse complement.
TTTAGATCGTAAATACCAATGCGAGGAAAGAGGAGAAATTGATTGTTCGTTAACTTCTTAATTATTACTGTATTTCTTTGATTAAAAAAAATTTTTTCAAGTTCTCTAGCTCGAATTAATTCCTTAAAAATTCTTGGTATGTATTTCTTTGTACAGATAATTGTTAGCCACAAAATGATACTTTCATGCTTTAAGTGTTGAATAAAAGGCACGAATCTACCTGTCTAGCGAATGGCGCTGATTTGCTAAGTCTTCCGGAATGTACCTGTTTCCGCATAAACCTTCAGGTGCCATAGACGGACTTCTGAAATTGCTATTGCAAAAATTCCAGAAAATTTAATCATTTAATAATTTCCAAAACTTTTCCACTGCAAATACACTTTCTCTACGTCGTTGTTTTGTTCATTTCAGAGAATTAAATAAACAACTTATCGCTTTATATTCGCGCATCAAATAATCTTTTTTTCGCAAATGAAACAGAAATTCATAGACGAAGGTAACTTTTCATTTTTTAATAAATTAGAATTTCGAAAAACGGAGAAAATCAGGAAGAAGGCAAAGGGTTGAATTGAGTGACAAAGTTAAGTTACCTGTCAGAACGCTGTGCAAAACCTCGTTGATTGTTGAAATTGAGAGAAAGGTTAAGCCGTTGCTCAGCACCAGCGGCACCTCCCAGAGCAGTGGTCGACGTGACAGTGGTGGGACTGTTGAGAACGTCTTGCAAAGTGAATCCACTCTTTGGCCCATTCTTCTCTTCCAAATTGGTCAAAATTAGGCTACAGGGCTCACGAACTCGATCAAATTGGTAGCGTTGCGTTGTGCCGACTGCTCCTTCGATACCATTAAAATGACCTTCTGATTGTCGAGGTCCACGATGCTCCTGACCCAACAGTAATTGATCATCCAATCGTGATGGACACGTTTTGCCCATACGTGAAGCATCGAAATTTGACTCAGTTAGATCGGTTGATGGTTCACATGATGACAATGATGAGGTTGCCGATGTTCTCTGTAAAGATTAACTCAAAAGTAATTTATACGCAAATAAATCACTAATTTGGTTCAAGAAAGATTGATCTTTCATTTATTACTCTTTAAATAAAATCGGTCATAGACTTACTGGATAATTATAGCCAAAAAAAAAAATCAGAAAACTCTTACGATGAAGCTATCACAGCGTAAGGTGAAGTTTAGCGGTAAGTTACGTACGCCATTCTCAATTCACTACACGATCGGATATGGTGGGAAAAAAGATGAGAGGAATTAAATGACCTGACCTGATTGCTTTCGCCATTAGAGTCATTCATGTCGGCAACAATTCCGGAAGAGGAAGGTGATGATGCACTAAGTTCGTCGTGCGGAATAGTTGTATTCACAACAACACTACCCGATCCAGATTCATTAGATGAACTAACATTCTGTGCTCCGGTAGAACCTGAATCCGAATGTGCTGACCAGTAAGGCCCATATCCTTTTGAGGCAAAACTCCTGCCTAAAGTAAGCTTTGATGACGATGAGTCATCCGCTGACGTTACTCCTGCAAAACCGATAATTTGAAATAAATGGAAGCTAGCTCGGTCTAAACTCAGTTGCCTATTTTTTAGCCTAACGACCTTCCCTATCAGTTCACAATTGAAATTCAATTCAATTTCTGACAGAAATAAAATTTCACACTTCCAATAAATATCGCTCAATTCATTTTTCGGAATGAAATTTCCATTTTTTTTGTTTTTCGGAATGAAATTTCCAAGAATTTAAAATTCTTGCTCCCGATTTTATTTTCCGGAATGTAAGAAGAAATTTAGCTTTATTAATGAGCGATTAGAATTTCACTGTATTTTACTGCAGGAAAACATCACCGTGCAAAAATGTGAAAGTAAAATATGCAAAGTTTTAAAATAGAAACAAAAAGGGAAAAAATCTCCGGAAACACTACAATCTTCATAAACTGAACTAGGAGAACCACCCCGCCTCTGTAATTAGTTTAAAAAAATTTCAACTAAAAGATAGCTAGTAAGCATACCAATATGATTGCGATGTGATCTGTTCAAATGTCTTGCGGTCTGAATTAGTAATTTATGATCTAATCTAATGTATGGAGTAGTCTAACCGACCGAATAACTTAATCGTTCATCCTGGCGCGTAGCTATTTTGAAATTATTTCATTGCATGATCATTAGTAAGTATGCTAGAAAATAATTTTAAATCTTTAACAAACCTATTTTCTGAAGCTTACGTGTGATACTGTTTACACAATTACGGTCGCTATCCATCCCATTAGATTTTTGTAATCCTTGTAAGCTTTCTTTTTTGTCATTCAATGAGGATGAATTCAATGAGTTTCGATCGTCGAATTTAGGCTTTGGCGCAAGTGATGGTCGATTTGAAGTCCTCGTTGTATGTGAGCCTGAATTCTCCGCTCTTCTGCAAAATATTTGAGAATTGGCGCAAATCAATTCAGTATGTCTTGCTTAACAGTATTGAAAAGCAAACTTAAGCCGTCTAAGGTCCTCATCACTCGGTGCAACTTCATTGGAACTTGAGGAAGATCCAGCTGTTGTGTTCAACGATGACGTTGATGGATTTATGAATTTTCGTTGTGGTGGGGGAGATGGTGAAATATGACCTCCACTGAAACACCAACGCATTTTGATGGTCAGTACCAGCTTTGAATGAAGTGCTAATTTGTCCTTCCTTCCTATAACCTGTCGTGGTAGCGCAGGAATGATGTAACCCGGAAAAAGTAATATTCAATGAGAGCTATTTGTAGAACCACAAAAGCGGTGAGACAAAAGCGCTACTAATTGTAGTAATCATTATTATTATTATAAGTAGTAGTAATAGCAGTGATATTTGAGGTTAACAGTGGCAGTAGTATTAGTAGTAGTAGTAGTAGTAATAGTAGTAGTAGTAGTAGTAGTAGTAGTAGCAGTGGGAGTAATTAATATTAATTAAAGTAAAGTGATTAATTGAAGAGAATATCTTCAATACTTGCCACTTCAGTTCAGTTCTGTGTTTCCGACAAATTTAAAATTACGATAAAGCGAAACATTTGATGAAATAATTCGATGTGATATAAATATCATTGTGACATAGAAAATTTTCCAGTAGGAAAAAAGTTTTAACGATCAAAAAATGAAATTTGAATAGAAATTTGACAGTAATTATTTACTATTATTGTAGCTGTGATTCTTTCACTATTGCGGCATATCTCTCTGATGTGTAAATGAAGAAAACAGCGAATGAATCGTTGAGATCAAATAGCATGATGGATGTGAACATATGGATGAATGAATAATTAGTTCGTAAATTAACGAAAAAATATGCCATGAAAAATGTTGAAGTTTTACTGTAACGGAGGAATGCGCACGCACTGTTTGACAGAAAGGAATTCTTCCGAAATGTATCGGTCAGTGCGACACTGTTGTAAAATGGTGGTAGTTGCGGTGGTGGCGGTGGTGGTGGTGGTAGAACCGGAAGTTACTACTATCACTATTCTTTAACTCTTCATTTATTTAATCCACCTCATTAACTGTTAGCAGTAGGGAATGAATGAAGAGGAACTGAGAAGTGAAATTTAGATAAAATAAGCGAAAATAGAAAGGAACTGAAAATAATAATAATTAAACTTATTATCAACAAAGATGATAACAATTAATAATAATAGCAATCATAATAGTAATAAATAAAAATCGTAATAATTTGCTAGGAACAACTGAAGTATTAGCAAAAGTATCAGTGAAATATAAAGAGAGAGAGAGAGAGAGAGAGAGAGAGAGAGAGAGAAAATTGATAGTAGCGGTACTTTGTAGCGCTAAAATAATACAGGTAAATAATAATTTGATAACAATGATTCTAGCATATGAGTGCTGTTTAGCGTGGCTAAGTGAAAATTTCAAGAATTAAAATGAGAAGAGCAAGTGATGCATGCTAGCTGTTTTTCCTCTTTTAAAATACAAATGAAGAAAGAAATGTGTGTTTGCAAAAAGAGGAAAACATTTTCCAGCCAAGATGAGTCACAATTTACACAACGTCCCTACGTGAGACAACTAAATTTCGAAGCTTTTGCTTTGACTAAAAGAGGTGAGGTAAGGTGAAGAGGTAAGGATCGCTTCACTTCTGCCCCGCCGTCGTTGAAATCGTCCATCAGTGGCGTGGGAGGGAGAGGGATGATGCACTGCGCTACGTCTACAACACCACTTTATGAATCACTCAGTGCTGTTGGCACTGCTAACAGTGTGAACACACGTTCCTGAATAATCTGACGCGAATAAATTTGATTTAATTTCATTTCATCAACTTCAACAATTAACTAGCTAGTGAATTCCATGCGATAAGGCATTTTGCAAATGGAAGAGAAAATGATAATGTGCTGCTTATCGCTCATTCATCACTCTTTAAAAATATTGCTCTTTAAAACAGACAACGACATGCATTGAAACAGTTACGTAACAGCGGATATTTAAACAGAAATTAAAAAATGTAAATACAATTAGCGATGGGTGTGTGTGTGTGTGTGTGTGTGTGTGTGTGTGTGTGTGTGTGTGTGTGTGTGTGTGTGTGTGTGTGTGTGTGTGTGTGTGTGTGTGTGTGTGTGTGTGTGTGTGTGTGTGTGTGTGTGTGTGTGTGTGTGTGTGTGTGTGTGTGTGTGTGTGTGTGTGTGTGGAGGAAAAAAATCACTTTGGCACTGCAATATTAGAACTCTAGAATGATTCTTTGCTCATTTAAGAAGTGTTCATTTAACAGGAAAGAAAAGTAAAGTGAAAATCATCTTGCAGTAATATTATCGTACAGAGGCATTTTCAGATTCTTTTTCCTCGTTTATAAAATTTTCAATCGAATAGACTCTAATAATAAATGAGCGTTATGGTTTTGAAAAATGAAATCTTTCTAACTTTCATTTTGATTGAAAATTTCCGCTTTGAATGATGAAAGAGAGAGTGGGAGAGGGAATGAAAAAATTTGTTTGGGGAGAAAATCATTGGATTGGAAGAAACTGTGGAAAATTTTGATATAAAACATTCAAAATACATCTCATTTCTGCGCTGCTTCTTTATTTCCAAAAGAATCTCGAAAGAAGACAGAGAGAAGGAGAGAGAGAGAGAGAGGGAGGGAGGGAGAGAAAAGAGGAAGGACAAAAGGAAATCGGCATCAATCGAGAGATCGGCGTTTTTCTATATTCTACCGCTAGAGGAAAAAAAGGGTCGGAATGTAGTCGTACAAAAAAGTCATTTGATGTTTTTTTCATAAAGCTTTTTTTTGCACCTTACCTTTCTAACCTATAATATAAAAGGTTATTGGACGAGCGTAACCTAAATTTAAATGAGTAGGAGTTGTACCGTAACATATATTGGCTTGGTTTTGCAGAAACAGAAACATCTTGTACGTTAAATTGTGTATGAAATTTAAATTAATTTACTTGCAAATTGATAACTGTTACAAACTTCCACAAAAACTAATCATAAAATTTACGTAATTTTTAAAACAATTGTTAGCAAAAAGTGGCTCGTTTTCGTACTCCAAAATACTTTCGAATAATTGGTTTATATTGTAAGCATAATTAATTTGAACAAAAAAAATGTCATACGATAACTAGTAGACAAATTAAATAATGCTGATTATCAAAGAAAGAGAAAGATGAGAGAGGGAGATTTTAATTAGGGAAAAGAGAGAAATGAAAAAGTAAAAATAAATAAATGAAAGAAGAGGAGATAGAAGAGATATGTATTAATTGCTACTATAAGTGAGATGAAAGAAAGGAAATTATCAGTGGGAGACAGAATTTAGAAATGAAATTGATGACAAACATTACATTAAAACTAGTTCCATGTAGTACCGTATCGTACCGTACCGTATGCTCTACCGTAGTAGTGCAATTAGGAAAACATTCACCGTATGTTTTTTATATAGCGATAATAGTAGAATAACATTTAGAAAAAAAAGTATTCTCCATTTTGTTATAAACACAAAAATTATAAAAGCTTTTTTTTTCATTTAAAATTCGCTGAGTTGAATGCTCTTGAAATTGGTGGAAAATTTAATGAAATTTCATTGACAATCATTTGATAAGAAGTGAATAAAATAATAGGAAGTATCACTTATTATTGTTTGCGATATCAGTTTATTCAGGTAACTTGAAAAAAATTTTATTTTTTAGTTAAAGGAAATTTCCGCAAACGGAGCTATTTCTATGATATTAGCAGTTCAATGGAAATTATTGCAAATTTAGCGTAAAATGAAAATTAAATTTTTTGAAAATATCTTGATGGTATGTATGATGAGGAAGGCTAGGAATAGTTAAATTTAAAAAAAAATTACTAAATAGAATCAACAAAGAGTAATTGATTTACCTTCGACAAAAATTTATTAAACTTTTTCGTCAAATTTCATGCTTAGCATCATAGCAACTAAAACTTGAAAAACAAAAATTTTTTTCCTGCATTTTCAAAATAACTCGGTGTAACCTATTTTCATTTTAATGTAAATCACAGCAATACCACAATTCAAGTATGAGTAATAATTCAGATAAGCCAGTTGAGAAAAACAATGAAAAGCGTCCGAAAAAAGGTTGAAGAGAGAGAGAGAGAGAGAGAGGGAGAGACGAAGAGGGTTGCAATTCATAGTTTATATTTAAAAAAACAAAAAAAGTGGCGAAATGATGATGGAAAAGAGGCTTATAAAAACCGTTTCGTTTGTCCACTTCACTGCTACCTCTTCTTCCTCAGGTCACTCACATATTTTCCCATTCATTGACTTGCAAATGCGAATACCTATCTCATTTTAGTTCCTCTTAGCTAAGAGGCACAGATATGTACAGGCCTAATCTTTTCCCCCTCATCACTTCCACCACTGTTTGTTGTTGACAATTTCTGAAGTGAATTTTGCTTAGCAAATTTTTATCAACCAATCATTCCTTATCAGCTTAGCTTATCGGCTGTTTTTTTTTGCTATTCAATTTAGAGACTGCACAAAGAAGAAGGAATGAGCAATTGACTTCTGAGCATTTAAATATGTAAAATTTTGTTCAATTCTATTTGAGGAAGAAAAATTGAATGGCACTATTACAAGTAAAGTTAATGTAGCGAAAAAAGTTGTTTTGCATTTTAAATTTCACTTAAAACCATTACCTATCGAAATGTATTTATTGGAAATGTAAGAATGATTCATTTGAAACAATCATCTTCAATATATTCCTCATATTTAATTAATCTCACTGGATTAAATTTATGATCTAAAATACATTTTCTAATATTTTTTAGACTTCCAAAAAAAAAAAGAAAAATAGACGTGCGTGTGTGTGTATGCCATGCATGCAAATATAAGTTCTAGCAAAATGAACACATAATAAAATTTCGACCAAAATTAGTTTCAAATTATTTTCCGAAATTGTTTCGGCAAATGAAGTGCGACTGATTGACAGGAAGAGAAATTGATCAAAAGTTACAAATTTTATCAAAACGGCGGCGATCGACCGATGCCGCCCATTTTGCTCCAAATCATCACAAATTGAAATCCTTTTCAGAATTTGTTTTTGACAATTCTTGATAAATTTTTGACAAGTTTTTGGATCGTTCATCACATCTATGGATTATTAATTTAGCAATTTTATCTGAACTCATAAAACTTTTGTTTTTTCATTTAATTAATTACTTAACATAGAAGTAAATTGCTTCACTTTGATTAATAATAAGCGAAATAAAGCGAATCGATTTGATTCATTGAACTGAAATTTAGGATTGATTTCACCACTCCAGTGTGTTGAAATCTTTACTGCAATACTTGGCAGGAATGTACTGTTCCGAAAACATCTATGACCATCAAATTATCCGGTTCATCATTTTCAAAATTTTGAATTTCGCACTTAGTTTACTATAAATTTCAAAATTAATTAAGTATTAGCAATAATTGATTTCTATCAATTCCGTTACTCAAATAATTCAGATAATTCAAAAACTATTTTAATATAATTCTTTATTATTTTAATTAGTCTCATCAACGGAAATAACTTTCCTCGAAATGTTTATAACTTTTTAGGCAAAATTAAGTAATTTTTTTTTGGTTTCTAATTAATAGAACTTTCATACGACGTACCGCAATTTTCTTTAAACTTTGTCAGTTTAAAGTTAATATATCACTCATTTACCTTATCAGTTAATACATTAAAAAAATTTCAAAATAAAAATGTTTGTGAAGATTTTTCTAAAGAAAAAATTCAAACGAACAATTTTCTATTGCTTTTTTTTCTGACACGAACAAGTTTTAATCAATGGCTTTTACGTGCGGTAAAATAAAATTTAAACAATCTGCACAATTTGAATGAAAGCTTAGCTCTCTCCCTCTCTCCTTCTCTTTCTTGTCAGTTTTAATTTATTATTATTGAAAAAGTAAATTTTTGGGAGAACTAAGTACTTTCTTCCATTCTGTCATTTCTGCTCACAACAATCAAACAATGGAAAGGTGCTTAAAAGATGACTTACTTCCCGCAATTCCAATTTTATCATTTAATCAATTTAATTACATCTCAAACTAATTCAATTTTTATCACTCTAACCTAACTTTCTGTTGAAAACAAAACACGAAATTTCTCTTGCAAAGAGGGAAAACTGAAGAAGAATTGCAAGAAAATATGAAATGCAAAATTTAGGAATTCCGTTTAGAGCAATTTCCACCTGCGATATTTCACTTCCTCCTATTCCTTCCTTTTCATCAAAATGGCGCAGAGTGAATTTATTGCGCTTGAAAATTCTCATTAAACTTTTGCGCTCAGAAGTTTTTCATATCGTTTGTTGAATGCGTTCACATGCTCTAAATGGACGTTTCCTTCCCACTTGTCATTTTCTGTGGAAAATAAAAAAGTTTTGTTGGAAAAAAAGCGAAAGCATAAATTGATCGGTTTGATAATAAGCTATTATCGATTATCGATCAACAAACTTCGTTTCAATTAATTTTAAGTTTCTGCATAATTTACTGAGTGTATTGCTAATTTTAAAATTGCTTAAATTACAAATTTAATTAGTAGGATAAAATGAATGCTTAGATTTACCGTCAAAGTGCTGTTAGTGTAGAAGAATGAATTATACGATAGGAAATTTCGATAAGCTAATCTTCCACTATGTTTTATTTATTATTTCTTTAGCAAAATTTGACAGGTTCGATTGAAATAAATAATAAGTTTAGTAATTTCAAGAACTGTCAAGGAAAAAATGAAGAAAGGACAAATCTTTCTCTCTCTCTCTCTTTCCCTCCCTCCCTCCCTCCCTCCCTCTCACTCATCCAAATTTTGATTTATTAGCAGTTGAGAGAAATGAAATTAATGATCGACGCATTTAGCTAACTAACGTATTTCCTTCCCAATGTTACAAGGAGAAGATAAGGATAAAATGTGTCTCTCTTCAAAATTATTTTTAAGATTTCACAACTGAAATTATTGCTAGTAAAATTTGAAATAAATAAAAATTGACGTTTAAATGTAACAAAAAAGTGAGGAGAATTATTTATGTTGCATTCATTTAATACGAATTATAAAATGTATTAATTCATAGTATACGGAAGGTCAACCTTAAAAAAAAAAAAAAAAAGCGTTGTGACAATACAGTTGACCTTCACGTCCAGCACAACAAATACCGTAGCAATGTGAATGAAGCAATCTTCAGATTTTGAAAAAAAAACGACATAAATGTTTAGAAATTATTACAAAATAATTTTTCGTTTTTTCTCCCACCCATTTCTTCCTCAAAATGAATTCTGTGAAAAGAGTTTTTCGGGATGAGAAAGAGAATGGAGGTATTTCAGCTGGATCGATGCCAAACTTTCGCAGTGATTTTAGACCGTTAGCTCAAAACAAACCTCAATGTAAAGTACAGGTATATCACCAATATTCCACATAATTTCCTCCTCCCCCCCCCCTCCCTCCTTTGCTAGCAAATGCAGTAAAGGTTGAATTATTTAAAATCAAAATTAACAATTTATTCTGTTGTAAAATTTTACTGAAACAGTGAAATGGTTTTTTTTCTGTTGGAAATGATTGTGTTGTATAAGTGGGACAAAAAACGAAGGATTAGAAAAAGGTTGTAGAGTTGTGAGGAAGTGAATTAGTGTGAGATTTAGTGAAATTTGAAAGAGAGGAGATTTAAAATGATTTGAAATGGACGGTGGTAGAGGTGACATGTGTCGTTGCACAGCATAAATCATCTAAAGATGCTAACCTTTCAAATTTATTGTGAAAATAGGGAAATGACGAAGTGGAGAGATCATCGTTGCAATGACGATTGCTTGCGAAAATAAGAGTGTCGCTTTTTGACTTACTGAAATTGCCACCTTTATCACCTGAAGGTACCTGAAATGTTGGAGAAATTGCAACTTTGCATTTTTTTATGAAATATTGAAGATATTAAAGTTTGAAATTTTGCCTAGCAAATTCAATTCAAATTTTATTTTAAACAAATTAGCTAATTTGTCACGAAAATACCGTTGCAATTTTATGGTAGAAAAATAATGAATTATTTTTTGAGAATATAGAAATAGAATGAAAATGGTTGCAATGAAATGCTATCCGCCTTTGCCGGATATTGCCAACGTTCGATCGGATTTTCAACCGGACATGACTCATACATAACTCATGCAATGAGAAGAAAGTTTGATATAATTGTTTGATGAGAAATTATGAAATTAAATGAACTTTTACGCTTTCAACTTTAATCGGAATATTTCGCACAACGCCACATGGTGGTGAACCGAAGGTACCATTAGGCATGTGGCGCAAAGAGATGTCCTTGTGCCGTTCCGACGGTGAAAGAGGAAACATGCGGTCAAACAGAGAAGCTGAAAAAGAAAATTATTCAAAAATCGCTTAATCGAATTGCTTGCCGAAAGTTTCCTCAATCCATATAAATCACCATATCCTATCAAATAGAAACAGAAAGTTGAAAACATATCCTTCGAATCAATTAAATCATATTTGTATGCAAAATACATTTTGAAATTTCAGTTTATTAAAAAATTAAATGATTGATTTCACTCAATGGACGAAATGAAATGTTCCTTCTTTATTAAGTAAATTAAAGCAGAAATTAGTTGGATAATTTCGAATGTTGCTGTCGTTTTCACTCCTTTTTTCTCCACAAATTCCATTAAAGTCTATAAATGCGTAAAAATTTCAATTTAAGATTTCACAACTAAATTAAAATGAAATTAAAAATGACTTGAATGAAATGACGGTGAGCTGATGATTTCATTGGTGAAAGAGGATGTGAAAGCATCCAGTGAATCGCGTCCATCAATGAATTCCGACGTTGACAACCTTCCAACACCACCAAACATCAACCGTCGCCTGTTATCGCTATCGACGAACGGTGATGGGATCGATTCCTGAAGCTGTTAGTTACTTTCGCAACTCTTTTCACTTCCCATCCGGAAGTACGAATTGAAGGATGAAAAGCAAAGTAAATTTTCAATAGAATTTCAATTATTACTTTTGTCAAACTAGAAGAAAGAGACGATTATCACATATATATATATAAATATATAAAATTCATTATTTGCAAATTTTTTAATAATAAATTTTGAATAATATCAAATTCTACAGAACGATAACTTAAAATTTAGAAAACGATAGTTTTAATCCAAGAAGACAAATATTTTTAGATTTCGAACGATAGGAAACAGACAAAATTTTTTGTAAACAATTTAAAAGTTTGCTTCACCTTTGCCAAGCCTTTCCGCTCTTTTTTTTGATTGGAAATGAACCAACGCAAATCGATAGCTTTTGAAAGAGCAAAATTTTCTGCTTTTTTTTTCGGTGAAAGAAGCGCAGTTGCGCAAGGAACGTTTCAGTGAGAAATGATAAATAAAACAAAAGAAATTAAAAATCATTCATTAAGTGGCGGTAATTATTTTTTTCATTGCAATTTCATTTTTGTTCCATTCACTAACTAAGCACTCTGCTTGTGCGTTAGATGAATGACGTGAAAGCGTTGCAGCAGGAAACATCAAACGTTTTCTGGGAAACTCAGCAAGAGATTTCCGTGTAACCGAAAGTTACGTAAGAAGACTCCGTGTAATCAGTCACAACACACGGTAAGCTGGGAATTCTCAGTTCAGTTAGAAAAAAAAAAAAGGTGCAGTAATAAAAGCGAAGTAAAAAAAAAGTTTGAAAGAAATAAATTTGTTCATGAAAAGCGAGAGAAGAAACAAAGAGAGAGAGGAAGAGAGAGAGAGAGAGAGAGGAAGTAAGAGGAAGTAAAATGAGAAAAGGACAAGTGTTCGATTCATTTTCATCCTTTTCCACCAATTAATTATTGTTCCTGTCCAATTTTAAAATACTTCGAGCCAGTGATGGCGCAAGGAGTTATTCAACTGATAAAGATATGTGGCAGAAATAAATTTTACTACGATATTTTTGCTGGTTATAGTAAATGTGTGGAAAATGTATGAAATCAGTCACTTACGTCACTTCACCTGTTTCATCTTCACGTATGAAAGATGAAAGATGAAAACTCTCTTCAACAAATAGAAATGGTAGTGAGAAGGAAGGAGAGCTATACACACACCAATTAATGATGAATGTAACTTACGAAAATGTGCAAATCTTTTACGTAATAATTCACAAAAAGTGAATGAATGTACAAAGTTGTCAAATTAATCTTTCAACTTTTAAAATTTTAAGTTTTAAAATTTTAGTATAGAAATATGTAAATTTAGAGGAACGTATGGATAAAAGGGAGATGAGATTGGTGAAAGGATAAATCGATTGGAGGGCTCTATGCTTTCGGCAAACAAATCTCGTAATCAAAGTGGTACTTATATTGTATTATTCAAAACATACACACACATATGCGCGCACACGGCCCATACGCATGCACACACACGCATACACTCATATATACTCGAATGCACACGCAAACGCATAAGCGGAAAAGCAGGAATTTAAGATGTATTGAATTACTTTAGGAAGTACTGAAAATTTGTTTCTAACGTTTTTTGATGTAAATAGAAAAAAAAAGTATTGAAATTTAAATGCATTCTATGTAAGAAAGGAATAATTGAAAAATTGGAAAATTATTTAAAACACAAAAAAGAAATTAGCATATTTTTGATGCTAACAGAATTAAAATTATTAAATCAGAAAGAAGCATTTGCTACTTCTTATTTACACAAAAATTTCATGAAATGATTTCAAACATTGGCAGAAGGGAGAGGTGGAGGGAGAGAGATTATGCTTGGTGAAAAAGGGGAATATGAGTTGAACTAATTAAAATTTCATCCTTTAAATTATGATAAAATGCCGTCAGCTAAGGTAGCAACTTAGTAAATAACATTATAACATTAAGATGTTTGATTTAAAAGTTTGAAAAACTTTTTTCCATTTTTCCAAAACTTTAGAGGCGGAAAATTTATTGCTTAGCGATAAGTTTTCTTTCGCATCTCTCCCTGTAAATAATCTTTCTGATATGATTTTCTCAGTTTAACCTTTCACCTTTGATTTCAAAAAGTATTAGAATTTCAGCTAAAAGTGCTTCCTCTAAGACTGAGATTAAATGAAAATGGAACGAACTCCTCGGCACTTCAAGAACCCTCTTCAAAACATAAAAGAAAAATGATTGATGAACAATTTTAAAATTGCAATTTTTCAAACTTTACGATTTGTTTAAGTGTTCCGAAAAGATACATAATCAAAAACGATGTTAAAATATTTTCTACAAAACAATAAAGTAAGCTTCTTTTCAAAGTTTCAATTTCAAAGCAAATTCGAAATGGAAAAATTCTAATTCAGACTGTTATGATTTTCATTAATTGTGGGAAATTTTTGATGAGTCACAGTAGGAGAAGGAAGAAATGAGAACTGAAATTAAATTTCTCAATATGCTAAAGTAATATATAAATTAAATTTCTCAATATGCTAAAGTAATATACTCTGTCACATACTTGAGGTGAATTATCCTGATCGAATCGATGAAGCATTCGGAGACGATTCGCCGGTGCAACACCGCGTCGGCCGTTTTTATTAATGCAACGCCACCAACCTGCGTTAATTCCTCCTATACCATTCACACCTGAAATGCACCGAAATATATTTCTGAATAGGACAGAACTGATAGAGCTGAACACAACTCATTTTAAAATTCAATTAGTGAAAGTTCGATAAAACGATTTGAGCGGTAAGAAATCTGTGAAGCAGAAAATCATTGCATCCCTAATCCTTAATGGAGCAAAGAATGAGAGGAGTAAGTGCTACCATAAAGTTTTTTTTGTTCATTTCAAAAATCACAAATAATATTATTTTCAAGTAAACGCTGCGTAATTGATAAATTGATGATGACTTCCGCTACGCTACCTAATAACACCTACCTACCTGCAATTCTATTTGCATTAATCAAAGAAATTTCAAATTATCCATTTAGTGCACTCATACAATTCCCGAATTATCAATTATTAAAAAAAAAAAACTCCGATAGCATAAAATTTTAAATAAAAAAAGCAAAAAATTAGATCTGATATTTGTGATGCATCGATGGTGAAGGAATATTTCCGGTGCAAATGGATGACAAAGTTAGAGAGGAATCGTCATACCTGTGTCCTCTATGGCTACATTTAAATAGCAAAATTAAATTAACTTCAATCCAAAGTTATTTCCAGTAATTAAATATTTTACAGCAATAATTAGTTGGGAAAGAAAAAATTTTTTATTGAAAAGTGAATTTTCCCACTTTCCTTACACTTTAATGTTTGAAACATTAAATTGCGAATTACTATTTCCTCTATTTCTCTGAAATACTTGCTAAACTAAACTTAATCAAAATATCTCTTGGAAATTAAAAATCCAAAAGACATTTTGATTAAGTTCTTTCACGCATTACTAGGTAGAAAATTGATACTGAAGAGTTATACCTAATCAATTCTTTCTTTTATTTACCTATTCGCTTCAGTTATTACTCCTTCACTTGTCCATTTACGATAATTACAGTTGCCATTTGATTGCTCAAATGCTTGAACTTTTACAATTCCAATATTTTCCAACTATTAAATTTTAATTTTTTGAACAAAAAAAAAACGAATTATCATTCCTTCTAGAAAAAAAAAGAAGGCATTGATCTCTTTTCTTCCGCAAGTAAGTATACGAGAAAAACTTTTTCTTCTTCAATTAATGTTGAAATTTAACAGCTGAGAAGTTATGGGACATTTTGACATTGTTAGTGAGAATTGGGAAAAATGAAAAAAAAAGGAGGAGCATAGCAAGTACTTCAAATTAAACAAATTCACATCAAATTTTTATGAGAGCTGAAATTTTTGCAAATAATTCAACTTTCACAAGAGGAGAGGGAAAACAATAAAACAAGAAATGTGGAAAGGTAATCATTGCTCGTCAGCTTTCATTGAGTATTTTGAAATGTGGAAGAGGAAGGAGAAAGTAGGAAAAGAAATGGCAAAGAGGTAATTTGTGGAATGATTCTCGTCAAATAAGTAGCACAAATACTTACTGCTCCTTTCATCTGCCTGAAATTATCCTTTTAATAGGTTTTTCTAAGCCTAAAAATTGTGAATTATTTATGAACGTAAAATACGATACGGCCATGCTTACTTATCCTCTCACACACAGTGCTAGTTAGCTCTTAAAATTACCGTAGTTAAGGAATGAGGAATTCCATCGTAGCACACGTACACTTCCTCGTTTCCTAACTGATAAGGCTATCAGCACTCACCACCAAAGCGTAGTAAGGCTATTGGTCAACTTTTTTTGTGTGATGACCACTTTGACATTACTCAATTAATATGTAAAATTATATTTTAAGAAATTAATTTTAAATGCCAAATGATTTAGCATAAAATGCTTGTAACGTGTAATGTATTGCGCAGCGAATTTTTTTTTCTTTGCACTCAATGAGGCAAAAAAAAACAAATCAAAGATTTAGGTGCATAGGATTACGTAAAGAAAGAAATTGTAATTTTTTTGGAATATTTCAAATTTCAAAATATTCACTGTCAAAACTTATTTCTTTTCATAGCCATCAAGCAAAGTGTCATTTTTTGCATTCTGCCATAATTCGTATGCACTAATTATTTAGTTCTAAGTATTTGCTAATTATTTGGTTTTATAGCTCAAAATTAATTCCCGCAAAAAGCCATCCATTTTATAGTTCCAAAAAATTTTTCAGCTTAATGAGACGTGCAAATTTTTCCATTTATTTTTAATTTCGAATAGAAAATGCAAAGCAATAATGATATTTCCAAAGCAAACAGTACTAATTAATTTAAAGAGTGATGGCAAAATTAAAATGGTAGTATTTTCCATCACTTGCTGTCTCCATCCCTTTTGTTAGATGAAATTTTAAAAATTTTGAAATATTGAAAAATATAATTAGACTGAGGTACCTTGCTAATTGATATTTTCATGCTTGCTGCTGTGAATGCGAAATGATAATCTCTTGGTGCAAGTCATCAAACTCACTGAATTCTCAAACCAATTTAAAATCGCAGTAATAGCACTATCGATAGTAATGATAAATGATAACAATTAGTAAACAGTATTTGGTTGAAATTTTTCACAAAAAAATAAAATTGAAGAAGAAAATTTACAAGGTCGTTCGTTCAGAACGCGTAAAATTTCGCCTCGCTCAAATGTTAATTCGTCAGGCCATTCGGCTTGATTGTCGTAAATCGCTTGGGCTATACCAACCTGTAATTATTGAATAAAAATACTGATATCAGGTTTTCCCTCTAACAATAAGCAAAAGATGAGAGAAATCTGATTCGTAACTCATATTTATGATAATGCCGGAATGCACTTATTGATTAGATATATGAATGAATGAATTGAATTAAAGATAATCATATGCATTAGTTTCTGTATCACTCAGAGAATTATGTAATTCTGACAATTTTTAATTTTACATTGAAAATTACAAATTTCGATTTGAAATTGTAAATTTCACTCATTGTTGACGTACGTTAGAGCACGTGTGTTGTAATAAATATTAATATGTATATAAGAATGGCATGAAAAAATTAAAAATTTTACAGTTAAAATTAAATAAATTTTAAAAATCTAAAAAAGATATATAAAAGAATAAATAATTTGTGAAGAAAACCTGAGAAATAAATTTAAAAAAATGATATTTTTAAAAATGAGTGCATGGGCAGGCAACCCATATCATTCATACCTGTTTTACCCATTCTATCACTTAACACAACGCCTTCATTTCATTAATTCCTCATTGATGATAAATTACACGGTAGAGTAAGAATTAAAGTATTACTTTAACTTTCACATGCAATTTCAGCTTCCTCATTGCTCGCTAATTTGTGAAATTTTTGACGAAATCAATAAACAGTGCGAAATGAATGAAAATAAAATGGTTGATGACATTTATGATGACAAATGTATTAAACAAAATCGATGTGAAAAATGAGAGAGAGGAAGAACGGGAGGGAGAGGGAGAGAGAAAGAAGTGAAAAACAATCTGTAATAGATGTATGTTATTCAACTTAAATCAAGTTCTCTTTATTTTGTTAAATATGAGCGGTAGATGTCCAGAGAGAGAGATATTGTGTAGGTGTTGTACGGTTAAGATAATTCAAATAATAATTGCCAATTCTAATTTAGACTTGTTAATGAAACGATTGTAAATTGCTGATAGCAGTGAGTTGAAAGAAATTCCGACGCAACACCAACACATAGATTGCTATATCGGACATAAAATTAACTAAAATGTTTTATTGAAAGAGAGAGAGAGAGAGAGAGTGAGTGAGTGAGTGAGAGCGGAAGTTAAATTAGCAAATGTTCGAAATGACCTATGATGGCTAACAGATCAACTAATCCGATGGATCGATCGTTGCGCTGCTTCCTCTTCCTCTCATCGATGCCGACACATTTCGCGCAAACTTTTGCCCCTAACAGCTGACTTCCTTCTTCACAAAAGAATGAATAAGCTAACGATAAATAGGAGTAGCAATGTCCCAAAATGAATGTTACGATCAGAGAAATATTTTTTTTAAAAAAAAAAAAATTATTTCACTAATCGTAACATTCATCTTCCTCCGATCTGCTGCCGCCCGTCGCTTTGTTGCTCAAATTTATTTGATCACCTTGTTTCACGTTAAAATTACGAAAACACAATCAACGCAAATAAAGTGATCTTTCTCTTGAAAGAATTAATCAAATAACTGCAAATATCACTATAACCTTTTCTCTCTCTCTCTCTCCCACTCTCTCTCTCCTTCTTAATTAACCAATTTTTCATTAATTGAGGTGAAGAACGAGGATGCACAGATCATTAGGTTGTAGATGTGGTAAACTTTCTTGGAGCGAAAATGAGGAATAGCAATCACAGAGCAATCACAGAAGATCATCCTCTTTTCCTATTTTAATTTCTTTCCAGCAGAATTTTTGGGCAAATTTTTGATTATAAGAAATTTTGCGGTAAAAAAAAAGGAATTGATAGAATTTAATTTTAGCAAACCTTTCTTAAAAGTGCTGAAATTAAATTTATTTTGGCAGAAGAAAATGAAAGGACAAACTGGAAAATGAATTAATTAAATTTTGCTGCATAGAAAGATGAAAAAAAGGAGCAATCAGGACGATTGATAATTTGAAAATGGAAAATCTGTCATGACCGGAATGCCATTCCGTTCAAACAAGTACGGCATGTTTAGTTTTGGTAAAAATTTCTTCTGCACATATTTAGGTTTTACACTACCTCTGTGAGTGAATGAGTCCTGAACAATAGAATTGCAGAAGAGAGATAGAGGGAGAGGGAGAGCGAGAGAGAGAGAGAGGAAAATAAATAAACGGTTTACTAATGTTATAGACTGTGATTGAATAAGTGTTTTCAATGGATAATATAATTCAGGCAACAGCAAAAGAAAATTTCAAAATTTCGAGGTTAGCATTTAATATTATTTAAAGTCAAAATTTTTTTCAAAACTTATTTTCATCAATCGTTCCACCATTTTCTCATTTTATTATTAAATTTTAATCAAAGAGAACTTAGTAAATTTATAGTTCAAACATAATTCAGCAGAAATTCGGAAAAAGAATAAAATAACTGCTTCATTCCATCCATTTTTTTTTAAGAATTTGAATCTTTTCCTCTTTTTTTTCTGCTTTCTCAATTTAATAATTTGATGCTATCAAACAACAGCTGATAGCACTGTTCATTTAAAATATTTCTGCAATTTCAACAATTCCATTCTTCGTTTTTTGCCGACCGAATGAATTCGTCAATTTTCTTCCTCTCATACCTTTGCTGCTAAATGTAAGTATATAAGTAAGTATTATGGAAACGAGGAGAGGAGGGAGTGAATTCTCTGCCATTTTCAATTCTGCTACCATACGGAAACCGGTAAGTAGCTTGGTGCTGCTATTCCTCTTCACAAATCTAAAATTGTTCATTTACAGTCGAAGGGATTGTTGACGAGGAAGAGAGGAACAGAGAAAAACGAAAATAGAAGTGGGAGAAATGGCACAATTAAAACTAACATTAATTTAATGAATTTTGCAAAAACCGCATGAATGGAAAATCTTCCAATCATAAAATGATAGGAAATGAATGAGTGAGTGAGAAAATACGTAAATACGAGTGCTTGCGAAGGTTGTTCGCCCAGACTACCGCGCACTAAGTAAGTATTATTACAACTTCTACCGCCCAAGGTCAAATGCGATCGGTTCCGAGAGATCGTAAAAGTGGCAGAGCAGATATTTCCAACAAATTTTGAGTAATTGGATATGTTAGAATGACATCGATATCAATAACGTAACTATCAACGTGACGTACTTCTAATGAATTCCAAATTTCACGAATTAATTTTTTTTGATATGTAACGGATGCTTCTGATATTAGCTAATGCGTGAAATCTATTCTAAATTTAATGATTGCTAGTTTTTCGTCAATTTTTTGTGGGATATTTGGCGAAATGAAGTAGGAATTAATCCAATTATTGATTGCTGGCAGATAAATGTTATCGTATGCGTTACTCACAATTTTTCTAGTACAATGAGTTGATACTCTAAAATGTTAACGAATTTTTAAAATGATTTTTAAATTATAAAATGTAATAAGGAAAAACTGAAAGGAGAAATTAACATTTGCTATTATATGTTAAAAGAAAAATTTATACTTATAATTGTGTTATCGAATAAGCAATCAATCAATCCACTTGAGGATCGAAATGGAATGAATTTTGGCTTCTTAATTGCAAGCGAACAATAATTGCAACGATCAGTTCTACAAGAACTCATCACAGCTTAAAGACAGCAAAAAAACAAATTAATTCATTTCCTTTTTAAGTAATATTAAAAAGCTATTAGTTAACACGAAATGGAAAGATGGAAAATGATGAGGGAGGGAGTACAGGTGGAATGGCATTTGCTCAAATTTCGAACTAAATTCGTAGATCATCTTTTCCTCTCTTCTCATCTCCACTTTCCCACTCTCTACACAATCATATCACAGGGATTCTCCTCATCCAATGTTGATAACAATAATGACAATAATGATAATGATAATGACGTTGACGTGAAATGACCAGAACAACGATTGCTTGACCGTCCTAATTAATAATAATATACATTGCGAACGAATGATTGCAGCAGTTGCATTGACTGATATCAATAAATTTTAGAAAGCAATAAATTTAGTGGATAGATTTGTAAGGCGATGGATACCACTGACCACGCGTGCCGAATGTGATAATTCATTTTCATTGAATCGGTCTGCTCGAAGTGTAATTAGTAGTAGCGATGATTAATTTGATACTGTTGAAATTCACATTTAATAAGTTTCAAATTTGCATAACAAGAATTGTATTTCAATATTTTAATATTTTAACAATAACAACAACAAGAAGAAGAGCAATAAAAAGATGGAAAAGCAATTAACAGCAATTTCAATGATTGACAAAGGTGAAAGCGATGTTTGAATTATTTGCCTCCCACCTCCTCCCACCCCCACTTCCGATGGTCATTGATGAGCACTCACTCGACTGATCTTCCACACGATGAGCCGTACGAAGCAGACGATTGCAATACAGACCGGAACAAATTCATTTCGATATTGGCGAAGAAAGTGATTGTTCGCGTGAGTATTTTCACAGTCAGAATTTTTACTGATCGAATTCAGCGCTCGACGAGCGATCTTTTGCAGAAATTTTCGAAATTTACCCGAAAAGCCTCTCGCCAACATCTTCAAACGCTAAATGCGAGCTGCGAACGGAGGAGGAGGAGGAGGGGGAGGAGGAGGAGGAGGGGGAAGGGGAGGAGGGGGAGGAGGAGGAGGGGGAGGAGGAGGAGGAGGGGGAGGGGGAGGAGGGGGAGGAGGAGGAGGGGGAGGGGGAGGAGGGGGAGGAGGAGGGGGAGGGGGAGGAGAGGAATGAAGTTGGATGGAAGCAAAGATATCGTTTATATTGCATAACCGAATGATTTCATTTTAATTTTTTTCCTACGCCTTGCAACATTGCTTTCAACTAATAGAATTTGGAAAATTTGAATTAAAAAATGCATGAGAAGTGGAACGGATATTGCAGGGAAGTGCGCGTGTGTGCGTGTATGTGCGTGTGCGTGTGTGAGGATG
The DNA here is from genome assembly GCA_963070105.1 of Litomosoides sigmodontis. Lineage (NCBI taxonomy): Eukaryota > Metazoa > Nematoda > Chromadorea > Rhabditida > Onchocercidae > Litomosoides > Litomosoides sigmodontis. Next base: position 7,943,072 of record OY718803.1, on the reverse strand, counting down.
AAGAAATTTAAGCGTAAGTAATGAATTTGATGTTAATTTTCACGTCATCACTTCCACATCCATTTCGCATTAAAATTTATCGAATATCTTTTCAGCATTTTCCTTCACTTTCACGCAAAGTTTGTTAATTGAGAGAATTGAAATTTAAAACTTTTTTTTATTACGATTTTGTCCAAAATGAATTGAAATTTGCTGCCTTGATGAGAGTGAGAAAAGTAGCAGATATGCGTAAGATATGCAACTTTGTTTAAATTAAAAAATTTTCAAATATTTGTTTGTCAAAATGAAAAAAGAAAGCCGCTCTCTTCTTTGAAAGTATTTTGAGATTTTTTTTTTTGAAAAAATTACATGCCATTTAGAAGGAAGGGAAATGTCTTTAAATTTTGCAGCCTTTCTTGCAAAAAGAAATGTTTCTTTTTTTGTTAATTATATTGAGGTTATGCGGCGATAAATCATTTCAAGAATGCATTTTAAAGTAACTAAAATTTCGTTGTTCAAATTTCAAAATTAAAAAATTTGATTGATTTGAAAAATTTACAAAAAAATGATAATAATTTAGATAATTGTAATATTTTTCTTGCTCACTGCTATGGAACGGATAGTGTTCGACACGATCGATCATAACCAATTTCTCCAAATTGCTCCTCTTCAGCAGTTGTGGCTTTCTTCAGGATAATTTTGGAAATTGCAGATTCTTTTAAAAAATAGAATTTTATGATTCAAATTAAAAATTAAAATGCTATGACTAAGTTATTTAACCCCATGCAAATAGCAATTAAATTCGAAAGGAGTCCATCAAATTTAAATATTTAATAAACAGCCTCTGTTCGTTGATTTAATTTCACACATTAAGCATAAGAATTTATCAGTTACGTAAATTGCAGGTTTGCATACGTCTTTCCTTCCGAGATATATTTTAATTCAAAAGGATATTTATGCTGCATAGAAAGAGGAAGGCTCGGAATAATAGTTTCTCAAAAAGTCAAATAATTGCTCCAAAAAAAAACAAGTAAACAAGAAACAAATTAATTTGAAATAAGATATTTTGGCTACTGCCAATCTTCAGATTTGCTCATTGCATTTAAATTTAATTGTTTAGCTGCTACTTTAATTAATAAGAATTTAGAACAGACTGCTTGCACAAAATGATAATGCAGTTGAATCATCTAAACTCAATTAAATTAAAATATTGCTTAACGATAATTTGAAGCCTTTTTTGTAGTCACAGAATTCATTTGATTTACATTTGTAATAAATCACCGTGGAATGGCTGACTTAAATAAATTAAATACTTCTCAGGTGGATCGCATTGTTAGACCTAAAAGTTGCCATTTAATTTGAAATGCATAATTGAAAAGTTTTTGGAGTAGAAAAAAACAAAAGTTTTCATCAAAGAGAAATTGGACACGTTTGAATTTAAATGAAACAAATTCCGATGAATTGGAGGAAAAGTAATGCAAGTGCCATTGAAGACTATAATCCATTGTTAATGACGACAGGTATTTTCGGAGGATTAACAATTAATAATGTGCATAAAAAGAGAAAGAAAGAAGAGAGAGGGAGAGAGAGAGAAAGGTAAAAGGTAAAAGAGAAATGCTCTATGCTTAGTTACATGCGATTAATTGTATTTTCATGAATGATGAGCAAACATTCAAAACTTTCATCTCTGCAAAATAAGTAAAAAAGAGGCAATGCTAAGGAATGAATGATTAAACAAGTAAAATTTTACGACTTTTGAATTCGAAATTTAAATTTAATTTATACAATTTTTTAGCTCAAAGAAAGTGTTTGGTAGTTGCAATTTTGAAGAAAAATAATGAAAGTCTAAGAAGAATACTAGAAATTTGTTATAATTAATGAGTGAATGGAGGTCCGTTTCTAATCAAACAATTCAATTCTTCATAGATGGAGAAATTGAAATTTATTGGTTGAAAGTTAAATTGACAAGGAATGGTTCACACCGATTGGTTAGATGAAGGACTGACTGCTTTATGCTCTCAAGCCCTCCATCATTTAATAAAAATTTAATTCATTTGCTTATTTCATCAATTCATTTACAGGCCTGCTAATGACAAAAACAAAAAGGCCTGCGCAAATTGCACCTAAAAACTAAAATTGTACTTAAGCGCCTCTCTACAAAAACGTACCGGACAGAGATCAAAGAAGCAATAATTATAAGGCATTTTTGGTACATTTCCAAATTTTGAGTAGCTTCTCAGAAAGGAGGAGGAGGAAATGGAAGAGAATTCGGAAAAAAAACTACTGTAATTGATTTTTATTTCTTGTTTACAACTAAAGTTAACGGTTAAAGATATGCAAAATCGCAAATCGTTTCATTTGCTGAAAATTATTCGATTCTTAGAAAGTCGAAAAATTGATTATTGGTGAAATTTTAGAAGGAATGCGGAAGAAAAAAAATGATAGGCTGGAAAATTCGGCACCAGTTATTTTCATTTTTCTAGTTTAATGGAGGGTTAGAATTGCATCAATCAAACTACCCTCATGGCATTTTTCTAAAAATGTCAAAAAACAGTTACAAGCAATATTTCTTATAAGTCTTATGTTATAAAAAATCTTTTAAAAAAGTTATAAAAAAATAAAAAATCTTGCAAAGGATGCAAAATTCAATTTTAAATTTCAAAATTTTAAATTACTGAAGGAGTTGTAAAATAAAACTTACCACATCTCTTATCCGAAATAATACCATAATAGCTGGAAGGATTAAAAGATTAATTAAATTTCCCTGTTAAAACTATGCGATGAGCAGGGAGTGATGATGGACAGTTCAAAGGAACAGTTCAAATGATTTCGACCAACAAATTATCAAATATCGATGACCAATGAGTGAATGAATCGATGCTGCTGATATCGATGACCAGTAGTGGTGAAGTGATACTGTTAAGTGTGACGAGGAGAAATGATAGACAGGTGCGCCGGTGAGGCAAACAGTATTTACGTGAAGGAAAGGGCCACAGGTAAAAGGATGAAGGGATGGTTCATGACAAACAAGCTAACTACCCGGTAGGGTATTATTTTGCAGCATTTCAGATGAAATAAAATAGCTGATCAACGATCATCCGTCTGATTGTTTAATTAAAACGTTTCATACTATCGGTAGCCGTGCAATCAGCCCGTCCACGCCAAGTTCACAGTAGTTAAAATGGAATTGCTCGGTGAAAATTCACTGACAGAGAAGAGAGGAGAGGAGAGGAGAGGAAGGAGCAGCATAAATGGATAGAAATTCTTGACAGTCTTTTTAAATTACCACTTCTCATTCATTTCTTCTTTTTTTCCACCGTTCTAAATATCTGTGGGATAAGCTGGTAGTTTACAAACGTTTTCAATTTATTGCAAAAATTTCAAAATTTTCCAATAACATTCTTAACAATTTTTCAGTGCAACTTTTTATGTGTGAAAAAATTGGAAATGTTATTTGTAAGATAAAAACTAAAAATTAGCGCATTCTTTTTTGGAATAGAATAACTGAAATTACTACTTGCATACGGAAGTATAAATTTTAAATTTCAATAGAGAAAATACAGGAATTTTGCAGTGTATTTTGGGATAGAATACTCAAATAATTGAATGTTTGACAATCAAAATTTAGCAATTTTTCCCCTAATTAATTTATTGGAATTTGTGCTTTTTGGTATATTTTCAATTGAAAGAGTAAGAAATCAAAGATTGAAATTGTTGAAAAAGAAATGAAGAAATTGAAAACCTCATTTGCCATTGACCGTTTAAAGATGCTAATATCAAGCGGTTTCATCGCTTCACTTCAAACACTCACAAATGATCCATCTTGTGCGTGTACGTGCGTGCGTGTGTGTGGTAGCTGACATTTCCATTTCGTTAGCTTTCCCTTTCATTGCAATTTCGTGAAATTAGTCTACTCTGATGCTTTCGAATTTCAATTAAAGAAACATTCTGGAAAGCATGAAATTTTTAAAATTAACAATTTGCGACACTCAAAATTCAATTTTTCAAAAAGCTTTTTTTTTTCATTACTAACACAGTCAAAACAGTGCACTAAAAGTTACTTCAAATTTCTCATACTTTCCATGACATTATGTGTCTATGTATGTGTGTGTGTGTGTGTGTGTGCGTGTGTGTGTGTGTGTGTGTGGGTGGGTGGGTGGGTTTACGGTAACAAAATGAACAAAATGAAATGTAATGGAAAAAATTAATTAAAAAAGAAATCACTCAAAGTGAAAGTAATAGAGATGAATTATGAATGAAATACTTTATGGCGTGTTTCACGTGAAACGTAATAAATTAAGCACTGTTGATTTGAATGCGACATTAACGACCGAATGATAACTAAATATGCAAAATGAATGTGTCATTGAAGCAACGATATATCATTGCGCTATTAATTCAGTCCACTTCAAACAAATTTACGAAGAGTTAACTTTATCATTCAAATGATGGAGCATAAGTATGACAATCAGTGAGTTAATATATCACTGAAAGAGGGACTTCCCGCACCCTCACGCATTATTGTTCGCAGTTAACTTAAGTGTAAAATTTCAAGGTTAACTATTAACTTTGAATGAATTTAATTTGATTTAAATGGGAGTGAATTTAAATGCAATTCGGATTTCCTTCAACTTTACTGCATTAAGCGCGAAAATTAAACCTAACTTATTGCAACCTTTCCTACCAACATCTCTCTCATTCTCTAAAACAAATCAATTACATTGGAATTGTTAAGATTTTCAAATTCTTGTCAATGTAATACAAGAGTGGTCCAATTCGCTGCACGTCATTCATACGTAATTTACTGACCTTAGCAAAGGTCAAGGTCAAAACTTCATTCGTATCATAAGGGTCTTTTGTCTTTCAAAAATTTTGCGACAGTTCAAGGTCACATGAGAGCGGACAGAGCCTACGTGCTCAACGCGGATAGGGAAGTTTCCTACGGCGAGCATTCACGTTTCACTCAACCGCTCGAGTAGTGGAAAAAGTGAATACTTGAAAAAGACATTCCTGCAATTTGTACTTTTTTACTTATTTAAAATTACCAAAGCCAGTCATAAGTGATAATATACTTTCTTAGCTTTTGTGGAGTTTAAAAATTTCGGAATTTTCTTTAAGTCGAAATTATAAATTCGCAAAAAATAGCGAAAGCACTCAATTTTTCAAACCATTTGACATAAACATTCCTTCAAAAAAAAAAATTACTTTTTAATAATCCTTTCTATATTATACTCGCTTTTTTCATTTCAAATAAAAAGCATTTAAGTAACAGTGATGGCAATTTCGCCAACAAATCTCGATATATCCGCAATCTAAGGAATTTATTTGTCGCAATATGTTTATGCGCTCGACGTACTCAGAGTTATCAATCTCTTCCATCAATTGCAATGTTTCTTTCAACTATTAAAATTTGAGAGAATTGTCTGGAGGATTGGGATAGCGTGGCATTACATCTGTTTCCGGATGAAAGTAACAAATGAGTGTTAACCAAAGTGTAGCAAATTAGTAAATCAAAATTGCAAAACAAATATTGGAGAGATCGCGGGACTTTTATTTTTCATTTTTAAAATGGTACTTGCTTTTTCAAAAAATAAAATTAAAAAAAATTTCACCACACACTACTAGCAATATGATGCTAGCAAACTTTTGCTGCAATATATTCTCAACTGGATTGTTTAGTGTGGAAAGTGATATCGCAGGAATTTTACTCAACGCTTTCACTTACGAGAAAGGGTGAAATGAGCAGGTAGGGAAATCACTTTGAATTTATGAACGTAGCTGATTGAAAAAGATAATGCACAAATTAGCATATCGATATTACTTAAGTATCGTTTTTAAGAGAAGAATGACTGACAGTTCAATTTTTATGAAATTGACCCGGAATAAAGTAAACTGATGGGGCGTTCACTTTTCTAGCTAATCAAGTATGTTAATTAATTATCAAATCATCTAGCATACTGAAGATGGAAACTTCGAAAAAGGAGGAAAGGTTGTTAACTGTTCACTTATCGGTCAATCTATTAGCGTTTTTCCCACCGAATGTCCACTCACTCGGTCGGTATAAGCATATTGCAATTATTATTTTAGCAAAGTAATTCAGAGTAAATGACCCATAAAGGCTGTTTGAATTCATCACCACTTCACCCTAATTAATTTTCCGTACTTACGCTATCACTAATTACAATTTCTTGGCAGAGGTCCCATTCAAAGTCTATTTTCACGGCACACAATTACAATGATCTAACAGTTAATTATTAACAACGAATTACAGTTCACGTCACGCATTAAATCGGTCGCTGATGAACTGACCAACTGCAACTCATACAACGCCTAAAATTGTATCCCTTCAAGTAGTAGCAAATACTGATAAATCTTTCACGTTTAATTTCAAATTGTACACACCACACATTGGAACCTTCAATTTCAAATACAAAACAGAGCTACAGAGAGAGGGAGGCGAAGTGAATAAATGAAATACAATTAATGAATAGGGAGGGGAAAAAGCAGCTGGAAGGGAATTTCTTATTTTCAAGCACCACTTGAAGTACGTGAGCTAATTATTAATAAAGCGTACATTCGCACTCTTGTAAAACAAGTAATCAATAAATATCGATATGATATGCTAATTAATGAGTGCAATTAGGTTAGCAGGACTTCTTATCCGAGTAAGTATTCTACCATTTGTTGGCCTAAAATCACACTGCTACTTCCTCTCAGTGAAATTAACTTCTCCCCCACTTACCAGTAAGTAATCCTTTGCCCGCTTGTTTCTTTTTCTCTCTTTTTTTTTGGCGGATGAAACTAGAATAATTGAAATTTACAAATTAAAGATTAATCTTGTTGACGTAATTACTAATGTTTGCGTTTGTCAATAATATTTGCTTCGTTTTTCCACAGTTTGTTTCAACAAATAATTGGTTCATTTCTATTTTTTCCTCTCAAAAATTCACCCAAAAAAAATTTATGCAAAAAAAAAAACGAATTTGTGTATTTGGGGAGAGAGGCGATGTCTGTGATAACAATTGAAATTACAAAGGTTGCAGCAGAGCGGCTCCACCTAACTCTCAGATTTAATTCGCCACGGTAAACAATCGATTGAAATGTTAAACGAAAATGAAATGAAACAAACCGCTTTTTTTGCGCTAAATTTTCAATTCTCCGATTTCATTTGTAAAATTAATTCATGAAATTTTGTATAAAACATTAAACGGCAACAACAAATTTTCGTTTTTTTTTTCGATAAATTTGGCAAATTAACTTATTTTTCTTTTATAAACAAAAAAAAAGCAATAATTGATTTCACGAAGAGACTACCTGCATTTTGTACCGATAAATTTTCCATTGTTTTACGCAATTATTAGAAGTTGTTAAACTTCAAAACCGGATTTTGCAAATTGACGGGTGAAATTCGTATATGAAAAATAACCAAAATTGCTTAAGTCAATGAAAATGTCTGATTAGACTGAAATTATGTTTTCACTTGAATATTAATAAAAATTTTCTAGCAATTACTGTCATTAAAAAGTCTAGTCTCATCGTGGAATAAATTCAAAGAAAATAATGGGAGGGCGAAATTCCTGATAGGTTTTGACGTGTATGACGTAAGTAATTATGCGTACGTTCGACGTAACGCCAGAAAATTCAGTTACTACCCACCTGAATTTAGGACGAATTCGTTAATTAATAAAGAAGATCAAATAATTGTTAAAACAATGAAGGAGGCGGGATAGAATGATGACAATGGTAGTGATAGCGATAGTGATAGTGATAATGATGATAGCGATGATCAAATTATTGAAACAATGTGCAGAGATGAGAGACAGAGAGAAAGAGAGAGGGAGATTTTTCCTTTCACTTGCACTTTTCTATTTTTACAGCTGGCTTTTTTTATTTCATCCGTCATCACCGTCACCGCCACAGTCATCTTCGTCACGTCACATCAGCTCACTGCCATCTTCAGCACTCCAACTCTCTCTCTCTCTCTCTCTCTCCTTCTTCCTTCCTCTACCCTTTCCCCCTCCTCTTTCTCTCTCTCTCTCTCTCTCTCCTTCTGTTTCGGCTGATATTGAAAAATAATTGAAAGTGAACGAAATCGATTTTTCAACAACGTTATTTGTTTGCATCATTTCAATTCAATTTACATTTTTTGCTGGTTCATTTTGTCTCCTTTTTTACGCTTCATAAAATTGTTTAAGACAAATTTGAATTGACAAATTCAAATTAATGATAACTGAAATTTGAAGTTGAAGTTTTTTTCAAATAATTTCAAGATAAGTAATTAGTCTGAAATTTCTCCCAGTAAACTAACCAAATTCGAAAGATGAGAAAAAAATTTTAATTTTGCAAATTTCCTTTCTTTTTTTTTGTATGAAAAATTTCATCAAATTGTTCATTTGTCTTGCAAACTGAAATATTAATGATCAGCACTGATAAGCAGCTGTCGAACAGTGCTAATGAAAAAAAAAACCAATCAGTTAAACTTCATGTCAACGATTAATTGCATTCTTTCTCTTTCACATTTCAATTTTCATTTGCTAATTAAGGAGCTACCTGACTTCATTTTAAATCATTCATATTTTATGCAAATGAATGCAACGTGCGGCGTGATGAAAAAATGGGAAATTGAAATTATTCAATGAAAACACATATTTCGTACGTTTTTACCATTTAATTAAGCACAGAAATTATGCTCAAAAATTACATTTTCTTATTTTTATTCAATTTTGGAATTTAAAAATTTTAAGTGAAGAGGTAATTTTGATATCAATTTTGATAGAAAACAAAAGCAAAAAAAAAGTGAATGAATAATTTTTGAATGGATAGCAATGAACGGATAACTTTTTCCTGCTGCTGTATTACTGATATGCAGCTCTTGAAAAATTTTAAATTCAAAAAAGAGCGAATTGAAATAATAAGCAATGTGGAAGGCCTTTTTTAATTTAATTTTTTAGGAAGAAAAAAAATGAAATGAAAAATAAGATATTCGTCCATTTCACCTAAACTGTGAGGGAGGAAGAGATGAACAAAAAAGGAAATGTAAATGTAAAAAGAAATTGAAATGAAACAAACGTTCGTTTCTTTCCTTGAGATATGTATGAATGGAAGCAGAAAGGCATCACTTCCTCTTTTAAATTGTGCCTTTTGGAGAATTTCAAAGTGAAATTACAGAAGTGTTAAAAATGAATGAAAACAGCGAAGCATTTAAAATTTCCTCCATTCTTTTTTTTTGTTCCAAAATTGCTTCTGAATTTTAATAGAAATCATTAATGACTGTTCGGTGTTGTATTTTTGTAAAGGACTGTTTTTAATGTAAGGAAAGAAAAGAGTACACTTTGCATCGATCAATATGAGATGATCAATTCAAGAAAATTGATTATTTCTTGCTGTTTGATTTCTCGAAATTTTACAAAAAATTTAAAATTCAAATAGCCGGTGCGGTTGTATTTGCTGTGCGAGAATTAACCAATATCAATGATATCATAACTGTTAATAATTTTTATCACTGCAATGATGCATGAGAGTGCGTGCCTTAGCAAAAGACTAATGAATTCTAAATTTTGTTAGCTTCTTTAACAATGCCGTAAATGGCACGTTTTAAGCGACGGTAAGTGCGACATTGCTCGTACGTGCCAACTTTGATTGCATTTGTTACGTAAGCAATCGTGAGCTCATTCCGATCATCCTGAGTAATTTGCTGACAACCGAAACTTGAATGATCGTAGAAATGCGTCACCTAGAAAGATGGCAAGCAAATTAAGTAAAAGTAGCACTTGTGATATTTTTGTAATTGTAAAAAATTTCAATTTAAATGGGAAATTTAAATCTTCAGGATGAATTCAACAAAAACGAACCTGTGGTTGATTAATGAAAACTAAGATGGCAACGCTTTTTGTTAAATGTTTTATCGCACACACTTCTGTGCTATTATCATAAATTTCTCTTAGAAGGAGTTGTGTTGCAGGTGACAGCAGCTTACCTGTTATTAACTGTAATATATTAAGCATTTTGGAATAATAAATTGAGCAAATGTGGCAAAATTAGATTTCAAAAAGAATTGAAAAATAATTTGACAATTTCAGATCAATCAGAAATGTTCGCATATCAGACATTGCAGAATGTCCACAGTAATGCACACACTCTTTGAAATAGGAAAATTTTAAATTATCAATTAAAATTTGCGAATATTCTAATAATGTGTTACTGTACAATACAGTATAATTGACCGTATGAAATATTTTTGCTAAACTTCTAGCGTTGCCAAATCCATGATATAATAAATGATGAAAATTTGGATTGTTAATTTGCAGTGGTGCAAACGGGTCTAGCCAATTTAAATTGTGCATCACTTTGTACATTACCGACTCCTGCAATTATATGAAATGCCAATTAAATTGAATTGAAATAAAGAAATGACCATTTGTGGTATGAAATCAAAGCAAAAGTTCGTGTTAAAATTGAATTTATTTCGTGATGAAAAATTTAAACAGGTAGTTCCATGTTATGCTTTACATAAAGTTAAGCTAAATGGAAAATATACTTTAAGTGTGAAAAATTGAAAGAGCAAAGTTTGCAAGAGATAAGGTGTTTGATAAATTTCATCAAAAATATCACGCCATGACGGCATTACTATTCGGGCCACTCGATGTTCCTCCGTCATTGTTAAGCCGATAGAATAATCAATTCCTAAAATTAGCAAGCAAAGAGTGCGAGAGAGAGAGAGAGAGAGGGAAAGATTTTTAACTTATGTGTCGGAAACCTGTTTAAATTTTTTACATACCAAACTTTGAAGCTATTTCGTCACGGAAATACTGTTGCACGCCACGTTTCTGCTTATCAATGTGTCGAATTAACTGATCAATAAGCCAGTAGTACAAAGATCCGTAACAACCGGTTTCCCTTTCCGACAGCCATTTCGGTTGCTCATTCTCGATGATTTTTCTATTAGAGAGATAAGTAAACTCACTTTTACCTAATTAATCCACAGAAAGTGCGAGAAGATCAGCATTTCCAGTCCTAAATTTATTGTGCAACTCTTACCTCATTGCTCGATGGTTGCCAGCAATTTCCATACCAATCGGTTTGTCCAAATAAATCAAACCTGCCTGAGCAAACGTCTCGTAATAACTCACATTCAATAAATTGTAAATAATTTCAAAGATGTGGATAATTAGCAAAAAAAAAGAATGTATGAATTTTAATTTAAACTTTATACAGCAATACCGTACCGTATGTGACAGTAGCATTTTGATGGTAATATTAGCTTTACCACTCTTACCAAAATCAGGCCAATGTTTGACAATTGGGTCGTCATAATTTGCTAGCCTCCTCTCTACAAGTAGTGCAACACACAGTGCCATCACTCGTTTCAAGCATGAAAATGTTGCACTAATCGTATTCTAAAATTATTAATTAGCAAAATTAAATCTGCCAATTACTAACAAACGCCTTCCGCTGATTACGTAGGATGAGTAAATTAGACAGCCGTAGCTCCAGAAAGTAATAAATTTGGGTGGAAATTAAAAATTTGACAGGAAATGAACGCTTACTGCTTGCCACTTCCTGGCTGCTTGCCCATCGGCATAGCCGCCCCAAACATCGAGAACCTTTTGACCTTTAAAGTAAACTGTTAGTGCTGCACCTCCGCGTTCCCAACCATCCACAAAATTTCTCCTACAAAATCTATTACTTATTGAAATTGGTAGTTAAATTTTACTGTAATTACAGAAATCAAAATTGCAACAACAACTTTTAAGGTTGGGAATTCTATGAGGAAGTAATGTGAAGAAGCTACTTGAAAATGTTTGAAATCGATTGAAATCGCTCATCGATCGTGTTGTAGGCAAAGTGCAACGGTAATTTCGTGTACAACTTATCATTTGTATAGATGCAAATAGCATAAATGGTCAGAGTGATAGCGATGATATGAGCTTTTCTCGGGACAGCCATATCAGTGAAGTGATAAGAACAGTTGGCTAGCGTTTGATAAAAATGCAGTGAAATGTTCCACTCATTTCAACTCTTCAAATATTGCCACTCTATGATGGCAATCAATTAGCCACTTATCCCTTCACATGCCCCGAGAGTTACTTATCTCGTCGAGGAATGTCGGGACACAAGCTGATCGATCAATAGTGCATATGTCAATTGAATACTTGAAATTGATCGCAGATGAAAAAGGATGAATTAGCAGTGAAGAGGGCTAGCAATGACTCATTCAGAACGATGAAATTTGTTGTTGTTTACTTTCATGGGTACGTGTGATAGACGTAAAAGGTAGCGTTGTGGTAGGGAATGCTTATCTCTCTCAAAGTATGGACGATTAAGTGGACAAGTCAAGTTGAATCTAAATAATAGGCATCGTTTATGTTTGGCTTTCGAAATTAAATTATTTTCGAATTTGCACTTTCAAAGAGAATTCCTTGCAAATCTGTCGAGCTTCAGACTAACATCAGAAGGCTGAACCTCATTTGAATAGTAAGCAGTAACTTTTTGTCTATTTACACTTTGCAACAATACGATCTAATTAATTTCATTTTTAATTGAAACTAACAGTTTTCTATTAACTGTCAACCACCAAAATTAATTCATAAAATGAATTTCACCCTTATTTGATTATGTGATAGCAGCAGTGATAAGGTGATAATAGTGCAATAGGAAGGGATATGAGAGGAATGGTACCTTTAAAATTTTGATCGTTCGATGTGGCACAAGGCAACAGTGATCTGCAAAAGTTGTTTCGTGGTTTTCTCAAGTTCTAACAAATAACTGCTTCACTCAGCTCTCGATTTCATTTTTCAATAATAAAAGCCATTACGTCGCTTCATGACATTTAACGAATTTGATAATGAGAGAGGATGCATCTCATGCGCAACGAGAAATATATTTCTTCTCAATTTAAAATTTATTTCCATCCTTCTTAATTTAAGGTAATGACGATTGCAATTCAAAGTGTGAAAAGAACAACGTGCGGCAAAGCCGATAAAAAGCATGAAATACTTCATACCATTTAATTTTAATTTCTTGCTAATTAAGTTAGGTAAATTAAAAGTATTCCTTTCAAACAATGATCTTTTCTTTCATTAAATGAATGCAAACACACTGTGAAAGACCGAAAAGGCAGTGCTCTGAGTGGGAGAGAGAGAGAGAGGAGGAGAAAGAGAGATGGCGAAGGTTAATTATTCAAGAAATAGATAATTATATCATTCTGAATTGCCGCCGTGTTTTTCGTAATTTCAACAATCGTCGGCGCCTTTTGAATCCTTTACCCCATGCGCCAATTACAAATGATTCAATTTCACAATGATTTTCACCGCGTAAAATGCGAAATGTGCCATTTTCGCCCCAATTAGAACCCCAAGAATTTGCGGCAATCCAATATTTTACTGGTAATCCTGTTGAGTGATCCTCACCCCACCTGAAAATATTCCTCGAATATGTAAAATTTTGAATAACATTGAGAGAAAATTGAAATGAATAATCGTTTAATTATTTGATAGGAATGTCTGAGATAATTTTAATTCCACCTTTGTTGTCCAAAAAGCAAAATTTCCCTGAGGAAGATTTAATCAAATGCGATGTGAAGTACGTACCCAAGAAGTCTTACTGAATGATATCCGTTCGCTTCTTCCTCAACTGTTGGCAGATGCTTGTAAACACCGCCACTGGAATATTTAAATATTGCTTATTTAGAATCTCACTGATTATCTTCCTAAATTATTTGACCTTTAATTGCTGAAGAGAAGGAAAAACGCCGCATTTGAGGTTTGATATTTTAGGAGCCTTTTGTAGACTTAATTTTTAAAATCAGATTTGCTTTGATAATGAATTTTATCCTTTTAATTGTCAGTCACTGATTGCGTAGCACATTCGTCGAAATGAGCAATCAGTGAGTGGTGAAATTGTCGTTCTCTCAATAAAGCGATTTACCTGTACATGAAGAAATCGCCGTGAACAAGGAACGTTGCTTGAACAGGTCCGTTTGTTAATATTTCAGACATAATATCTTTCTCTTTGCTCGAAACTCTGCAACAGTAGCTGTTAAAATAGTAAAAAATTGCATTTTAGAAGTACGCAGAAAGGAAATTCGTACATATTTACCTGTAGGACGGCGTGGTACGGTACACTCGTGAATCACTGTAACCACTTGGACACTTTCGCTCACTTGCATGTTTAGACTTTTGTATTTGGCATATTTCAGGCTTGCGTGTAATTCCGCTAATGTATGGGTAACACTCTTCACTTACAACTCTGCAACGTCTAATCAATTTTTTCTTCAATTAAAGGATTAATAAATAAAATTACAATTGTGAAATGTGTATTTGCGTTCGGTTACACTTTTGTTGGACGGAACGAACCCAAACTTTCGAATGTACCACCAGGCTCGATCCAGGTAACCACCTTCGCAACCTTTTTGTCGATGCTGATTGCATGAGAGTAATTGCTGAACGGAAAGTATAACGTTCTGTCGACCGTCCGTAATTAATGCCAAACGGTCAGCTGATGTGGCAGCTGTCGATTGCGCCCACGAACTGTAAAAAATAGCTTGGTAATAAACGAGGTAATTTAAATGAAAATAAAAAATGGCAGATTATTTGAACTTTATTAATAATTCAATCTCCTCCTTATACACTGATAGTTTGTACCTGAAACAAAAGGGCTAAAGATGGAATGGTAACAGTGTGATGACGTTCCCTTACCTGGCACAATCCCCCTGATCCTGAATTGAATGTATAAAATCAGGCCATTTCTGCCGTGCGTCAAAAACTGTTGGTAATTCACGTGGTTTAACAATCATTTCATTCATATTCTACAAGTGGTTTCTTTTTTCCTTTAAAACTTTTTTTGGCAAATATTTAACAATTTTCTTTTGAGAAATGTTTCTGATTCAAATAGAGGAGATGTTGCAGTTGAAAGTAATACTGAAAATTGAAGTTATACGAAAGAGTAGCAAGACAGACCTGAACACTTCGTTCCGGAAAAAGTGTTCCGAGGCGATGACGTATTCCATCTTCCAACGTACGTCCCCAAAATTGCGAGTAATTTCGTGCCGTCCAACTAAAACAAATGCATTTCGCATAGCTTTCCTAACCGTGCAAGTAGGCCATTCTGCGTTGCTTTCATCAGCGCAATGTTTAAGTTGAAAGTTAAATAGCGAATGATCGATTTAATTTTAAATGATCGAAATTTTAATTCATATTTTAATATCAAGGAAATTAAATTTCGGAATTTTTTGAGGCAATAATGATAAGCGAGTAAATTGCACAAATTATATTACTCAGGCCTCTAAGCATCTGGAATTTGTCAAAATGAAATTTAAAAAGGAAATATAGCACGTAATTAGCAACTGCTTAATCAAAATTTTCCAAATGGATTAATTGATTTAAATTTAAAAATAAGTAAATAACTGCCGCGGGAACTTTCAACAGTAACTAACTAACGTGTATCGTCCGTTTTGAATTTTCAACAGTAAATGCTCTCTAATTAGGCACGGTGCATTATCACATTTCCACTGCCTTCCACTGCACGTACTGTAAAATTCCAACGTGTACTTTTAAGTTATTCATATTTTATATGAAAGTGTTCTTCCTCTCAAATGAAGCTGAGCTGAAGTGTGCTTTCTTTGGAAATATAATTTTACACCAATCTATTCATTAGTGCGCCATAGGTCACTTTCCATATTTGATGTGAAATTAATAAATAAAATTCATTTTTTCATAATTTAAAATCAATAATCCAGATAGTTTTAAATGAATTGAATGAAATAAAAGAGTGAAAGAGAACCACTGTGCATTCCTAAAAAGTTGCAAACTAGAACCAACAATCGAAGAAATTTTTTTAAAGTTTTATATAAAATTTAAGTCTAAAAACATTTCATCTAAAATGTTCCATTTACAGTTTTGAGTGGAATTTAAATATAAAATATGAAATGTTTACATCAAAAAGCGTTGTGTTATTTTTCAGGTCGCTAAAAAAAAGAATTTGTCTTTCAACTAGTTATATTGTTGCCCTAATTACTTCAGCTCGTGTTACGTGACGTTTTTTTAAAACGGTGATTAATGAGAAAGGGAGAGAAAAAGCACAGAAAGAGAGGGAGAGAGGGAAAAAGTACTACAGCTTTGGTAAAAATATCGTAAAATATTTTTTGTTCGCTTGTAGTTCGTGTAGCATAACAATTAATGACAGTTGAAAGCAAAAATATAAAAACTTCAACCTACGAAATTTAGTTTCAGGATGGAATCGATGTCGAACTACATCATTTCCAGGTTACTCGATGTAATATAGGAATTTTAGAATTATAAATAGCACTTTAGAATCATAAATAGAAGAAAGATTTCCATTTGCAAATCATTTTAGTAATGAATTTAATTTTTCCGCATATTTCGGAATGTGACGGTCTGATCAAATCTTTAGATAAAAATTTTAATCACTGATATTTGAGAATTTTAAAACGAAATTTAATTAATTCGATTTATGGGAAAAAATTGCGTTCGTAGCTTAATGCATTGGAATTAAATGAACAAATGATTTAATTTAGCTGTTTCGATTACGTCTAATGCTTGATTATCAATTAGCCACTTCGTGATAATTAGCAAAATGTAAAAATTTTCCATATTTTTTCACTTTAATTTTCTTACAGAATTTCTAATCAATTACATTCAAATGTCTAATTGTAATTAATATTTCGTCTTTTCCGACAAAATATTTTACGCTTCAAAAAAGTAATAAAAGTGCTTAGATTTCGCAATTATAAATATAAATGTTTCTGTTGGATGAAATTCAGTACGCAATTCGACGAGTTGCATTAAAAGTAATTTTAATTTCACTGAAGATATTTTAGTTTCCTTAATATCATGTTACGCTTTAATTAATAAACATTTTAATTTCAATTTAAAATCCTCTGCTCATGCTTTACTTGAAGGAAGAGAGTAAAAATGAACCATTTGTTGCAATTTCTGACGATTCTGTGGCCCTCTGAGTACGCTGTCCCATCGTGGATACAATCTGAATACTACAAAATTAACAGTATTTCATACTCAACAGCCTTATCTCTCTTTACCTGTCTCTGTCAAGCATTTCAAATGGCAAATTTGAATGCTCACAGTCATATGAGCGTTTCGAAAAGAAAATTCAAATTTCATTTATTATTATGAAAGTTTCATCACCACTATGTAATTTAAATTAAAAATCAAATGCATCAATAAATGAATTTTTTAAAGCAACCACGTAGCGTCAGTATTTGAAGAAATCTATGATAAAAATATATTCCGGATGATATGAATTCTTTCGTTTCGATTACACTGATAACAGTTATTGATGCAGTAAATTGAGTGAAGTATAATTAGCACAGAACTGAACCATTCCAATTACACTAACAAAAGCATTGAAATTAAAAATTCCTAAATTCAAAACCAACTTAATTGAAAAATTGAAAGAGGAAGAAGCCAGTAGCAATAGATCGATACCTTATTGTCTAAGAAATGATGTATGACGCATATGTGCAACTCATCTTGCGCAACTTTGATCAAATACCTAACCTTTCGCTAGTGCAGTTGGACTGTAGCGGCAAACTTCTTTGAAATCTGGGCAGCAATCATTACCGTATTCGCCTCGATCACAAAACATATCACAGTAACAGAGATGATTTCCAAGGATCGGCATCGTACACTGATCATTACGATTTGGACAGCATGTTGGTGATCGCTTCGCGCAGTAACTTCCCGGGATATCGTAGAAGCCAACACTGATAACACTTTGCAACGATAACAGTTGCAACAGTGCCACAAATTCCCTTATCATTTCTCCTCTTGTGATAATGAAATGAAAAATGATTGTTGTAGCTTTAACTGTAGTTGTAGCTGTAGCTGTAGCTGTAGGTGTAGGTGTAGCCGTAAGTGTGGGTGTAGCTGATGGATAGAAATTTTTTGTTTATTATTTAGAAATTATACAATGATTTGGTAAATTGAATTGTTGCTGCGATATTTTGAATGATAAGAGAAGTTTGATGATAACGATGGCGAAGAGAGGAATTACACACTAACCAGCAGCACTGAATAAATCTTCTCTCTTTATTTTTTTCCGCTTTTTTTTCACTTTTTTTTTTGAAAAATTTGTAAACGTGTTTTGCGCACTCTTCTTTCGACCATTTCTGTCTTCGTCGTCATCCATCGTTCAGTGATTGACGTGTAAGACCGATCGATTTGCGTTCAGCAAAATTTGCTTCACTGTCTCCTTCGCTCCATCATCCACGGCAAAATGATAGCTGCAGAAGGATTCGTTCCGTTTCGTTGTTTATGAATTTAACACCTAAAAAGTTTAACAACAATGTCGCATCGACGCATGCGATCAGCAAATACCTTACTTACACGCACTTCTTAGTTCAATGATCGCTTTCATTTCAAATTTATTTATCAGTTAGCTTTCTGACTCACATAATTTCAAATATATTTTAATTTTAGCATTTTACCCTTTCTCTTCATGCACACACACACACACACACACACACACACACACACACACACACACACACACACACACACACACACACACACACACACACACACACACACATACAGCCACTTATGTTTTTGAATATTTCGATGATTAATGACATTTTAGGAAATAAGTCAAATTTTCTACCGTTAAAAAAGGTAAGATTAAACGGTGCAATGTGTGTTTGGAAATGCTTTTTCTCCACCTCTACGACATCACTAAATTATGCAGAGAATTTGTAATTCAATTACCGTACCTCTCTCGTCATCATTCAACACTTATCACTTATCAACTAATAGCACGTGTAGTATCACTGCCAGAGAGCTTTTTTTAACTGTCCAATTATTTCACCTACAATTCACTTATTTACAAAGTGGCGAAGAGAGCGAATAACTTTAGTGCTGTTATGAACAGTTCTGTAAATCAAAAGAGAGTCGTCAAAATTTTGTTATTTTGCAAATGAAGTGAAAATCAATTAATCATTGCTTCCATCTATTGTTTACTTTGCTGGGAACTATTTCATTCTTTTATTCCTTTCAATTAATTAATTATTTCCTTAAACGTTTATTACTGAGTTAAATAATACATACAATTAATAAAACTTTCTTTACCTTTAAAAAAGAAAACCGAAAATGCAAGAATTGTTTACTTTAACGTAAAACAATACCAATAATTTCTTTTCCGTTTTATTTCCCATTATAGTTATTTTGCAGGAAAAGCAAAAATTGAAGTTTGAAGAGAGGGAAATGAAAGTTTCAAGAAGAATTCCAATTGCTGGGAGAAGTAAAATTAATTTTAAAAGAAAAGTAATCCTAAAATTATTTCAAATTTGTTGAAGAGAGGGGAAAAGTGATTAATACACAAATATGCATATATGCATATTTGTTATTTTCCGTCACTGTTGAATTCTTGTTGCAGTAGAAATGAATGAGTAGATTAGTACCATTGGAATAAATCTTTTTCAAGAAACCAAACTGTCGAAACTTTTTAGGAGCAAAAAAACTTTTTGTTGTCTTTTTCTTTTAATTTGTAATGTTTGGTGACAAATGACACGCTGAATGACGCAGTAGGTGAAAAGTATCTGAGTGAACGATAACAAATTTATTTTAAATTTTTGAAAAATTTTGCAATAAAGTATTTAGGATATTACGAATATTATCTTGTCGATGAAGGAATAATTTACTTCCACCTAGTAGCGATGCTAGTAATCTTAATTAATTTATTTAGTAATTAAGCCAAATTTAATGCGCTTATTATAATAGAAGATTTTTGCATTGCAAACGAATCATTTATTGAGATTACTACTGTTCGGGCTCGTGTAATCTATGCTAATTGATTAGCAAATTGATTAATAAACTTAATTAGTAAAGTGCTAGAAAAGTAATTTTATATGTCGAAAGTTATACTTTCAAACAATCATTCGCTAAATGAAATACAGTTAACTTTTAAAAATAACTAACTTTTATTAAGTGATTGAATAACTGAGAGTACGATGATTGGCATATTCAATGCAAATTGAATTTTTAAAATTGTGGAAAAGTTTAATGAGCGTTCAAAATGAAAGAAATAGAACTAAATAAATAATAAACCATTGAATATATAATAAGTTTAATGAAACAGTTAGTAACATGTGTAAATTAATACTTGAAATTTTGACATCTAAACTAAACTTTAGGCAGTAAAGTGAAATTTCGCCCAAAACGTAAAATTCGAAATAGTTGAGAATGAAATTGCTAGGAATGATTGATCGTTTTATACTTTAATAAATTTCTCAGGTAATAAATTAAGGCGATTTTGAGAGAAAAGAAAGAGGACGTCGGTTCTTTCCCTCCTCCAATGTTCCATTGAATCGGAATTTGAAATTTTGCGAGAGAAGAAAGGAAAGAGTAGAAGAAAACGATTAGAAGTGAAAAAAATTTAGACCTACAAGGCATCACAATAACATATTTTTACCTTTCTCTGTTTTTCTCCTTAAAGCGCAAATTAATTACACAAATAATTGCGCTCTCAACCGGCGCTAATTTATTGCAGCCGTTTGCATTATTAAATATTTCGTAAATTAGTGAATTTTGCGGTGCACTATGTTAATTAATAAAAACTAATAGGACTACAGTGCTTATGATATTGATTGATTCAAGTAACCTAAATGAAGGATTTTTTTTATTCGTTTGTTAAAGCATTATTAAATAATCAATAAGCGATTTCAAAAATTTTATCGTTTTTTTTAATTAAAAAAAACAGCGTGTTTAAGTTAAGTGTTCTTTTTAATTTTCAGCCATTCTACATCTAATGCATGTGAAGTATTTGCAAATTTCGTTATTGAATTTAAATGGTATTCGATACGTTTGGAAACTGTGAAGGCATTATGTCTGTTGCTTAATGCATGTAAATAAATTTTTTTTAAAAAAAAAAAAGGAAAAGAAAATGTGAGCAATTGCTAATTAAAAAATTTTTAATTATCAATGCATTGCGGTAAAAAAATTAGCTCCAAAATTTTTAGAAGAATTATTCCTTGTAAATTTGTTAGAATTTGAACATTTCACTGGAATTCAACCTATCATAATTGCATTTAATGTTTCGCATCAAATGCTCTGCAAACACGAATACTTTCCACAGTCGTTGACAATTGCGCCCAATTCATTCATATTCATTCCCTTCTTTTTTAAATATTATGCATGCCGAAAAGCAACCAACACAATTTCATTTCCAAACATTTTAAGTGCCAATTCCCGTGATGCATCCGTTTTTAATTATTCAATGATATCATCTTTTGAACTCAAAAAAGAAAAAAAAAGAAAAAAGCAATAATGAACGCCGGTAAAATGAAATCAATTGAATAACAAATTTAATGATAAATACTACTAAAGTTATCTTAAATGACTCAAATTTTACTTCGATAATTTTATTAATACATTAATTCATTAATTAGTAAAAATTTTATGCCAAACAACAAATAAGAACGCCAAAAAGGATTTGACAATGAGACCCGTAACATTCCTAATGCATTAAACAATAAAATACTATTTGTCAGGCAAAGAGACAATATTCTAAAGGCACGTACTAATTGCTAAGTAAACAATAAGTGAAATACGACAATTAAGACCGTATGGGAGAAATTGGACGGAACATCTTGCTGAACAGTTAAATGAATTTGAATTTTAGTTGTTGGTTATTCGAAATTCGTTCCACCAATCATCTGTTTCCATAGTAAGCAAATTAAAACCAACTCAAACAACTACTTCAATTCAATTTAGAAAAAAAAAAGAGGAACAGAGGCAGACAAAGAGAGAGAGAGAGAGAGAGAGTGAGTGAAAAAGAATCTCTTGTGAGATATTTTGCACATAATTATAATTTGCCATTAATTCCGAAAAAAAATGCACAACTCGCAAAGAAAAGTGTTTTGAACATATTTTTCCGAGCAATGAAGTTAGAAAAAATTTTCATTACTTTTCTTTGCAATATAAATATCACTCTCTTTTATCAATGCAAATTATTTTAGAAATGTTTTAAAGTTTTGAGAAATTTGAACCCAAACGACATGCAAAACTAAACGATAATATTTACATTCAATACATTTAAATAACTTTTTAATTAAAAAATGAACTAATTAATAAATTTGTAATTTACAATATAATAAGGCAAAGAAAATTTATTTAAAAGTTTCCAGAAGAACTATTCCCAATAAATTTATCACAAATACATTTCAGTGTCAGAACTCAATCCGCCGGAATTATTTTTGATGTTTCCCAGTGGACCTTCCGAAAATACGACTGACTTCGGCGGTTTCTGATAACTGCGCCCATTTCACGTTCATTCCTTCGCACTGCTTTATTTTTAAATTAAATATACTCATCCCACAATTACAAATAATTTTTCGTTTCTCAAAAAAAAGAAAAGGAAAAAATTTCGAGCACATTTGCGGAAATCTTTTTTAAGCTATCGATACGTTCACAATGATAGTATTTAACTCAAATAAGTTAAATACCTTCCCCACACTTTTCAAATTTCCACGAGTAACTGGAACTTTCATATGTTACATGAAAGTTGACTTTTCTTTCAGTGGAAGATCAATTTGTGCGACGGAATCGTTCGGACACAGTTCACAATTCACGTCAGATCGAAGCGTGAAAGACAGAAGTGGCAAGAAGAAAAATGTTGCATAGAGCCAGCTAACACTAGCTAATGTTATCAAAAACACACCAACCTGAAATATTACAAGTTATTTCGGTACAAATTATGTATTTTTAATTCACAGTTTTGCTATATGACAAATTTTACAAAGTGTTTTTTGAAAGATAATTATTGTTGTAGTAAATATTTAGCAAGACTGTGTGTTAGAGAAAATTTTAAATCCTCAAGCGCAAACAAAAGAAAACTCTAAATTGGCTAAAATTAAATTTAAAAGATTTAAATTTGATTTTGAAAAAGGAAGGAGAAGGTAAGAATGTGCATACTTGATGAAAAGCGTGTGTTTCGGCAATTAGCATTGAGCAACCGGCAGCAAACGATGAAAGAGCGGATAAGGTGACCGGAACTGTTGATTTACGAGCTGCTAGCCAAACACGATGCTTACCGCAACCGATGCTTGGCACAGAGACGCCATAGTGAAGTGTAAAATCAAAGGATAGGCCGACAACAAGGATCAAAATGATTGCTTCGAGGACACCGATCACCCAGCCAACTGTCACCACACAACCCACCGTAACAACGACAATGCAACAGATGGTCACTAATGCTGTCAGTGATTTAAGCCGTAAGTGAAGAAATGCAAAGATTGCCACAACAGAAAATGATAGAAGCAATGATTGACGACAATCGGTAATTATCGAATTTAATAAATCGAACCACACGGAAATTAATGTCCACTCTGTGGTGTACCAACCACCTTCAAATGATTTATACTTCAATGAAGTAAAATTTAAATAAAGAAAAAAACACAAGAACAAACTGCAGCAATTTTAGAATGAGAAATAAATTTTGGGATAAAATTCATTTAAAACTTACCATAATTCATATCACTAAATGCGCGTTCAAGAAAATTAAATGAGTACGACAGATTTGTGAATCGATGAGAGAATTTTAGCCGTGTTGGTAGCATTGCCGTATAACCAACTAATTTAAAAGTGCTATTGTCATAAATTAGTGTGTCGTTATACTGTGTGAAAAGATACGTTGTTGAAAGTCTAATGCAGTAATCTGTTAAATTCTCGTGAAAATTTGCATCAGCAAAGTTACAACATATTTTAAACGGTTCACAGGTAAAATTACGGCTCCAAATAAGGTACCTGAAATAAATATATATATATATATATATATATATATATACATATTCACGCACACACACACAAACATATATATATATATACATATATATATATATATAATATTAGGATTTTTAAAGATTTAAATTTTAAATTTTATCTCAAATTAACATTTCTAATCCTGCAAAAATTTCCGTCTTAATTTACGTTAACATAGAGTGGATTTTTTTCTTACCTTTCTGGCCAATATTGGCTTTCATGTTTGATAAAATTTAATTCTCTGTAGCCGCGTAATTTCCACGCTAGTGCTTCGATATCAGTTGTATTGTGAAGTGAAAATTTCGGATCATGTTGTATGGTAGTTAACTTATCCGGTTGAAAAGTGCTTTGTGAAGCTCGTCGTGTTAAACCCCAAATTAATCGCACAGAAATGGGAATCTGAAGCTTATTAGCAACAAATTCAAAATTCCGCTCCGCGTTATTGTCATACCACTCGTGCACATTGGAATCGACAAAAAGTTGCAAAGGATTATACGGTGGAAACTGCAGGTTAGCATAGGTCAAATAGGTCATAGCAGCAACGATAACAGTTAGTGATGAGATCCAAATGTAGCGACCTGATATGATAACAAATGGTAGTAAATCGTGCATTAAGTAATTTAATTTAGCAAATGCACGCCGTGATATGCAACGCTTTATGTACCGATCCTGGAATACAAGCATTGCCGGAAGAAGTGATATTTCCAGCAAATAATTAAATACCAATGTGATACCAGCAAATAAACCAAAACACCTGAAAATTATACCATTTTTTTAATTTAGGAAATGATAAGGTATGAAATGATAGAAAGCTTTGGAAGTGATAAAATGATAATGTTGGCTGTGTTTCACCATTTGCAACACTCTTCAAACACTTCTAATGCAATGATTTAAATTTAAATGAAATTAAATATGCAATATTTCTCATTCCACATGATAATGCATTAACATTCACGAGAGGAGATGGTTAAATATCCAAATTTGATTTAATTTCTAAAAAATTTAACTGTCTGGAAATTTTCTAACTTTCATAGATTTCAATTTCAGATTAATCTAGCGGAAGGTTAATTGCATTTGCAAGTGCAACGTGTAAGCAAAGCGAAAAGAAAAACGGAAGCACAAACCGGAAGACAACAACACTGCTAAAAATACTTGCAAAAAATGGTACAGCCGTTGATGAGGAAGTTAGTAGCATAGCGCTAGCGGTGTGCGATAAGCACTGATAGATACCACGTGATGTCACATCAACCGGAAATGAGTTCATCAGTACGAATGCGTCATCTGATCCGACTGCCAGAAGTAGCACAAATGTCACCAAATTCAGAAGTGGAAAATTGACCGTAAACAGTGAATAGAGCGCTAAAGCGCTAGTGACCGATGCAAGTAATACAATAGCGACCATTATGCAGTAGAAAATATTCATTGAGTATAAGAAGACAATTAAGAATACGGAAAATGCTGCAACGAAAGCAAGAAAGGAGTCACGTTTGGCAGCGTCGTACAGAAGGTCACGTTTGATATCCATTGATAATCCTGAAATACATCAGTCACTCAATGACCTCATCTCATCGGTGAACTTCATTGAATTTCCTCTCCACAACAATGATGTAAACAAAAAACAGAGGTGAGAGATTACAGGCTGACCACTGGTAATGATAATTGTTTATTTAGTTATGGTCAACTGATCCATTGCAAAGTTATTTTTTAAGCAATTTTTAAATTAATTTTGAAATTTAGGATAAAAATTCGTAAAATATAATGAGTAATAAATTATATAAAATTTATTATCCACCTTTTAGCTTGAATTTTCGTTGTTTCTTTGAGAAATTTCTCAAGGCATTTTGCAAACTCAGGTACTGCTCTATGGTTGCTCCGTAGAAACCTTGTGATCGATAACCGGACAAGGTAAAAATTGGCAGGAAACCGTTGATATAAACCGGTTTCGTGTTCAGATTTCTTGGTAAAATCCGATAAAATAGATCAAAAATCATTTGAGTGGAACAATTCTTCGGAACTTCTGAGCATCGAGGACAATTTGAGTAGCAATCACGACGACAGCCGATAATTTCACGACGATACGATCGACAATAATCAATGATGTGACGACCGAATTCGATATCATTTTCATCAAGGAATGTACAGTTGGTTAGAAAATTCGGTGACAGGCATGACAGGTAGTTCGGTAAGCTCCAAACATTCCTGCAACAAAAAAAAGATAATTGAATTTTAAAGTTTTCTTTAAAAAAATTCAAAAACAAATTTCCACCTTTTATGATGCGTTTTTCCACTCGTGAAAACTAGTAGTAGTGAGAGCTATCAGTACAATAATAGCAACGCCAAACACTAGCAACACGGAAAATGGATCAGAAAAATTGCCCGATCAAAATTCGCCAGTCCACTCTACGATCTGAATAGCCAGAAGCTCTCTTAGCACCATCGATGGCAATGACCATTCGGTTCAATTGCGCGTACTTTTAGTGGTGCAGTAACCTATCTCATCCTCACCGATCAATTTACATCCACTTTACAGTCGCAGTGCAACTGATCGTATCCGATGGATGGGCAAATAATAAGAATAAAAGTTTTCAAGCAATTTTTCCTTCCTAATTAATTCAAACTGTTCGATTAAAATTTTGTTGGAGAAAGTTTAAAATGTTAGCATCCAATCTTCAGGAGTTTCCTTGCGAATGAAAATGTCTACGCATAGATTTGCGAGGAATGTTGTGTGTAACATTCCAATGAAAGTGAGTGACAAGTGGTGAAAGGTATAAGAGCGATCGGTTAGCTGTCTTCTACCTCATTGTCAACCTTAAACGTATAACAGAACGTTTTATAAAAGTATCTCAGGTATCTTTCAAAAAATTCAACATTTTCGATGAACTGATATACCATTCATTCACCATCTCATCATGCATTTCATATTTCTGTTTTTTTTACACGAAAAATTAGCTATATCTCTCTCGCTCTCTCTCTCTCTCTCTCTCTCTCTCTCTTCCTCTCACTCTCTTTTTTACTTGTTTTTTTCCCAAAATAAAACAATTTAGAGTGCGACAATTATTTTTTGATCTGATTTTTTCCAGCTTTTTTT
Organism: Litomosoides sigmodontis; assembly: GCA_963070105.1. Classification (NCBI taxonomy): domain Eukaryota; kingdom Metazoa; phylum Nematoda; class Chromadorea; order Rhabditida; family Onchocercidae; genus Litomosoides; species Litomosoides sigmodontis. The sequence goes on along the minus strand of OY718803.1, from coordinate 7,916,216 downwards.
GTCCTCTCATCCTCTGCAATAATTGTGAAATGAATCATTCATCTAAGACTGGTTAATTACATCATAAAATGAAATATCAAAAAAAAAAACACCTGTACGGTGTGACATTCGCAAAGGATTGAAATTGATCGTTGAGCGAGGCGTGCAGCGAGCACAGCATTTTGAGGTAGTCAAAATCAAATAACTCTTCGTATGAATTCACTTCAACAATGAATTGCGTTAAAAAATCCACTGAAAATATCGCTGAGATATGAGTGAACAATTTCCAATTTAACAATCGCTCTTACTGTAATTGTTAATGGAGGGTATTCGATTGATGGACACAAACAGGATGGATATGAGGATAAATGAATTCCAGTTTTCGGAATAATTCAGTTTGAAAATTGTACATGTCAAAACTTTTCCCTTTTCTGCCCCAAATTATCCAACAAATTTTTACATTCCCTCTTCAGATGATACTCTCTTCTTTTGTAGTTGAAAAATTTTTAAATGCTTTAAGAGTAAAGTAAATTGCTCAACTCTTATGACAATCACTCCTACCATAACAGCTATATTCCTATTAACTATCCTTTCCAGAAAAATAGCAACTCACCAATCTTAATTTACCTTCACTTTAACTATAGCTTAAATTTAATCATTCCAGGCGAAGGAACACCTAAGAAATGACGGAGAAAAGAAGATGGAACTGTACTTCCTGGAATAGCCGTTTCATAGCACGCTACTTGACCAAAAGTATTCAGTAGCTCATCAGCCCAGGAGCGCTTTAGACGATTTTTCCGCACCACTGCAGTAGCAGCTGCTGCTGTTGTGTCCGGCAAGACAATTCGATTACTTGCTTGAATATTTCCAGCTAACTTTTCCCACGTCAATCTTTGCCCGGAATATTCCGTCTCACGTGTATCGAAACCCTAAAAAGAGGTTGGTTAGTCATTAACCAGCAAATCAAATAATTTTATTTTACGTCTCAAATAATTAATGTGATACAATTACAATTTATATTAGAAATTATTTCTGAAGATCAGAAATTTTTTAAGTTATTTCACAAACTAATTCATTTGCAAAAATAATTTTAGGAAAGCTAAGTGCTTCGCTTTTTCACATTAATTTTCAAAAATTTGAATAGGATGAGTTGATCACAACTATTGGCAATCATTTATTACTTTATTGTCCGTTAAATAATTCAAAATTTGAAAGGAAGCATAAAATTTTATGCTAAAATAGGACAACCAACAAAAGTCAACAAAAATTCATTTCGTAAGGTTAGCAAATTCCGTCTTTCGGGTTGCTCGTAGCAAATGGATTATTTTTTCCCGACACTTTAATTTATAAAAAAAATTTCCAAAAACTCAAGGATCAAGAATTGTAAACTTCATTTGCTTATTTTCAATGACGACAATTTCATTAAGTAATATTCCAAATCAATTCAAATATTTAAATTCATCTGAGAAAATTTGTCAGCGGAATGAAATTTGAGTTCTCTCCCACCTTTTCTCTCTCTCTCTCCCTCCCCTCTTTCTCTCCCTCTTTCTATCTTCCCTTCGTAGATGAAAATCAAATAGATACTTCAAACACAGAATCATCAAAATTTCGGTTATAAAATTCTGTTTTTGCACTTATGAGCAGCTGCAATGGAAATCTCATAAAATCATAAGGGCCGATATGCGCTGAATGCGTGGATTGAAATTCACTTTTCAATGACATCTAACATTTGCTGAAGTGGCGCACCTACACCAGTCCTCTTCAAATACACACCTGTGGACATACTTTGAATTTCCTTTAGAAAGTGATCGTTGACACAAATTTAGCACCAATATCATTTATGTAATGCTACCATTACCACATTGCAAACTGATACTTTAATGTTTTGTTTGATAAGCATTTTAAATTTATTTATTTCAAAGATTTTTGAAATTGAAAATACTTTTTTCAATTATTATTCCAGTTCATAAATCAACAAATTCCCCAATTCCTCCCTTCAGCCGTCGAAAAAAACTTGTTTTTTTTTTGGTTGAGCAGATTTAATTCTCAAAATGGGTCGATTTTTATAGGTCAAAATGAAAAGATTAAAAGCTAAAACAAGCATCTCGTGAATAAATTTCAATGTAGTGAAGCTAATAGACAACTGACTATTTCATTAAAATAAAAACATTGAAAAAAAAAGCCCATATTAATGAATTAAATGGAAAATTGAAAACTGTGCAGAGGAAAACAAAAAAAAAACAGTAAGATAATTATTTTCGAATAAATATGAAATCAAAAAAGAACTTACAGTTTCAGGATTTCGATTAATTTGTAAAGGATTGAAGAATAGAACAGTTACAGGTATGATTGTGGTCATAATTGATGTTACAAGTAGAATAGTACCCGGATAGTTGAAGAGAAATGTTGAGTAGCCAACCAGTAAGTGATGGAAGATGCCGCCGTTATTTGCAACCTTCTTATCCATTCCCTTAGTAAATAAAAAAATTCACTAATGCAACAATTACAACAGTTAAAATTGCCAGCTGATGAAGAGGACCATCCAACCGCGCATCATTCATGCGATTCGATTCGATTCGATTCGATTCGATTCAGTTCGATAGGTGGAGAAACGAACGATCGCACTGGATGAGTGAGTGAGTGAGTGAATTGTTGTTGGTGGACGGTCGGTTGGTTCGATAGATTATGTTAAATTTTCATCTCAAACCTTTCCACGTAGTGCCACGCCTACTAAATTGCCTGTTGATTAAGGAATGTTATAATCTCCCCCCCCCCCCCCTCCCCCACCACGTCACGCGTCCCCCCGTACCCCGTCCCAATCGTTTTTAGGTATATGATGAATGCGATATTCTCGATTTATCATTCTCTTTTACTCTCCACCACTTCATCCTACCGAAATATTTCTTTTCAGATGAATTAGAGGTGTGACTGCACAGCTTTAGCAATTTTGTTACCTTCCACTTTTCTTTTATAATTTTCGAAATTATAGTATGTGACAGATTTATGGCATGGAGGAAGCACTTAATAATCGCAAAAGAAACGAGCTATAACTGGATGTATCTTTTTTTTCCCTTTCACATTTACGGTTGAAATCTTCATGTAAAAGAACTTCTCATGATTTTAAACAAACGAAAACATGATCCCTCTAATTACTGCACCATACGCACAGCATAAATTGATGCTTTTATGTAAGGATGCTAGCAACTTTCTTTTTGCAAGCGCAACCTTTTTATCAATCTCGAAAATATAGGAAAGAATTAAAATTTCAAACATCACTTTTATGTATTGAATAATTCAATATATCTCCAACTATAAGGGAATAGATTTCAGCATTACTTTTATAACAAAGGTTAGATAACCGAGAGAGCTTTATAATTCGTTATAATCACAGGATGAGACCAGAAACTACGCCGACAAAATGGGTTTTAAGAACAAAAAAATCGATGCAATGATAAATCTACAGCATTTCGAATTGAGGTTCCTCTTCCACCACACCAAAGGTTACCAAACCGCAGTGCACAGCAAATAACACCGACAATGTTAAAGCGCCTACAGCAAAGAAGATCGTTTCAGCTACTGGCCCCTGTATAACATAATTAAGAATGAATAATCTTTTCACGATAATTGCAATTTAGATATAATTAAAACGATCGAAGCATATAGAACTATTTTCTACTGAGCAACTTAAATTTATCATTGTCTTTCAAATGGTAGCTATAGTCACTAGATAGTTGGAAATGGATCAAGAGGAAAGGCTTATCTATCAATTTCCTTCAATCTATCAACGGCGTCATATATCTGTTATTGTTTTTCTTTCTTTGCTAGTTAACCGCTTAAAAACTCACTGATGGCTGCTGCTCCTTTACTGTAGTTCGTCGTAAATTCACTTGTGCTGCTTCTTTTTGTGCACGACGGCGACGATTATGCCATTTATCCTGAAAATCATGGTTCCAAATGTAAGTAAATATAAAAAATTTCACGAGAATACTAAATGATTACCTTTAAAGTGGCTTGTTGTCTTATCTGAGTTTCACTGAGTGGTAGATATATGCTTATAATAGATTCGATAAATCGTACAACATTTGGACAACTCATTATATGTTGTTGCAGTCGATCCGATGGAAGTGGTAGTTTCAGGATTGGCGCCAAATACCCGAATATTAAGGCATCAATGGAACTTGGTCTGAAATAGGAAAATGAATGGACAATAGTGTTAAACATCTATAAACTTCCAAATAAACTAAACACAAACAAAAACGTTACAGTATTACGTACTTGTCACCATAGAAGTACTTCTTATTATTAAGTCTGTATTCTAAAAAATTGATCGTGTTAACTGCATCATGAATAATTTGCGTTTCAGTACGACCGCATGCTGAAACGTAAGCTTGAGCTCGTCTCCGACGCTTCTCCAAGTAATATAAATTATAGCCAAATGGCAGTTGTTTAGAATACCAGTGTTGTGTTATTGCTGCGTAATTATAAGGATCAAGCCACAGAAATTGCAACTGGAATGGAAAGTTTGAAAAGAAAAAACTTAAAGAATTTACAATATATCTATCATCAATACTTCCCTCCTACTGCCTCTTACATCAAGATGACTCTTCGAATAATTTTGATTTTGAACAATTGATTCAAATGAGTATGATAAACATTAAACCATGAAGTGGTTCAAACCTCAGCAGGATAGAAATTTAGGTGCATCAAACTTGAATATGCTTCGAATTCGCATTTCTCACTCGTCCTCAACTCGCTATCCAGTACAACATCCTCAAATGATGATGATTAACTTTCTACGTATAGAATTTTTACCCTTTTAAAAGAAAATATACACAGCAGGATTAGCTTTATTATGGGCTAGCTTTAACTCCACCAAGCGCCTCCGTTAGGAAGAACGTGTGTGTGTGTGTGTGTGTGTGTGTGTGTGTACCTATATATGCGTGCTGTATATATGATGCTTCGCCCGGTTTCTCAATTTCCTATCAGTAATATGCCCTTCATCTACCAGCAGTGGCTACTCCCCATGGACCGTTGGCTATAAAGTTAGTTATCTCGCAGCTTTGATCAACACGTACGTAGCGTTAAGAAATGCATAATTGTTCATACTGGAAGACATCGGAATACAATGGAACGTGAACTACGGGCATTAGCATCTCAAATTCGTAACAAGGCATGCGATACAACTAATTATCGCCAAAGAAATAATTATTATTTCTATTATTATTAGCTCCATACCTGACCACTTTTTCTTAATATATCGGCGAATTTATCGAAATCATAAATTTCTTCGATTACGTTACTCCGATCAATGAACATTGGATATTCACCTAAAATCATCTTTTTTAGCCAGTCACAAGGTGAAATCCAAACTAAACTGAATATTTCCAGAAATGAATGGAAAATTTTCAATTAGCAAATTAACCTACCTTTCCGACTTTTCCATGGTGACCAGCTGGGAATCACAGATACCGGTGCCGCACAAAATTTCGCGCATGCCTTTTAAAACTATCAAGATTAATCTTTTTGTCTCTTTTTTGTTGAAAAGGCACACAGAAACAGCAATAAAAATCTCCAAACTTCAAATTTCCACCTTGATTTTAATTTCAAATTCCCAAACTTCAAATTAAATAGCTGCTTTCTAACAAAATATACAAGTTCGTTACCATGAACTGAAGACAGCGAGAATCTATAGAAGGTAACCCAAAATCAGATGGCCAAATATACAATTCCATCTTACTTCCACCTCAAAAAAAAGAGAAAATGCTTACCATTTCTTTTTTATCATTTGCTTATAAGTGAAATCTAAATCAAACATTATAAATTCAATCGAATTTTACTTTTCAGCAAAGTGAACGTTTCCAAAGTTTTGTATTTCAAATTTATCGAATGCTTTAATTTTCAAAAACCAAAGGATCGCATTTCAGTAACGCTTTGCCTCTTGCGCATTTCAAAGGAGACAAGTGGGAAATAGAGAACATTGAGGTAAAGGAGAGATGAATAAAGAAGAGGGAGGGAGGGAATCTCTTAGAGAGGAATGTAACTGCCAAAAGATAAGCGATAGATCATTGATAAAAGACTGAGAAATCACCAAGAGAGTGAAAACTTAAACATGTATGCATACATATAAAACTTCCGCAAATCCCGAGAGATCTTGAAGACACAGAGGCACATCCACGGAAACAGCCAATTCTTTAGCTTAAATGACCCCTAATGGGACCATATTCGACTTGCGAATGATTTTGAGGTGACACAGTCTTTCTTTTTTCGCTTTGCATTTTATATTTGTTAAATCCTCTTAGATGGGCGGCTGACGAAAATACACTTCTAAATGAAGGGGAAGTGAAATACGTAAGACGATATAGATAAGTAATTGCGTTCTGAATGATAATTCTCAACAAAATGATGATTTAATACATACGATTAATTCACCACATATTCAGAAACATTCTTTGATCTTTGCCGATTATTTTCAACTGAGCACCGCATTTCAACAACAGTACGGTTGGAGTAAGAGGTGAGAATAGGTCGGAATACACATAGATGTACTTATGATGTGAAGGAATAATTAAATGGCTTGAGTTGATGCATTCGTAATGCATCCGATAGAATCATGAGAGAATAGGTCAAAGTGTTCCGACGGTAATCTCCACTTTTCTGGCCTGTGGTCATTGCTGCTCATCATTTAAGCGTACTTTTCCATGTACTTTGTGTTTTCAGTACTGTCCATTCTTTCAGCTGTCCGTAAAAGTTTCCTCTTCGCATCACATCCACACTTCTCCATTTAACTCGTAAATCTGTTCTTGCTTAGTGGTATGGTAGTTGACGATATTATGAGCAGAATTCCTGGGGAACCGATTTTCTACAGTCTAATAATCATCGTCATCATGTTCCTGCAGCATCACGGAAAGCTTCAAGTCTTTCTTTAGAATAGCTTTGGCTCACTCCGAAACTGATTTCTTTTAGTTTGTTCTAATAATTACAATTGTTTAATGCTGTACTGAGTCTTTACAATTTAATTAATCGCGCTGTAATTATAATTAAACATATCGCTGATATATCATCTATTAGTTCATACTTGTTTTTTGTCGTTGTGTTCATGATTAGCTTCATTCTTTCATCTTCCGTAGTTGTTTATGTTGTCATTTTATTGTCCATACATGATCCACAACATTTCTTCCAGCTGCTGGAAGTATGGAAAGTAAAACGGATGTAATATTTGATGATGACGAGGAGGGTGAAATGGTTAGTTGGAAAGTCATCGATGGCGCATTTGTTTCTGCTGATGCCGTCCTTCTTATCTACAGCAGTAAAAGTGATGAAAAGAAGCCGTTAAAAACTTCTCTATCTGGCGTAGTTACTATTGACACTACCATTAAAAGGGGAAAAGTATGTTTTATTCAGTTTTCCATGTATATTATATTTTATTCCTGAAAATTAATAGATCAAAAGTATCTATATCACATAAGTATTTTTTAACTTCTTTACTTCTACCACAGGCAAACAATTGGACAGCTGGTGAATTTTCCTTTTAAATTATAATCTAATCAATAAAGTATCAATATTAGACGTGTAATTTGAAAAGAAGTAGTAAAAAACTGGTAATAACTTATTCTGTTTTAAGCAGTTTGTGGTGCATGACAACTTTCTTTGTTGTTTAAAACGATGGATTGGTAGGACATGTAGTGGAAACTGCAAGTTTACTTCTCCTAAGTTGATTGATTTCGCATTTAAAATTGATGTACTCTTCATAACTGTTGAATTCTTCAACGAATGCTCTCAAATAAATGTGAAGTTGAAGCGTCTTGCAGAAACTACTTTCGATTTGGAAGTTTTTGCTTTTTTACAGAAATTAATGAAGGGTACGACAGTTGCCAGTTTGCGGCCTTGTAGTCATGCGATTGTTATTAAAGATATGTGCGCATCGTGCGGCAAGGATTTGAGAGGGTTGGTTTATATTTTTACCAGTAATTCCTTGTGCTTTTTTGAGGAAGTAACTTAACATTTTGTTTCTGATTTCTTGAAGCTTGAGAGAAGACTTTGAGAAAGATAAAGCGCTTTGCAGTAAACCAGGAACTTCTGGAGATTTGATGGAAGCCACTACTGCAAACGTGTCAATGATACATCATGTTCCTGAATTGATCGTCTCTGATGAGGTTTATTCTAAATTTCTCTTTAACAACCTGTTAAGAATTCATTCGTATGCACTGAAATCTGTTTTTTTTTTAAAAAAAGAGTCGGAATTTTAGTTGGCTCGAAAGATAGGCAATCGAGATCGTGAATTGCTCTTAAAAGCACACAAATTGGTGTTATTGGTTGATTTAGACCAAACACTTATACATACAACCAACCATATTTTTAAAGTGGACAAGGATACGGTAATCATTTCAAACTTTAAAGTTTTAGTTTAATAGTTTTCAATTTTAACTTTCCTTTTTACTACGCAGGCAGCTAGATTTCAGATTAATTATAAGAAGCAAAGTTCAATTTTGTGCTCATTACCTTCCGTGGAGAGAAATTAGGCATTAGCGCCCAACGAGTATCCATTTTATCCTTTCTATTGTGCGTGCTGCATTATTAGTAAACATATTTTGGTGATGTCCTTTTCAGGATGTTTTGCATTACAAATTGAAAGGAACTAATTTCTACACAAAAATTCGTCCGTATGCACGCGAATTTTTGCGTCGTATGGCTGAATTGTATGAAATGCACATAATTAGTTACGGAGAAAGACAGTACGCGCATCGTATCGCTGAATTTTTAGATCCGGATAAGATATATTTCGGACACAGTCAGTTACTTTGCTCTAATTTGTTTGAGTCAGCTACGAATATCTTTAGACCATATGCGCTGATTTAGTTAACATTTTTCAAAAAATCTAGTAAAAGTGTCGAAAACATAAGTGCTTTAGACTGCATTACTTTTTGTTAAGTATACTTCATTTTTTCATAGAAAAATTTAATTAGTATTCATGCCCAATTTTTATATAAATGTTGTTTATCTTTGTCCTACGAGGCAGTCAATCGCCTGCTTATTGCGTAAATTTTGTATATCGGAAGTGAGAATAGAATTTTACATGTAAATCATGGTGCAAACTAATATTTAAGGGATATTATCACGTGATGAATTGTTTTGTGCAATGTATAAAACAAGAAATATGCAAGCATTGTTTCCATGTGGTGATCATATGATTGTGATGATTGATGATAGGCCCGATGTTTGGCAATATTCAGATGCCCTTATCCAGGTTATTAAACCCTGACAAACTTCATAATTTTGTTATCATAAGTGCACAATGTCATGAATTCATAAGTTTAATTGTATATGGGCTTCATTTTTAGGTAAAACCGTATCGATTCTTTAAAGAAATTGGTGATGTTAATGCTCCGAGATACGAAAAAGGTGAAAATGCTCATTCCGGCAGTTATGCGGAACAGGACATGGAATCAGAGGACGATGAATCATTAGAATATGTTGCAATTGTTCTTACTAAAATACACAGAGCTTTTTACGAACTATTTGACGATACAAAAGTAAATCGTTTCCCGGTATGCTTGACAAATTTATTTATTTATTTTGGAAAAAAATAAGAGAAATTTTTCTATACATTTTGTGCATTTTATTTTTGTTTTCTTAATGATATAAAATTTTGGGTTTTTTTGCATATCTTTGAGAACGAGTGTTTCTTGACTATTTGGTAGTAATGGGTGCTAATGGAATATTAAAACACGGTGAAACTCTGTATGACATGTGAACAATTCGGAAATTGTTTTCCTAATAGTATCACAGTATGCTTGTGAACATTTTACTTTCTGTGGATCTTTTTTTTTTTGGAAATTCGTGACATATGGAATTTGAGGATTTGAAAGGAATAATATCATATTTTCGAAAACAAGTATTGCGTGATTGTTCGATAGTATTCAGTGGCATTGTACCCGTTGATGTTGATGTTACAAAAACGGAAGCATACCGATTATGTGTGCAGTTTGGTGCTGTTGTCACGGATAATGTGAGTAATTCCACAACTCACGTAATCGCCGCACGGTGGGGCACAACGTTAGTGCAGTTTTCATTCTAATTCTACTTTAATTTTGTTTTTTTCTGGAAGGGATATAAGCATGTAGCGCTTAAATGCACCTTTTTTTTTCGAATTATAAATTGAAAAGAGAACTTTTTTTACATCGTCGTGCTATCTAACTGTGTTAATTCCGTCTCTGTCTTTGCTAGCGGATTAACATGAATGATACATAGAATGCAGTTTTGAACTGTTTAGAATTTTACCACTGCCGATCCGTATATTGTTTTTTCCTCAGAACTGTAGCGCTGGCATATTTCATTTATGTTACTCATTGCCATATCTGCACTATTTCGATGCGATTCTGCCAAAAAAAGAGCTGGTCATGTATTCATAACTTAATTGCTTGCCAGTGCTATGATTTGTATGAAAATGAAAGTACAGACATTTTTTAGAAAAGTTCATGAAGCGCACAAACTACCAAATATATCTATAGTAAATCCTAAATGGTTATTTGCTTGTGTCGAAAGATGGGAAAAGGTATCGTTTTGTTTATTCGGTTTATTAAATATGTAGCTTTATGTTTAAATTAACTTGTCATTTCAGCAAACATTTGGCAAGCGATTCCGGTCATTGGAGTGGTAGCTCGTTACATATTGCCATCATGGAAAAACTTGCATATTACAATGATGATGTTGTTTTTGCCGGTCATCATTTAATTTATAACTAAATTTTTAGGCGGACGAAAAGGAATTTGAATTACTGAGGGATGAACCACGAAGCGCAGAAAGACTTCACGGTGGGACTATTATCGTTGATGAAATCTCAAGACTTCCTACATTGGGTAAAGAAGCCTTGTCGCTTATGACTGATGAAGTAGGTTTTTTTGCTTCGTTTAGTGACCAACAGTTTGAAGTACGCAATTGTTTCGGTTATTGATAATTACATTTCCCAGATTATTTTAGCTAATGTTTTAGGTTGATGAAGCATTATCGGAGGATGAGTCTGAGAATGATGATGAAAATCTAGAAGAAAAATCATTGACTAGTTCATCCTCAAGAGAAGAGGGAACAGTGAAACGAAGGTATGAAAGGAATGATGATGAAAGTAGTGCTTCATCCAGTAAGAAACAGGCTTTAGAAAAGGAAGAAGAGGATGAATCTAACAAATCATCATGTTCTGGTGAATCAGAATCAGATGATGACGATATGGCAGCTGATGTTGAGCGGCAGTTTTTTGCAATGTGACTATTTGCTTTTATTTCTTATTTTAAGTCTTCCATCTTCCAACTCTTGTGTTCTTTTCCTTTTGTACTACCTCTAATATATTTGCTCATTGTTGTTTTTTAATGATCATTTTCTAATAAGTTTAATTATTAGAGAATTAAGTGTACTCTTTTAATTTTTATAATTGCCTTAGAATTGATGGACATTGAGTAAAAGAGGTCTACCCGAATAGAAAAGGAAAATTGCATGTTAAATTTACATGCTCATCGAACTAAAAGAGCTACAACAGCAGTTGTATTTATTCATATTTAAGACCTTCATTGAATATATATGTATATATATGCCTTTTATTTCTAGCATTTTTGTATATCATTTTACTATATTGTATTCGTCAGCACTCCTCTCATGATATCATAATTCGATTTGATGTTCTTATTTCGCTTCTTTATTATTCCTTGTTTTTTATTTGTCAGGGTTTTTATTGTGAATTTGCTTTGTACGCCATGAAATTCTTTTAATTCGGGAAAATTTCACGGACTGCATTTTTTTACTGAGCAGATTTGACCTATTTTGTTAAGAAAAAGAGCGAAATATTCGAAATGATTTAATACCCAGCTATTCTAATCAAATATAGATAAAACAGGTCGCAAAATAAAATGTTCGGACAAGTTCATCTTATTGTTAATAGTTGTTTTGCAAATGTAACACTAAATTATTTTAAAAGCATTTTTTCCACTCGTTGTAATCATCTGTTTGTTTTCCCAGCATGGAACAATTTCTCTCTACGGGTTTTGCTGTTATTTGTACATAAATAAAATGGATTTATTCAGTAGAAAATTTTTGCGGATAATGCTGGCTTAATCAGCCTTACAACTAATTTCTTTTTTATTCATTTTAAGAGTTGTAACGTCATGTTGTCTTAGTTCATTCTATAATGTTAATCCAAACACGCTGAGTCATTTTTTTTCTCCCTGATTTGTTCGTCAGTAATTTAATATGATTAATAAAAAAGACGGATTTCCAACGATGATTGAAAAGCTAGAAAAATGTTTCATAATGAACCGAGTTAGAGAGAAGTTAGAGAGTGAGAATGAATGGTAGTAGTTATGATATCAGCGATGAGTGGCTTTGTCGTACTTCATAATTTTGTAAATTCCTATTGGACATGATTCAGTAGTTCAGTAATTATTGTTCTCTCAGTGACTGTTCAGAGAGAGAGAGAGAGAGAGAGAGATAGTGCATGTAACTTAATTTTCATTGTGCAAGCGAGTGGTGTAGGAAATTTGACTGAGATAAGTTTGAATCAGAAAATTAATTTGTTATAATTAATGATTTCCTAACAAGTGTTGTCATCGTACAACACTATATTGATGATATGCAAAGCAGTCTCTTCAATGATAATCGGAGGTGGGCATAAGAAGGGGTAGGTTGGTAGAATGGCGAAACGGTAGATTGATTTTGTGTTCAGCTCCGACGTCAAATTATAGATTTATTTGGTGGTGTGAAATTTCGTTGACATCGTTGATTGCAATTTTCTTTTATCTCATTGTGTGCAATTAAAGGATGCATCGCTGTTGTTTACAGGTAGATTGTGCTGGAAATGGTGAAGTGTATGATGAGAGTTTGGTTTCTCTTTCTCCAATATTGTTGTAAACATTTTTTGTTGGAAGCTGTTATTGGCGTTAACGACAGCGTGGTAGTTTGATAGTTTTAGTAGCTTGTCACTTTGCATGGTTCACGAAGAGGCTATCTAAATTTTTATGTAAATTTTCCAGAGCTGTAATTTGAATGATGCGAAAAATTCGCATACTAATGGTAGTAATAGCATAGGAAGAGAGGAGAGTGAATGCGTAATCCTTCCATTGATTGTTTCTGCTTGTACTAATTAGAAGAAATTGATTGCTTCATATTCAGATGATGCACAACAATAACTAACAAGCAAACTAGTTATTCTCTTTTCGTGATATCTCGAGGGTCTTCTTTTCTTCACTGTCGTCGGGAATTCGGAGGAAGAAAGGCTTCGTGGAGGAATGTATTTTTTGAGATATATTTTTTGTTTTTGTTGTCACGGCACATTCTATAAGGGGAGAGGAAGGAACAGGTGTTGTTTTGTGTGACCAGTTAGTTCCACCAATACTTCAAAGGAATTGTTTATTGCATGCCCGACGGACGGTGCTTCACCCTCCTCATGCCCCATGCCATGGGTCTTCTTCATATCTTAGTCTCGTTCACGTTCACAATTATCAAAAGTGTGGAAATGAGAGAGTGCTAATTAAAACATGTAATATGTTGAGCAGAAAAAGATTGCTTATTCAACGCACCATCTTTTGATTATTGTAAATCAAGCTTTCCCCGTAAATTCTCAAGTTATTCCATAATTTTTTGAAATAATTTATGACGAAGTCCTCTTCTTTCTCAAAAGTGTTGACAGTGCATAATTATGAAATTTCTTTGTTTCGTAACTTCGTGAAGGCTATTTTACTGTCTTCAAAGTAGCAATGAACAAGTTCGACTGATAAATAGGCTCTTAAAACAATGTAGGAGACGTATAGCTATGAAGGTATTACTACATTGTGCGACAAGAGTGTTATCTCTTAACAGTTTTTATATTTAGTACATTAATTATTGCACTTCAACAAGGATAGTATGACGTGAAATGACTAAAGCTGAATTGATGTTTTTTTCGTGGAGCAGTAATCAACACACAACGATACATTTGTCTTCTGAAGTGTCAAGCTTTTAAGCTTTCTGGCATTTCTTTTCTCTTTTTTTATCTCTTTCCACTTATTCTTTCGGAATTATCCAATTTAAATTTCTGTTGAGTTCAACTTGATGGAGCAAAAAAAGAGGTATTATTTAGTTGTGCATGAGTCACGTCATTATATTTTTTACACCGTGTTTGTCAGCATTTTTATGTCCTAATTTAATACAGCGTTGTCCCTTTATTTTCAGGAAAGGAATGATGAATTCAAATAGTGTTGAATGCAGTACGTTAGTATCAACCATTGCGAGTAATATTCAACGACTAAGCCAATATGGTCTGTTTTTTCTTTCCTTTTCGAATTGCTTCCTACCAATCATCAATTTAGTAAAATTATTTTCAGTACACCTTACCTGACTTTGTCCAGGTCTCTGATACGCCCTTGTGGTATTATGTTTTATTCTGCATTCGTATGCACATTAATAGAGACTGGTGTGATGTTTTTGTGAAATGTAGAGATCCCAAGAGGTTTTACTCCTCCTTTGTTATCCCAAAATGAGCGATGTCGAATTTTAGGATAACCATGCCTAATTAACGTTACAATAGAACTCAAAAGCACCTGTATTTTTGCAACGTCCTGGCAGTAGGTCAGGAATGATTGTTCATATAGCAAAAATCATCCGTAATTCACGATGTCCTCGTCTGTATTACCTTCTACAAATTTAATCAGAAATCGAGTATAAGAATCCTAGTTATAATGTTAAGTGGAAATTTTTCAAATTTATCTTTCAAATCATTCAGGCTGCTTAGTACATAGTCGAATTTTAGTGCAACAGTTGGAAGTGTTGGGTGGAAAAATAGGTAGCAGTGATGATGGCGAACGTTTGCGGGATCAGGTAGCAGAAGTGACATCATCAGCTAATACGTTAAGCAAAGAAACGAACACTTTGATGAAACGTTTGGTGGAATTATCAAATGATCAGGTCTCGTCTGCACTTGATTTTATAATTGTAAAATCCAGATTTTTGTTTCACTGTCGAAATCATTTTGTTATTTGCTTAACTTTTTTCCCAATATTTTTTGTCCCATATTCTATCAATTGTAGAGGTACGCATCGACAATGAAAGTGCATCGTGAACGACTTATGGCTGATTTAATTGGTGTTTTAAACCGTTTGCAAGTGGCACAAAGGAATGCAGTCGCGAAAGAAAAGGAATCAATGAAAGCAGTAGCAGCTCAGGATCAACAAGTTAGCCATCAGGTAATGGTGGCAAACTTATCTAACTTCTGGTTTACGAACTACAGTTTTGAAGATGATGCGTCACATATTCTTTTTCTGTTTAGAGAGGATAGATTTTTTTGTTTTTGCAAAACTTGAATTTACTTTAAAGACTGAACCTGTGCAGTCTTTTCTTTTCTTTCTATGTGGCCATTTTCCTCACGGACATAAATTTTTTTTTCTAGACCGATATTGCTGCTGTTTGATCTTTTTGAAAGGATCCAATTTACTGCTACCTGTGTTTTAATTTCAGATAGAACAAGTAAATGATGACAAGCAACAGGAGCGACAACAACTTCAGATTCAACATCAGCAGCATCTGATCGAAATTAGAGAAAGGAGTGAGGTAGTTCACTTTCACAACTTATCTTATTTCAAATTTTTAGTTTTTTTTTTTAACTTTCTAGTTGCACTAAGCGAGTAATTAATCTAAGATTTGGATCTTCCTAATGCAGTGTTGCCTTTCTTACTGCATAAACATCAATGTTCTGTGACCGCAAAGGAGACATCATGATTTCGTGGTTAGTCCTGTCTTGCTTGTAAATTTCCAGACGAAACGGTGAATATTACTGCATTCAATGTCCTACAGAATAATTATTTTGGTTTCATTTCTTGATTTATATATATATATATATATATATATATATATATATATATATATATATATATATATTTATTTATTTATTTATTTATTTATTTATTTATTTATTTATTTATTTATTTATTTATTTATTTATTTATTTATTTATTTATTTATTTATTTATTTATTTATTTATTTATTTATTTATTTATTTATTTATTTATTTATTTATTTATTTATTTATTTATTTATTTATTTATTTATTTATTTATTTATTTATTTATTTATTTATTTATTTATTTATTTATTTATTTATTTATTTATTTATTTATTTATTTATTTATTTATTTATTTATTTATTTATTTATTTATTTATTTATTTATTTATTTATTTATTTATTTATTTATTTATTTATTTATTTATTTATTTATTTATTTATTTATTTATTTATTTATTTATTTATTTATTTATTTATTTATTTATTTATTTATTTATTTATTTATTTATTTATTTATTTATTTATTTATTTATTTATTTATTTATTTATTTATTTATTTATTTATGTGTTGGAGCTGGCTCTCAATCGTTCGAGATTTAATAAAAATCAAATAAAGGAAGTAGTCTCTTGGCCAGACTTATTTAGCGGTCTTAGTATTAACTGTTTAAATTCGGTTTATTCCAATGTATTTTCATTTATTACGAAAGGTGATTAATAATACAATTGCGATTTGCTTGCGATGTATTTAGGCGATGAGACAGCTTGATCAAGACATCAGTGATGTGACGCAGGTTATGAAAGATTTAGCAAGAATTGTACATGATCAAGGTGAAATTGTGGATAGTATTGAAGCAAATGTGGAACATGCATCAATGCAAGTGCAACAGGTGCGGTACTTTATCAAGTACGAAGTATTTTAATATATGAATACGAAATTGATTCGAAATCTTGATGATCCAAAATATTTTTCATTTAACTATGGAATTTCCTTTATTTTTGAAAGTGGAATACAACGTAGTGCTTTTTTGGTCTCTGTCGTTTTCGTGCTTAAAAAACGAAGCAAACTTATTGTTTTCAGGGTTCAGCTGCAGTACAGCATGCAGTTATATATCAGCAAAAAGCGCGACAAAAGAGAATTTTTTTATTTATATTTTTCTTTGCCCTCATTTTCATTATCGTCCTCATTGCATACTTCTTTGCTAAATGAGGTAATTGACTTTTGTTCTTGTTTAATTTTTCCGAAAACTTTGTCACATGGATGGATGGATGGATGTATGATGCTGTCAAGGGATTCAGTAAAACATTACAAGTTTAATTTCCGGAGCACAATCATTTATTCACTTATCTTCCATGTAAGTGCAGTCGGAAAATAGGAAAAAGGTCATAACTGTTGTGGAATAGACTTATAGTCATTGTTGGCAAAAGGATTTATAGTAGAAAAACTTTCTCCTACGCTATGCTAGTCTCAGATTTACTTTTTTTTGAATCATTTATAAATTCCTTGCACTTAATTTTCCCGTCTGAAGAATAACAAACGTAATTAGACCTCTGCGACTGCAACGTTTCGGAAGGAAAGTGGGTGCGAAGGACTTCCAGACCAGTCACAGCGGGAGTACTACTATTTCTCGCCAGTGGGAATCAGTTTTTTATGAATTCTTTTGTGACTTCATTCTAGATTTTCGGTTGTTTTAAGCCAACTATTCTCTGTAGAAATTGCAAGCTTAATATATGTACCGGGTAGCTTCGAATAAAGATGGAAAGCATTAGTTCCAATATAACGTGTAACACATCCTTCGCCACCATGTACCATGCATAATCAATAATATTGCGATATTTCTTTGTTTTGCATATTCCTCTTCGTAAATACTTGAAAATTAGAAATATTTCTTTCGTACTTCCAGGTGTAAGCTGGCCTAGTTTGTACGAAACATTTTCCCGGTACATGTGTATGCTTTATCTAATTGTGCTTTTTAGTGTATATATGGGTTTTTTGGAGAAAAAATTTTCCATTTACTTTCTTTACCTCAACAATAAATCTAACAACAATGGTAGAATAAACTGAACGTGAAATAACGGTAAGTACAACGAGGGATAGAAAGCACCACAGTAACCGGGATTTACCGCCAGCCGCAATATTATAAATTTTGCAGAAAAGAAACCGACTACAGGAAAAAAACTAAGCGTGTGTGTAACTTTACTAGTGTCATGAAATTAGGTGGCGGGAAACGTAAACAGAAATTTTCGAAGAATATAAAGCATCACAAAAACGTGCGGAATTATAAATATGACAGTAAAGTCAAAGTTCCCATTCCGCCATACATTGGTAAGCTGTGTCTTGTTTTTTATAAAGAGTCGTCGAAGTTTGACGAGCCTTGTGATATCTATACGAAAGAAACCACATACTCCGAAGTATTATGTTAATTTTGAGAATATTTTTAAATAAAAACCACAGCCTTAAATACGACCACAGAGACTAGCAAGTTCCTGTCCCAAATTGTAATACTGAATAAAACAATAACAATAAACGTCGTCAACAAGAATCTAAGAAATCTAAGAAGATTTAAAATTCAACTGAAAGTTCAGTTACCTCACACAACTGCAGAGTAAGTAAATATGACACGAAAAAAGGCGAAGGAGAGGGAATGATCTATAATTCGAGTAACTTTCAAAAATACGAGATATTTCAATACAATGATGAAAGTGTCGTCATTCATACTTCTCCGGTCACTGTTAGTGTACTCCACAAGGTACTGGGATACTAACTTCTACATTTTTGTGGTTCCTTAACAGTAATACAATGATTTCATAATTAAAAAAGACATAAGAGATTCAGATATCCCAAAATCTAGTCTATGTATTAACTAAAATTAGAAAATTTTCTGAACTAACATTTTAACAACTTCAAAAAGCTACAAACTTCAAACTACGCAAATTTTGGTGTATGTAGAGCACATGCTTCCCAAAGTTTCTTTTCTGTCTCTTGGTCCAAAACACTGGGTACCTGCTTCGTTAGCGCTACGAGTGGTGCTAATAAGCTGAACAGTGTATCCATTAACAGATCCAATGATCCATCCACTGTACCCGGTTCATCAGTTCTACAATGTTACATTAAAACGGTGACAAATAGTTTCAATAATAAATCATTCATTCATTTGTTAAATGCAGTTAAGTACTATTTTTCCATACCAAAATGAAACAATGAAAAGACTGATAACTGAAATACGAAAATACTATCATACTGCTGATATTAAGCCATACCGTGTATTAGCCGCTGAAGTCATTGATTTCGACACTGTGATGCAAACGGCAGCTGCATCTAGCGCGTCACTTGGAAATTCCCTCTCTGGAGATAATCCACTTTCCCTTTTTTCATTTGTCCACCACCGTACCCTCCGCTCCATACAACTCCTCAACTGCATGGCTCCCGCAGAACGAGCCCGATTACCTGAACAACTTCAGAATTTTCAAATTAAAAAAATTATCCTGACAACTAAGAGTCCAACAAAAAATTTGTACCTATGCTGCTCATTGTCACCTTCCTAAAAATCTGATTTCATGAAACAAAACAAAGGTATGAATACCTGACTGCCTTGTGGTTTTCCTTGCAGTTCTTCTAACTCCTTCACTCTGAAAATCACGAAGCATACAAGTAAATTAACCAGAAATCAAAAAATTCTGCGACAGAAGACGAAAGAAAAGCTCAGCCATTACGCTCATAAATTTTGTAGCATGACTGCGCTTGAATTTGAAAATTAGATTTAAATGAAATTAAAGCAACCTGTTCGCCTTCATTATCACTAACTGATGGTGATTTCCTTCGAATTTTGATAAGATCCTTCCATCTCCCTTTTTTGCCCAAGTCCTTAAAAAAGTAGTTTATATTATCTGTATGCAACAAATGAAAACTCAAATTTCTTACCTTGGGTATCTCTTCATGACTCCTAACCCATCCATACCATTTTCGGCATTTCTTATCGACACAGCGCCACCTAAAAAAATAAAAAGACTTGGAAATAATATTAATGCTCAAGACTTCTAGAGCTGATGATGATACAGTAACTGATTTGTCCTGAATTTGAGTCCAGCGCACCCCAAAACTATTTTTAAAAAAAGGTTTGACGTAAAACAGTTACCTGTGTCTATTACCACCACACATCTGCGGTCGTACTTGCCCGTTACAGTGAAAACAGTGCCTGCAGCCATCTTCAGCTACCAAAGGAGTTTTCTCCACTTTACTGAAGAAAAATAAGAGAGAATGAAAAAATTGGTTTTTTGGAACCTTTTATTACAAGGTAAAAGGATCAAAAATTATTCTGAAATTGCATGTCAGAGATTAAATGTCAGAAGGTGCTTGCTTGCTAGTATTCTACGATACCATTAAAGCCGCAAAAATAAAAGAATGTGAAATCAGAACATATGAATAAAGAACAAACAAATACAAATATTATTCATATAAAACAATTTGAAAACTAACTAAAATTTAGGACGTCCAGTCCCGGCTCTCCTAATGTTCTGGTTATCCGCAAGTGATTCATTCTGAGTCTGGGAGGAAACTAAAGATTGTATTGAAGTTGGAAATAGATCTTCCTGCGCAACACATTGGGAATATCCTTGAACTTGATTAGAATCGTTTTCAACTTTTGTTATGGACTGCAGTGATGTTTGAGCAAAAATATTAGCGAATGAATCTGATGATACACAATCAGGTATGATATTTGCAGTGACTGGATCACGAATGCTGTCCAAAGCGCTATCATGTAGCTTAGCACTTTGAGAAACATTCAGGGTTACAAGATCGGTTTTAACATCTTCAGGATTCTCTTTCTAAAATAGAGAACTAAATACAATTTGATCCACATGATATACATCAGAAAACTTGAAAATAGAATGAAAAAATCTTGCATGAAGGCTGAAAACTTTTCAAAGTTTGAGAAATTTGAAGAAACAAAGACACTAACCACAAAACATGGCAATTGATTATTTAATTCAGAGGCTGATGGCTCATGAACTTCGTTCCATTTTAAGCAATTCGCGTTTGCACATCTGCAGAATTAGATAATATGAAAAGCTCAAAACTTTCCACTCTAAGATTATCATGATTTTCATTTTTTGTATTAAAGCAAAGTCAAACCTCCATTTCAGACCATATAGAATGCAATGATAACCACAACTTGAACAGTTCTTTTGGTCAGAATTCTGCTGATGAAATTCGAAGTTCTGTTGATCGAAACCTGCTAGCGGATGATCATCAGACGCGCCCAGAATATCGCTAAACGACAACGACGACAATGGATCTGTAGGGCTGAAGAGTGGTGATGACCCGAATAAATCGTCAAAACCATCTGACATGCCAGAGAATAATCTAGAAAAACTCGAATGGATTACTCAATACGTGGATCGCAGATAAAAAAGAAAGAATAAAAATCATCAGAATGAAATATACAATTATTTCAAATTAAAGCTTTCTCATAAGAAATACGGAGTTTGAACAAAAGCGGATGTTTTGTAGGCAACCAATGCACGGTTTAGAGTGTATATGACAACATACACCATGAATATGACAATACTGTGGATTTAAATAAACCTTGTGCGTCCTGAAGATGAGCTGTTGAAACGTTCACGTAGTTTGCCAGATGATAAATAATGTCCAACAATAGATTTCGAACATTTAACGCCACCTTTCATTGGTGGCCTTGAAATTTCATCGATGTCTGCACTAATTCCATCAAGTAGAAAATTACAACTACCTTCACTTAAAATTGGTAACATGGGATCCTGGAAAATAAATGATAGGCAAAATAATTAGTGAAAAACCTGAAGTTTGACTGATTTTTTATTTCAAATCAATCTAACATTTACAAATGTGAACCAATTAGTGTGTTGTATAGAAAGAGCTAAAATTTACTTCTCCCAAATCTATATCAAACGATTGAGAAAGCGAATTCGTTTTGTTACGACTCGAGATAGACGTAAAACTTCCTAGACGCCTCCGTTCACTTCTTACATCAGCGTTATCCTTAACTGAAATAAAATGATTTCCATATTATTTATCTGACATAATATAGCTGCTCACGGAATACCGATTTCTATGATTTATAAATATTCATTATGCAAAATTACTTGGCGAAAGGGACGGCGTCCGCATTCTGGATGGAAGAGGTGAAGATGTGGATGGACTTGATAAAAGATTTTCCAATAAGCCCTCGCTGTTATCGGATCGACTCGATTTCCTCCGACATCTACTTACACCACTAACTTTAGCACCTAAAGAAACTCGTCAGACATTCAAACTTTCAACGGTTAAAACGAACCAACATCTTACACTGCAAAATATATTAAAACATGACCATCTCAGATATAGTTTAAGCAAAAGTTTTTCAAGGTGCTCCAAATGCTGCCAAGCTTACTTCACATAACAAAATACAGCAAACGAAAATAAGAAAAACCTGGCAAAGAATTAGCACTTGATGGACCTGGTGACTTCTCAATCACAGCTGATAAACATACTTCTGGAGTTGTTGGTGTGGTCAAACTGGGTTCCACACAACTAGCAGCTTCACGTGCTTCTTGTAGAGCTTCAGTAAAACCCTTAAAAAGCTAACAACAGTTTAATTAACCCCATGAAACTGCAATGTTAAAAAATCTTGAAGGATAGAAAGCCCCAAGTTGAAAAATTTCGAACATGCACATCAAAGTGGAAAACTTCGAGGTTACCTTAATTTTCCGCTGCACTTCATATTCGTTACGATACGCATGGTAATCAAACAAATCACTCTTCTTCATTATCGCTGTTTCATGTGTACCACAAAACAGCACTGAGTAACGACCAGCGGGTATACCTTCCAATTTCTCCGATGGTTGCATTATCTGTAATAATCACCCATTTCAGAATAATCTCTATCATTTACAGCAATCATCAAAACACGATTAAAATCTAACAAATTCTTTCTATGAAAAGCAAAATTTCAAATTAATTTTCTATACGCAAACTTACCATGGCTGGCCATGGTGGGAATCCTTTCATCTTAGCCCACACAATAGAACCTGATTTAAAGTCCCTATCCATTATTGTCTGGAAAGAATTCAATACAGCTCAAGCAGATCTCTAATATGAATGAATCACACTGCGATACGTCATAAAAAGTTCATACGAAACGCATAATGCTCATCTCTGCAACGCTGATGTAGGGTGTGCTGATAAGGTCAACATCAATATGCATATACAGGCATATCTGTTGCAGTAGAGGAAATGCAACAAGCTCTGTAAGCACAACTTGAGATGACCAGTGGAATGGACATGGGAGAACACAACTTGTAAATAACAGGAACATAAAAACATAAGCTTTAGCGTATAAAACGCGTGTATACACACACACACACCCATAAATATGAACACGTATACCACACACACATACGCACACACACACATACGCTCATACAGGCACACACATATACACGCGCGCACATGCCGACACGCACGTACTCACCCCGACACTCCTCCCCAGCCTCCCTCCCGCTCCCTCGCCCACCCTCGATCCTCCCACGCTCATTCCGAAGGATCGTCTAGACAGTGCAGAGATGCACGTGAACATTGCTTGGCATACTGCCCACAAGGCGACAATTTGAATGATGGGAAATTAGCGCTCTTTTAACAAGAGACCACTCTGACACATGCGTCTTCTCACGGTGATGTAAGTGGAGCACGTCATCATTCCTCACGTCTTTATTCGTCTAATAAACATATGAATGGACGAAGAGTGCCGACTTCGCACAAATGCAGTTTAAAGCATGCGTCTGCTCAACTTTTCTGAACTGAATGGAAGTTAATCCGGTTGGGGAGTTTATCTCAACCGGATAATGAATACGTTCAATGGGACAACTAATGGAGTAAGCGGCAGAAGGAGGCAAATGAGGAATGGAAGGGAAAGGAATGGATAACTGTTGTTTTATTCCATTCGAACGATCCATTCGACAATAATCCGAGAAAAACAAAGATGGAAATGCTTGGACGGAGAACTTTGTTTATTTACATTTCACCATTAATTTACATCTAACAAGACGGAAAGGAAAAAGATTGGTACAAAGTTTGGATGAAAGTATCGTTCAATGAATTCATTTCAGTTATTCATTACCTCTAATAGCAATGCTCGTAATAGTCGAGCCTCATAGGTTACTGTATTTTCTACAGTTTCAGCTTCTAATTCATTCACTGTCAGTGGATCGGCTATTGTTGTCGGTATATCTTTTCCATGAACTGAAATGAAACATTCTTAAAGCTAAGTCGATTAATTACTTTTCTGCGTTTAACCTTTAGCGATGCAGACATGCATGTACATTATAAATTTGCTTAATTAAATTTGAAAATATAGAGAGCGTGAAGAAATGGAAGTTTCTATTTGCGAAACAGAAGAAATTTTTTGGTCATAAAATTCAATGATTTTAATTCTTCAACAAAAGCTAAATGGTCAGAAATGATATGTGAAGAATTCTTTTTCAAATTTAATATCAATTTTGGAAAAAGAATGAAATTTTGTTGCGAACTAACTTTCGCATTGTTCTAAGAATTGAAGGCATTCTTGTAGCACAGAATCTCTAACACTGATAATATGCTTTGCCAAATTTTCAATCAATGAAATCATGCAACGTTTGCTGTAGAACCATGTATCTGTCCCGAGTTTCATATCATACGGCTCCATAGCTTTGATCACTCGTGAAATACCAAATTCATAATTACCCTAATGAAGCATTTTTGAAGATTAAATTTCTTTTTTCAAATTAATGAAATAAATAAAATTTAGGCATACTTTTGAGCAATAGAGTGTGCCAATGACAAGATTTATGATTGATAAGTGAAAGAATTTCGTCTTATTCGAAGCTTTCGCACTCGCTTCCACCTCCTCGCGTTCAACTTTCTTCATCAATTCTTCAGCCTTCAACAATCACAAAATTCGTTTCGCTCTTTTCTCTCCCATCACAACTGATGGAATGCAATTTTTCTACTTTTATAAAATTAGTTAGATGAAGTGGAATAACATTAACCTCTTCATTTTGATTAGTCATAATGTAGCACACACTGAGATTTGCAAGAATTATTGCTGTTACACTGAGCATCTGAAATTCAGATTGGAAAATGATCAATCGGTGATGTGAAGGAAATTAAGAAGCAATCGATAAGCGTAAAATGCTGCAATTATTGAAATCAGTGAATTACTAAAAAAAACTGAGCATACATTGTCAAAATTTTTTTTTACGTTTGGCTCGTAAAATCCCGCTGCTTCTTTGAATTTATCAGCCTAAAAGAGAAAACCGAGTGATTTATGATTTGATCAAATACTGCTATTGAAATCATGCCAGATGATCATTAATAATTTTGTTAAATAATGATAATTAATTAATCTTTGGCTAGCTAAATACCTGCATGAATAAAGTATGCGCCACGTTTAATTTCCATATATCATTCTCACTGCAAAATTCCACTGATTTACGGAAAATTTTCTCCACTTGTGTGTAATCGTTCATGTCCCAATAAATTTTCGCCTGTGACATCAGTACTGGCATATACCTGTTTTTAATTTAAGGTAGAATTAATGAATATGAAACAGAAGGTTGAAATTTAAAATTAATGCAAAATTCATCCTGTCCATTTTGCGAGTAAGACAAGTTACCGTAAAGTGTCCATAATTCCGGTAATTCGCTTTGATGATGCGTAATAATTTTCGGAGCAATGAAAACTGAAATAATACTTACTTGGCCATTGTGTCATCGTATGCTTTCATAGCACTTTGAACAATCATTTCGTTGTTTCCATGACTAATTTCCTAAATGTTTTCTGTTTAAAAAAAAAATTTCATCGTTTATTTGAAATGACATATGAGTGAAAGACGTAAAGTGAACTCCATGAAAGCCAAGATAAGTGAGCTAAGTTATTTTAGTTAAGTTGAAAATAACTTTTTTTAAGGCTAAAAGTTGAAATTAGTATAAAATGCTATCCCGCCCATTTTTCTCAAATGTTAACAAGCATCCATATCCTATCTCTTTTTATTAAATGAAAATCCCACATTTATACGTCTGGTCAGTTTGCGTAATTCGTTAATTTGCTCGTTGCCAATTGCTTCAAATTTGTTGTACGCTTCCAGTGGCGCCGTTTGTTGCGTAATCACTGCGTCGATATAGTCATATAAATACTGTTGAATGATGTTAATTGTAGCTGTTTCGAAAATGAAAGTTAAAATGAAAGTTTTGTGATAGTAAAATTTCTATTAACCATTTACCTGCGTGAGATATTTGTATGTCAAATGAGCATTTTCAGCCAGGACGTCAGCTGCTAGGTTATAATACTGAAAATCGATAATCAATTTTATGCATAACTAAGTACAAATGCGCTAATTGTCGTTAACGAACACTGATAAATGCTCCGCCATTTTCGTGGATGCTTCAGATGGAAATGTAAATGTTACCTCGTATTTACAGTATAGAAGAAGTAAATTTCTGAAGGTCTCAGGTGGGAACGGATTTTGACTCAAGAGATACTGTAGTTTTGCAAAACCTGAAATTAATTATCCATAAAAATAATGCTTTAATGGGAAATTATTGTTTTAATAGAACGACTAGAGTTCTTAATTAGTTAAATGAATTGCATTTACCGTCAGATGGATTGGTGTCCATATTAATTAAGGCTTGATTGTGTAGAGTGACTGGATCAAGTTCCTCTTCCAGCCTTGGCGGCATATCTGTTAACGCTTCCGAAGCTGCTGATACTATTAAAAATATGCAATTATTAAGGGATTCAATTAAAAAAGAGTTTCACAATTATTACATTCGAAATTTTCAAAGTGACCTTTGCCAGTTAGACGGCTAGATGATTTTCACGGTGAGGTATTAAAATTTACAATTTTTCAGATTATACTCAATTGCTGCTTTCAAATTGCATGCTTCAACCAAAGATGTTTCGTGCAGAAGACGTGTGTTGCCAACTGAGCTCACTTCCAAACCTTCCGTGGCCAAGCCAATTGATAATTCTATTAAAATTCGTTTATTTAACTTGCAATTTATTCGATTACAGTTTAAAACTTCTGGTGAAATTTCTCTGGGCAGAAATTTACCTGGATGATCTTGCACACCTCGATCAATGATATCAGCAATGAATTTTAATGACTGTGAATAATTGCGCATTTGATAATGACATAAAGCTATTGAATAGACTAAACATGGCTAAAAGAATTGTTTTTAGAAATTGCGATAATCAATTAATTATTTGAAATTAATGAAAAGAAACTGCTAATTTCAAGTTTTGAACATTTAAATAACCTGATATCCATGAAGATGTGTAGCGGCTGTAAAACGTTCAAGTGCTTTTTCATAACTTCCCTCCTGAAACATATTTGATAATTGCTAGCTCTTCCAGTATTTACTTACCTTACCGCAATTAGCAAACCTTATAATCAAGACACGCTAGGTTGATATCACCGTCCGGATCGTCTGCTGCATACTTTTCAACGAGTATTCGTGCATTTGTAATATCTTCCTCACGATATTTGATCGCCGATTCTAATTTCAGCACTTGTTGAGCAAATTGCGGCTCATCGATCTTGAAATTACTCCATAAATTCCGCTTGCAACATTTGAAATTTGAAACTTGAAAACTTTTTGAATTAAAATTTCTGCTGCCGTTAGAAAATGTTAGAACTAATTTGTTTTTACAAAAACATTCACTTGTGAGACAACAACAGTAGCTTCCGGAAACATGAAAGCATTATAGAGCGATTGAGCCCAATAAAGTCGGTATTCCGGATAGGATGAATGAAGCTGCACAAGTTGCTCGTAACACTCTGCTGCTTCGATAAACTGTTGCAAGTAGAAGTAGCAATAGCCAAGCAACGATAATGCCGCTCGACTCTACAAGTGCATTCTTATTAGGGATTTAAAATTTTACAATTATTTCTTTCAATTTTTTGAAATTAAAACTATGTTTGATATTATTGCAAGATATTCCGGCGATTAACTTTCTACTTCTTTCCCACAATTACAATCAAAGTACGCTAGTATTTTGACAAAAAATATCTCCCTCTTTTTCTCCCTCTCTCTCTCTCTCTCTCTCCTTGTCCCTTCTTGTTTGACAGTCATTCATTATCGAAAAGTTTTCGTTATGTGATTCTTATTACCTAGTAAGGCGCTTCATGTAATTCAGCCTGCTGTAATTTAGCATAAAGTTCTGATATTACAGAAAGAAGCAAGTTACTACTTAAGCACACATAGCACAATTCATATCATTTCATTAAAACAAAAACTAATGAAATCTGTTAAAGTGGAACATTTGGCTTCCGTTGCAATTCATATTGCAATGGTCGAATGGCGCTTTCATATCGGCCCTCTTTGATCTATAAATTATAAAATGAAACCATTTAATTATTAGGATTTAATTGAATGGTAAATGTTTTGCATTACTCTTTTTTTGTTTTCCATATGACACGATGTTCTACAACTTCATCGATCCCTCCCACTCGATCGCCGAGAAAAAAACCTTTTTTATGAAACTTAGTTATTCTTTCAGTTAGAACTACTTCACTTGCAAATTATTTAAAACGAACCATTCCATAAATTGTACTCGTAAATTCACCATCCTTTATTGGTGCAAAAGGCATTTTCTTTTCAGTTCCAATTTCACATGTGACGTATGATAACAATCCATCTCCTCTTTTCAATCTTTCAGGATTGTGGAAAGATCGCCATAGTAACCGTATCTATGGTTTCCTCCGAATATCATGCGTGAAATTACAATTGCTGAATTAATTTTGCAGACGTTTAATTACAGCCAGAGATTGTTGGGATGAAAATGAACGTTTTATTCAAATGACCATCTTTTGTTTAGCTATTCATGCGATAATTTTGGCAGTACATGATTTATTTCATTCTTAAATTTCTTCATCTGCCAATGGAGAGGACTGCTCAAATCTTCCATTTCACGTATTTCACTTCATTCCCAATCGTATGGCACGATAATTTAGTCGTTCATTCAACAACACCACTCAAAAATGGAAACCATACACACTCAAAATTTATAATTTTTATCTTTTTCAGTATTTGTAATTGATTATTATGCTGCAGAAAATGACGGAATATTAATAAATTGTATTTTATTTATACGGCCTTAGAGATTTGAGATTAATACATTTTTAACTAAAATTGCTATCCATAAAATCAATTGCATACACTTAATGAGTGTATCACTGAGATAGGTTAAAGTAACGAAACAAAAAAACTCCACGTGCAATATGCCGAATTGCAGCAGTACATACTTCATGGAATTGTGAACCGTTACTTCAAATATTTTTGACGATTGAATTTAAATTGCAAAATTTATAATGTCCTCTACTCCTCTTTACCACTACCTAAAACATCTCATGATCGAAATATCAAATGGTATTTCGTTAAATTTTAATTAAACCTTTGCAAGTCCCAAAAAAATTTATGCAACAAATGATTCATCAAAATTTCGACTATTATGAACACATTATAAATGACAAATTATAACGTTGTACAACGTTACACAAGCACTAGAGAATTACGATAAAACGTTGCACAGCGTTACACAGGCACTAGCGAATTGCAGTAAAGCGTAATTGCAAAGCGTGAAAAAAAATTACTGTTTGAACAAGAAAGATTACAATGGATGAAGCACCAATGATACCAGAAAATTCAAATGGTTCATCCTCAATACAACTAACATCAACATAGCACTAGCTACTGCGAGGTACACTGTAAACGGAAACAAAATATGGAACAAAAAAGCAGAGAACCGACAAAAAGACTCAATTCTACTTAAATTATATAGGGAAACTTATGAACACATACAAACTGCGGTAAATTCTTTGATTTACATATTAAATGAAATGTTTAATTGTTGCGAAAAAAAGGATTTTTCTGTTCGAAATTGCTTTTTCGTGTATTTAACCACTAAGAATTGCATGTACCAGTTCCAAATGTACATTCATTAAAGCTTAATTATTTTAATATGCCATCAAATTAAGAATTGAAAAGGACTGAGGTACACAGGTGGATGTTTTTGACATAACCGATGTCTGAAAAATATATTCTTCCCCTTAATTTTTTCTGAATAATTAATTGGTAAAATGCAAAATTAATTTTCTTTCGAATGCTTCCAAACACCTATCTGATAGCGTTGGTGAGTCATTTGTTAAAAAGATTCTCTTCATGTTTTTCTTTGCTACTTATTTACACCATTTTAAACGATTAAAAAAATGTTAACATTATTTGGAAGAGTAGAAAAGAGATCACATAAAGTGGATTCTTGGTCAAAATCCCTTTTGCAACTGTCGCACCTAAAATTAAGAAATATATATATATATCTATATATATAAAGGCGGCTAGATGGAATTTCGTTTAAAGCAGTCAATTCCGGCATAACATTGCGGATCGTTACTGAAATGTTGTCAACTTTCAAGCATTACTTGTTTGCTTAAAGTTCGTATCTGCTCGTGAAGTGACTGCAACGATTCAGCGTGCTGCTTTTGCATCATGGTTATTTTCATTTTGCTCTGTTGCTCTTGCATTATTATTTCAGCGTTCAATTCTGCAATCTGTAGAGATCGATTAGCATAAAAACAGAACTTTTGTTCTGTTTCACGGTAATTACCGTACATTAAACGCTAAGTATGCAGACGAAAACACTACGATTATACCCCACACATGGTTCAACTGCGTATCATATACAGTTACGGAACACCAATCTTAGTAGACTTAGGAATCTGGTGCAATATTTTTTTGCTTCCCTATTGTCCCAATTCTCCAGTAATATTCCCGCCCCAACAAGGAAGTTAGAGCTCGTGTAAGGAGAGGATGTGATAACAATTTCGTCGCTTAAACAAGCTAACCTTCTTGTCTCTTTCTAATATAACTCTGTCTTTTTCAAAGCATTTCTTCTGCAGTTCTAAAATTTCGTCCTTGTATTGCTGAATGACAAAGATGTGTTCCGAATGAACATTGTCCAGTACTGTCTCAGTCATTGCATTTCGCTGAAGAGAAAGTCATATAAAATGCCATTAATATCCAAAAACCGGTTGGACAACAAATTTGCTTTTACGAATATGAAGAATTGGCATTCAAATTTATATCAAAAACTGTTTGAGATTACAACAATTTCTCACCTTCGATACTTTCCCTCCTCTTTTTTCAGATGAATTTGGCCTTTTGCGCCTCCTATGACTACTATTTTTTGATTTTGACATATTGCTATGCGCCGTAGTTTCGCCAAACATTGCTTTTCTAGACATGGTACACAAACGGCAATATAGTGGTTTATCCTGTAATTCATTCAATGACACGCCTAAAAGAGAATGGACTGGTATTTAAATTGTAACAAAACATTTTCTGCGTGATAAGTCATAAATTATTAGGACCACTTGCGACCTTCTCTAAGGGCTCTCGGACAAATGCACATTTCTGAAGGCATTGAGAACACTGCACCGGTAATCCATACTTCCTTTCAGCATGACAACACCAAACACATTTGTTGGCAACAAAAGCGGCCTGCAGCTGACAGTACATACATATTGTTGGCTGGAATAAATCAAATAGTTATGATTAAATAGCAACGTATCACATTGAGTGATCTTCATATTCAACTGCGATTAGTTGAAAATTTAAAATACTGCTCAATGAAAATTCCAAGGAAGCCATCTAGAAAAATATAAGAAAACAAAAGGAAGAGCTGCTTGGAAATTTTAAGCGTGGGATTAACCTTCGTTTTATATTTCTCCTCATTCTTCTTACATTTTTCACATTGTGAGTCACCATCGCTGCCTACACTAAAACATATGTGTTAAATAACATTAGGATAAAAATTTAGCAATTAAAATCAAAATAATAGATGAAATTTGATTTTGTCAAGTTTTGTCGGTGAAAACAAAATAATAAAGTGCGGACCAAAGAAATGGAAGATATTTAAATAAACATACGTTACTTCGGGCATTCCCGCTTTGCAGTAGTAACACTTACGAGTCATCTCCACTTTTTCATTGATATTTCTCCCGGAAAAGGAAACAATTTATACAGTAGTAACAAATACCCTTACACCCTTTCCACATCTTAGTGAAATTAAAAAAACGGAATGTTGAAAAAATGAATGCACACTATTGAAGCGTGAGACATGCAGTTTTCACAAGACGCTGCATCTTATGAAGTTGGACCATATTATCAAGAGTGCTTGAGAGGGTCATTTGCACAATGTCTGTCAATGGAAGATCAGGGCCGCTATTATTAGCCTTGAAGTTTGAGGGCAGTGGTCTGTCGTTTATTTGCGGGGGTTATGGTGTGGGGTGGGTGCTGCGGTGCTTTTGGTCAGATTATAAGGCATCCTGACGTTCTAGAGGCTTTGGACTTGTTTTTCCTTGAATCCTTATGTTGTTTTGTGAGATTCTTGGGCAAGTACTTTCGGTTCTTTCTTGGCTGGCAATGCAAGGCTGCAATTTTATGCGAATATTTAGATTGAAGTAAGCTTTGCAGAGCAATGGTTTGCGGACGTGTACGCACAAAGACCGTAAAAAAGGCCTCACGTGTGATTATTGAAAAATATTACACTAAGCTGACACATGACTTCCACACAAACAAGCGAATTTGCGAGGAAATAGCTGTTATCCCGAGCAAGAAAATGAGGAACCGCATTGCGGGGTAAGTGGGAGTTGAATTATCAATATTCAAAACCAAAATGCAGTTAATTTTGTTGAAAATTCACTTTTATTAGCAGTACTCGTCCCAAGCGTGTTCTGATGGTTTGATTCTGCAGTAAAAAAAATGCGGTATTTAAATGAATTACTTAACAGTTTTATAGTGCTACGGAGATTCTTTGTCATTTTGAACATACAAATGCTTTCTTTTCGTGATGAAATGTTTATTATTGAATTAAAAGCATGCTGTCTGGAGATTGCAGCTTGCGATATCAAATAATATTTGATCACTTCCAGCGCTGGAAAGATAAAATTTATGTGCACTTTTCGAGTTTATTGTAGCTATATAACGCATTTGATGAAGCGTATTGAGAAGGGACCAGTTCGTGGTATTTCGATTAAATTGCAAGAGGAGGAAAGAGAACGCCGCGATAACTACATGCCGGATATTTCTGTTGTTGATCCTCGAATGTTGACCACGATCGAAGTGGATACGGAAACCAAACAAATGATTGAATCAATGGTTTGTCTTTCTCTTTTTTGATCTTTCCCATTAAATGTTGGAATTTGGCCTACTTGAGTTTGTAAATATTGGTGGATTTATATATTACAAGAGTATTCGATAGAAATTCGGTTACCGCATCTTCATATTGTAGTTTTTGAGGAGGAACTACATATTTTGCTAGATCAGGAATAAGGATAGAACCATTGATCAAGAATGCTACAAGCAAAACTCGACTGCGAATGAAACAGAGTCAACTGCTTCGTTTGCTGATGGGATTAAATTATTCTAGAGCGATTTAGATGATTAAGTTCCCTTAGTTTTTCTCTGAGTAGTTGGTTTAAAATTTGCATGCGTTGTGAGTCGGAGTTATAGTGTCAGCAACTGAATGACGTTTTTTAAACAAGAGCAAACAAAACTTGCGTATGGATTAATATTTCAAAATTTTGGCTTAAATACTATCTAGCGAAAGCCAAAGGAAGTGTTCGTTTACAGGAACTGAGTATACCTATGACTGACAAGACAGCAAATACGGGAATGGCCGGTCGAAGATGATCCAGGGAAGGAATGGCGTTTTTAATCCATCTTTTTTATCTCTGATCACCTTTGTTTCTTTAAATTGTTATATTTTTGAAAGGCGTTCTCAATAAATTCTGGGCTCGTTTGTGAGAAATAAGGTTTGCTTTTTAGTCTCACTTTCAGTGGTTATACTAGCAGGCTAGACAGTTTACAGTGGCAATTAAGCTTGATACTATGGATTAGACTATGCCGTCGATTTCTGAAGAAATCGTGGTTTCATCGTAAAAGAAATTGAAATTTCTATGTTCATGGCTGTCTTTTAGTGCTGTAATTTGAGAAAGGATGATGGGATAATGGATGGTAATTGCAGTTGGCATATACCTAAGTGTTACTGAATTTGATATTCAGAACATCAAAAGTGAAGGGTGGGAAAGGACGATATTCGGAACTCTTAAGTTGAAATCGATAACAAATACCGTTATACAGTGCTAGAGACTTTATGAAAAGTTATTTAAAGTATACGTGCCACGACTTACTATGTTTCTCATTATAGTCATATATCAAATAGTTACGAGGTTCCTAAATGGGATTCTGATTAATAGTACACCTTCTGGATCTTCCTGAAGTTTTTGAGGATGTGCTATCTATGTACTTTCCCAGTAGTACGAACAGTGGAGAGGAATGAAGAATCAGCCAATTTTCACGACTCATTTTTGGATTAGTTTTCTTATTTTTGTTTGTATTGAAAATGCGTGCTGTAATTTTCAATACTACTAATAATAGAGGCAGTTCACAATAAAGCAATCTGAAACCGTAACTGCTTAGAAAAGTAGAGTTTATGCGAAAGGTATGTACATGATAATAGCACTTTTAAATCATAACATTGTTAAAGCAATTCTTTGATAATGCGGTAGGAGCTGCCAAACAGGTACCCTCAAGTTGAAGCTTAGTGCTGCGCAAAGTGGTATTTCATACCGCAAGAGCTCTTTGCGATTGATTCGTAATGATGATTCCAAGTACTAGAAACTCAAACCGATTTAATTGAGAACTCATTTGAAATTTACTTCAAAAGCGAGTCTAACTACTTATCTGAAGTGAAACTAACGTTTACAACATCCGACACGGACACAGATCCGAAATCGGTAATTTTCGCAGCAATGAGAAGAGCTGTTCCAGCCACCAGTTTCCGATTCATTTTACACACTAAGCCCTACAAATAAATAGATTTCAGGCATCAGTAACTAAGAGGAAATGAGAACTAGTTAGAGAATATTACTTTCATTTCCTCTGACTAAGTAAATGTTAGACATTAATTGGACCACTACTCATAATTTACGATTGTTTTAAATGTTTTGAATGTACCTTCAAGAGCACTTTCTCGTAAAAAACATATGCGTGTGCCGTTGTGGTATCTTCTAAATTACATGCTACAGCTATTTGATGAAGCTCTCGTTTAATACTGAAAGGGAATTAAGGTAAAATCAAATTAGTAAAAGTATATGGATGGTGTGTTGAATTCACAGCTGCCATTAACTTATACCAGTTGGAGAGAAGCAAACAGAATAATCTGCTCAAGAACAAAAATAAAATGTATAAGAGTGAAAACCTCTGAATTTTGCTGAAAGATACGCGAACATGCGGGAAACGTGATCGAAATGCCTCGTTTATTAAACGTTTCGTTTCATTGTTTGGCTGATAATGCATTAGTATACTCTGAAATGGAAATCATCATAAGTATCATAAGCCAAAATTTGTGAATCAAAAAAGAAAAGGCTGTTGCCTAGAGAGGGAGAAGAAACTTACCACATAACCATTGAATTTCATCACAGTTTTTCGAGCAAGGCAGTCAAAATTTGTTATAAGGTTTGGATCATATTCGGTTAAATTTATACTACCTGAACCACACACTGTTGAATGCAGCAACAGTGGTTCTTTTGCGCTCGGAAGTTTGATACCTGAAGTGACCTGTACTTTGAATAACATAGGACAGTCACAACAATAATGCAATATTCAAAACGTGGATGTATAGTTTTACCATATATTGGTTACATGCCACTGCATAGAAATACGTTAACGCATTAAATTCTGAAAAACCAAAAACATTTGAAGAAATTTACGGATATATTACGCTCTTTAAGAGAGACGGAGTTGATATCTGGAAGTGATTTGTCAGCATGTACCCTTGCCGAGCATTTGTCATCAAAATGTTTACATGAGCTGCCTTCTGATGAGCAGGGAGTACTGCCCAAATTTGTTGAAATCAAGTCACGAAAACTGATTTCCTGAACTAGTAACATTAATAACACATAAAGTGGACAGTAAACAAATCGTATAAGTGAATGAGAAACAGAATAAAGCTAAAAGATATTCTACAGACACATTAAAATCAATTCCAACCTGCATTTGCTTATAATTAATTGGCTTTATCCTCATATGAGCAAACGATATACCGCCTAACCGATCCGAATCTTCGCTGAAATTTATTACTTCACTGTGAAAAAACTGTATAACGAGAAATGAAATGAATTCAACTACAAATACATATTTTTTATCTGAAATATTCGTTGAAAAATTAACTTGATATATATATATATATATATATATATATATATATATATATATATATATATATATATACATGTATATATCAAATTCAGTAGAGCTCCATCATTTTGCAACTAGAAACAGAACATAATAAGTGATTAGTTCCAGTAAGAGCACTAATTTCGTATAATCTCGTACTTTTATAAAGCACAATAATACTTTGACTACAACTAAAATAAAAAATGTAATATAGATAAGTGATGCTTGAGCTAAAGCTGAATTGCAATTAATAGCATTCCTATTGCTAGCGATGATTAGAACTCTTGATTGCCTAAAGTTTTACCAGAAATTGCTTTGATATGTTTAAAAAAAAGATGTCAAACATTGCTCTTATTGCACATGCCAGCCACTATTGTAATCCAAATAAAAGACTTAACAGACCTATGGTTTTTTATATTGCAAAGTTTCAAGAATTTTTGACGATTTGTCAGTTCTTTCGCACTTTGTTCATATTGTTCTGCAAAAAATGACTTAATCATGCAATAAAGCTTTTGAAGTTATATAATATACGAAATTTCTCCTAATTCGCCATAATCCTTGGTTACCGCAGACTGCAAATGATAATTGTTCAGTCACATACAGATATGGAGGTTTAAATAAGACAAAAACATAGTTGTTTATTTGCTAACTAATTGTTAACACAGTCCAACTCAGTTCAGTTTAAAAATTTTTTGTTTGGAAAAGAGACTGCTTTCTTTTAAGAACCTAACGCAATGAGGTGTGATGGAGCAGTAGGAACCATTAGTACAAGGAATCATACTGCAGTTGCAATATATTTAAATGTTACTGAATTTGATGTTCAAAGGACAGCAAAAGTGGAAAGTGAAAAAGAATCATGTCCTGAGCACAACAGGTTGAAATCAACAGCAGATACCAATGTGCAGTCCAAATACCAACCTTTATACTCTTCTGACGTACTTATGTAACTTCTTGATACTTTTTTCAAAGACCTAAAAGTTGAACAAAAAATTTTGCATAATTAAATTAAAAAAACACAATAAGTATAATGTTGTACCCCTGTAACGAATGAGTAAATATTAGTAAACAAACCTAGTAGAAGTTTCAACATCACACTGATTCAATCTCATGTTTATGCTCTCACTGCTGCCAATATTGATTCCATGTGATTGACAAAGCTACAATTATAAAGCTACAATTGTAACCGAACGCAAGTCGATAAATGAAAACCTACAGAATATAACACTTTGTAGTAGGAATTCAAATAAAGGATGAATTAAATTTAGTTTTTAAATGAAATGGATTATAAATCATATAAATATTTCATCACCTGCTTCGACATCGATACATCACTTCTTACAACGATTTTGTCAGAGAAGTCGGCTTTTACCATTTCATGCTTTCCTTAAAAAAAAGAAAGGTTCAGAAACTGCAGTAATGGACCACGCTCTCATACAATATTAAAACTTCACTGTATATGAAGATATATTTCTCATCTCTTGGATATGGATATGCCGCCTCACTTTGGATCACTTAAGAATAACAAAGGCATTATCTTTTAAATTCTGGATCAAAATAGCATACTACCTGATTTTTGACATTCCTCTTCGTTGCAAAAGTGTCGAGGCGAGTTATCATCATGACCAGTTAATTCATCATGTCCAGATTTTCGATTCGCGCAAGTACCAAGTCTGGCCATAGATGACAGAGAATTTTGCATGATAAGTAACTGGTAAGCACTCCGCTTAGATACCCTGTTATGCATACACATGTCTACAGACCAACTTCTAAAAATGGTTATTGTAGTGGTTTTTGACATGGAATTTCCAGTATTCGACCCATCGCCCTTTGTAATCAACCATCAATTCATGACTACGGATTAGCTTTCAACTCTTCCCCACACGCTCTTCCCAAGTATTTATCCAAATTACGTTCTAGAAACGAATTTCAAGCCCTAATGATGTATGATACTTCAAAAAGCTCTATCCATAAAACTTTTTAGTTCCATTTCAGAAACCTAAAACAACTTATGTGGCCACCTCGAACAAGAATTTCAATGCGCCATGTATTTGATAAAATACTTTACTATCAGCAACAATGTGATGCTCAACAAATGATAATTCTGACGCTATCAAAACGAGTACTGGCAACCACAAAAAAGGAACAAACACAACAGCTACACCGGGTAAATATAGCAACGTTTGTTGACCGGCTTGTTATTGCCGATTTTTCAGAAAACAATATTTGCTAAAATTGTAAAGTTCCCATTCATCCACATTCTATCAGGGCCAACACACCAAAACCTACCTATATCGCTGCCGAAACCTAAGCTTAAGTTATATATATGAGGATGTGTGGAATCCCAACCATGCCAATGATGTATTTGACATATCTGTTTAATTTTAGCAAATATAAAGTTCTTAAAATTGGAAAAAAACAATTTGTTTGGTAAAGAACAATTTCTCCAACAGATGGCGAGTGATGCTGCGCAATTGCTTCGGACCAAAAAGTTTAAATGCATGCATGTAATGTGTAAATAAAAATTAAAAACGACACATGTGATTAGAAATCAAATACAGAAATTTATTAAGACATAAACATCAGCAGCAATTCATATAAAGAAAATATCAGAATGTTTCCTCGTAGAATTCATGTTCTAACGGCTGCGAGATGAAGAAGAACGTGAACGTGAACGTGAGCGCGTGCGTGACCTGGAATGCATTCCTGAATTATTACTACATTCAGATGGTTATACCCATTGATTTTTTTCTTTTTCACATGATAAATTTTTTCCTCTTTCATGCTACTTCCTTTCACCAAAAAAAATGCAAAAATGAACATAAGTGCATAAGCGTTATCGCACCTTCTGCGACGTTCACGTTCTCGGCGTGGCGGTGATCGTCTGCAAAAAACAGCAAAATTAATTAAGCAAAATGGTAATGCACGATGCAAAAATTCTTCATCCTGGAACAAAATTGCTGGAAGCAAGGGGCTAAAAGTTCGAATTTTTCCGAACAACCCGCGCTAAGTCCAGATTTCACGGCTTCGTAAAAAGACACAAACTGTAATCACTGTGCAAAAATGAAAAACGAAATGCGTTTCGTGGGTGGTATGAAGAGGACAACACCTCTTTTACAGATCACTGAAACATGAATTTGGCACATGTTGCACAATGTCCGAAAAATGAATAAAAACCATTTTCAAAAGAATTGCGAATCGTGCACTACAGAGTTCCCATCACCATACACTTCCTCCATTTTCCAACAACAATATTCCGGAGTATGCCAAAAACACAAAATGATGGACCATCAACATCAAAACCAACAGCTCGGCCCATCCATTCCAAACAGTTTGGACGACGGAGGGAGCCGAGCCAACACACCAATTATCACCAAAGTTTCAACACTGTCCATAATGATTCCATCACACATAAAGCAACCAAAGTTTACCATCATCCAGGCCTATATCAAACTAATTTAATGGATAGCCCTTAGTATATCCCCACCCATCCGGGATGGACATCATAGAGTTGCTAGGTAGTATTTCAGGGAAATGTGGCTAAACAACTTCTATTAAACCATCTTTCTTCCCCACCTTCCCATATGCTTATTCAGTTAAAAAAAATCATATAACACTCACCGTCTATCTCGATCTCGACCATACCCCCCGTAACGCCCATAGTCTCCATACCGGCTGCCGCCATAGCCCCCATATCTGAAATCCCATTTTTTTGATTAAACCAATCCACACAAAAATTCAGTGAAATAAGAGGCCAATTATTACCTGCCATAACCACCACCACCACCACCACTACCATAATAACCACCTCCATAACCACTACCACCAAAACGATAGCGATCGTGAGCACGAACTCGAGGTAATGCCACCGATACGCGCACTCGACAATTACGAATGTACCTGCAAAGGAAGTGCTATAAAAACACATCCTTTAATTAGAATGGCATACACGAATTCTACATACAATATCCCATGCAGCTGCATAACCAATCCATTTCAGAAGACTGCGGACAACCTATTCAGTGTGGTATAAATTTTCGAAAGATTAGCTATCAAAAGAGTCGAATCAATATCATTCAAATTTGCCCTTAGAAAGTAAATCATGATTCTATTCTACGCAAGAATTACAAGGACATATAACTTACGTGTTGTTGAGTGCGGCCAACGCCTCATTTGCATCCGATTTATTCTTGAAGACCACAAATGCAAAAAGTGGTGGGTAACTCGCCACCCAAACTTCAGAAAGTTTTCCAAAACGCCTTAAAACAAAAAAAAATATATAAAATATATTAACAAAGTAAAAACAACACTGGTTATGTGCAAACAACAAATAAACAGGAATAAAACTAATTAGATATTAATGACTGTTATAAGTAAAAAAAATCTCACGAAAATGCTTCTTCCAGATCTCGTGCTCGCACTGACTCATCAATATTCGCTACATGAAGACGTCCCTCTTCTCCACGTTCTGGTGAATATGTTTTACTGCGGCTTCGGGTTTTTGAACGTGTACGACTTCGCGACCGTGATCTAAATTAGAGAGTGCACTCTCCATACTCAATACGTTGAACATGAATAATTTTTTAATATACCGTTCAGTTGATGACGAGCTTGAACTGGTTTTTGACGTAGAACGTTTTCTCGGTGCCATCTTTCTAAACATATGCCAATTATCTTGATAACAACAATAAAACGAATAAATCTACATTCACGATGACTTATTATTTTTGTAATTTTATGAAGGAAGAAATATTAAAAGGAATGAGTCGTTCATTCAATCGCAACGAACGACTGATTCATTTTTTCGAAAGTCCGCATCCATCCCTTCATCAGAAACTCTGAGACTTCTACATAAATTATTTCTTCACTTCACGTCACACAAGACGAGGCATGTGAACAGAAACTAAAGCAGAAAGCGAAACTTCCAGATGGAGATGAAAACACGAGAAATCAATACCGTGCGCCAAGCACTATCTCATCTCTACCCACCACCTCTGATTTCCTGTTTAATTCACACTATAAGTTACTGCCTAATCGTTTAGCTACCGCTGTTTCGTTATCGTGGTACAAGTTGGAGAAATTCCCACATCATTTTTCTGGCAGTAGGAACCCTTGAGAGATACCGATTAAAGTGGCTTAGTTCGTCAACAAGTATGACACTCCACGTCTTAAAATAGCTATGTTTATCTCGTCATCACCCTAATACTACCCGTCGAAGCCGTCGCCACCCTTTCCAACAACACCACTCTGTCTTAAACTAAGCAAACCTAATTTGTGACGGAACTAATACGGCCGGCCTGGCGTAGAATCATTTTGTAACGATGAAGTCATGGTCAGTTAATTCCCACCGCAGCTCAGTGTGCTACTGTTTTTGGATTGACCCTTTTCGTGTGCGTACAATGAATAGGTGTAGATCTCGGTTGTTATGTGACAACATAGCGTTTATTGTTTTGGATTATTTCAGTTTGATAAGTATTAATGATGTCGTATGAAAATGGAAGGTCAAGATGAACGCACATTCTTGTGCGGCTATCAGCGAACACGTGGATACGGCAGCTTGTCAAATCTTCAGGTTTCCGCAAAAAATTATCGTACGACTATTCAGCATCAGATTACGCCAAATGATACACTTCAAGGACTCGTGCTAAAATACAACACTTCAGTACATATTTTGTAT
Organism: Litomosoides sigmodontis; assembly: GCA_963070105.1. Lineage (NCBI taxonomy): Eukaryota > Metazoa > Nematoda > Chromadorea > Rhabditida > Onchocercidae > Litomosoides > Litomosoides sigmodontis. Next base: position 7,874,479 of record OY718803.1, on the reverse strand, counting down.
TTCTTTGCTTGGCCAGTAAAAACTGTTCAAAACTTGTCGTATTTTCGGTGTTGTGCTGTTTAGGAAATTCTTCGTCGCTTTTTAAAAGTTCGTCATCATAGAGTAAAAAATTACGATTCTTGTCACTTTGTTGAAATACATGCTTATACGAATTTTCTTCTAAAAATCTTAGAATATGTACTATTTGCCAGTTTTGGCTGATCTGTTTTTCTGCTTTTGACGAAGCGATTTGATGATTCAAGCGTTTTAAGTTGCTAAGACAAGAACTGGTAATTCTTCCAGTAAATATAAAGCATCCTGTTTGCAATATCAGTATCGCAAGATATTTGTTATAGATGAGTGAAATAAAACGACTGAATCGTCTTTGGTCGAATGAGAGTCTCTACCTCAAAGAATACGTCGAGATACCAATTTATGATGAAATTCTTGAGAAAGACCATGCGTCGACTATATCCAAAAATATAAAGAATAACCGGCGCTATGAAGAATCCAAAAAGTCACAAAATATCGAAGGAGAAAGTCTGCAGGATATCTTCAAACGAATTGACATGAATATTAGGAAGACGACTTGCTGCGTACATAAATTAACGGAGAATTCGACGTAAGTTCAACTTTCAATTGTTTTCTGATGAAAATTAATGTAAGACTCCTCCTTTTTTATATGAGTGAGAAAGAGGGTTGGGGACGTACTTCCGTTCCATTTGGTTGGAAATCATATATTCACATATTTGCGTACTATTTGTCTGGGCTTTTTTTGGGAATTAGCAATTGGTAGGGTCGTGCACATGAACCCAGCGATCTCCACGCTGTTTCCTGAAGAATTCCTTTTTATTTCCTGTGGCAATAGAAGAAACGCACAGCTGGGGGTAGTTAACACGTTTAAATCCTTCCACTTCTTCTTCTTTTTCCATAGCAGAATTTTTTTAGCGCGGATCTTCTAGCTGGAGATTTGAAAATAGAATTTATGCGAAGGAAACCAGAATTTAAACTGAAGGATCCACGTTCCCTTCATTATCATTCTTCGGGTTTCCAAAATGAAACTTATCAAAACTAGTTGTATTTTTCATACTGTTGTATATTTAAATGATATTGTCATTCCGCTGTATCGTCATTCACATACATTCGTTGAGATCTAACAAATGCGCCGTGCAATTGTTCGCATTTTGCTTTACTGAGTTATTATGCCAAAAAGCATGGTATCCCTGCATGAACCCATGGAATCTCAAAAGATTCATGCTTTCCCCACTCACTTATCAATGTAACTGATCTTTCGCCTCCATCGCAGCGTTTTGGGTGTTAGTAAATTGCGAACCTGCCACTCCACACACTAATGATACCACGTCCTACTGTCTGTGAATCCGACAACTACATGCAAGCTATTTTTACTCTAACATTTTCTAAGTGAACTATCACATAACACTGACCATCACTCTCTTTAACCCGTATTTTTCATGATTTTATTATGACTACATTACCACGAATTGCTGACTCTCCACTTACGTAAAAATTTATGCAACAGAAATACAGCTCTGTAACAAATTACATGACAACCATCAAACATCTTATTTTGAAACCGTCGTTTTCTTGACAGCCTCCTTTTCAAGTTTCTTCAGTCGTTCAGCCTAAAATATATAATACCAACGGTTTTTATGCGATGCATAAGTAATATGGGGATACCAAACAGAACTATGATGCAAGCTGTCTCTTCGTATTTGTGCATCCTACTCTATTCTCAGAAGTCATGAATTAAGGCACATTGCCTAGCAATAAAAGACTTATGATGTTGTCCTGTTCAATTAAGTCATTTTGTTAAATCCAACTGTTTTTTAAGACGTCAGTAAAATAAAGAGTCTTTGTGAACATAAAAAATCATTACCTCTATCTTTTCCTCAAGTGGGTGTTGTGTACCAAGTCGTCTACGATTGGCCAAAATTGCAGCACGCTTCAGTACTGCTGCATATGGGTTCAATTTAACCATGATCGCAGACTTCTTTAGTGGGTTACCATGTACCTTCGCAACCCTCACCCTATGTTTGGTTTTCCTTTTCTGTCGAACGGCTCTAACAATTTCCTCCGAGCGAATAAGCCGTGAAAAGTCAGCATTCATCATTTTTGCTGTTGGCATGACGAATTTTGCTTTGGCAACAGCCTTGCGTGTTTCTGTCCCATAGATAAGATCCAATTTACGGAAAGCAGATTCCGTCCAGATGATTAAACGCCCAAGATGGCCACCAGGTGCGACTTTCAACAAATTAAGACGATCTACCGAAAGCAGATGAATGCCTGGGATATTTCTGAAGGCCTTGACAATACCGTTATCCTGATTGTACACTACAAGCGGACCTAATTTAGCTTTATAACGGCGGTTACGTCCTTTTCCCTTACCAGCTCGATTGCGCTTCGAGTTATAAACCTAAAAAATATTATCGAAGAGTCAATATTATCGAGAAGTTCGTGGTGCCTGATATCCTTTTATGAATCATTTGACTAATTCACTCTCCAAAAAATATCAGGCATCTATGTTAATGAATGGAACTTTCAAAATTAGCTCTTACTATTTAGAATAAAAGAGTAACGTGGTAACTAACTTTCATTATATCGAGCCAAAAATGTGAGCGACGAAGAAATGAAACGGCTTCTTTTGTCTTTTTAAAACCTTCCACTTTGTCAGCAGCAACAAATGGGATTTCCGGTACTTCATCAATTATATGTCCGCGGGCTTGCACCAAAGCTGGTACACCCGAAGCAGCTACTGCCGAAACCATTGCATAACGTTTTTGTGCGACATTAACACGACGATGCCAACGTCGAAACACCTAAAATAATCCCATTTAAAGACGATTTCATCCTTTAAAAAAACTACGCGCAATATGGAGAATAACTGGAGGAAACATATAAATGAAAGAGACGTAAATATAAAAAATCCTTGAAATGTGCCTGTTGTCAACAAAAGTGCTCTGCAGCTAGAAATATTAACAAATAAAAATGCTGATGTGAACCTTAGTTGGTGCAAACATGCGTCCGCCACGGCACATGTTACCAAATGCACCTTGTCCAGAACGATGTGTACCACCACCTCGTACACGCGGAATTCTAGCGACTGCACGACCTGTACCCCATGACTCTGCCGAAGTTTGATGCCCTAAACATAGTCAAGATCAACGATGATCCTAAAAAACTCAACTGTCTCCAACTTCGTAATCGGTGCTAATTTATTTTAATTTAGTATCCGCTAATCCAATGTATACCTTCCACTATGTTTGTAATACCACTTAATCCACAAGAATGTCTACTCTGAGTTTGTGTAATATTCACCGCAGGGCTGTGGAGTCCCCATAAGACAACCCACTTTCAAATACACACATATAAACAAAAAAGACGTAGAAGGACAAACCAGCTTCCGTTGAGACAGCATACGGCTGACGTTTGTTCTTCCTTATTTGATCGTGTACAAAAGAAACGATATCCGGACGCAATGGTGCACGAAAAACACCGGGTAATTTGATCTGACCATCGGTCGCTTCGCCCTTTTCATTGTAGACGGTTACCAACGGGCGTGCAGACATAGCACCTCCTGAAAAACTAGAAACTTGTGCGCATCCAACGCAGTGTCCCTCTTGTCTTTAACATTACGTTGATTACATTCCTGTCACAAAAATTCTCCAAACTTCCAGCACAATACTTTTCACGCCCCTAATCAGTATAAATACACGCAACATGTTGCTCAGCGAAATAGTATGACGAGAAATAGTATGACCCCTCACGCAAGGAATACTTTGGGACAAAATAGCCGTAATAGCTACAAATGGCCTTGAATCCTTAAATCATCGTTGATAAGAAACTTTGAGATTTCCCGGCTAGCAAGAATAAAGCACAAGGATAGTATTAGGAGAAGATCATAAACCTCTCACCCCACCTCAACACACCATAACTTACCGCCTCCAAACCTCACTTGTCTCTACCCGCATTGCAGACCTAAACTCTGCCGTGCGGCATGAAGCTGCAAAAGTTGAACACATGCAAACTTCGTACAAGCATAGTTCGCACTGCTGGTTCGACACTGATGGGTGCGGTGAGCAATCCTGTGTCTCACGGTGTAGAGAAATAAGTAGAAGCAATATTTTGGGTGAGGTAGTGTCGTGGTTGAATAATAAGAAGGACTGGAGGGTTCGAGATGGTTTCGAAAGGAAAAGCGTAAAGTGCACAGTAATGGATGAAGGGTAGAGTGCGTTTCGACCACAGACGTATTGTTTGGGTGGAAAGTGTGGCTGTATCGGAAGCATACGTGATGACACTTATTTGGCACTTTATATTCCTTCAAGGAAGACTGTTTTCATTTAAGTGAAAGAAATATGCCTGCAAGGATTAGTGTGGACAATGAAATGGATTGCACGTCAAGCTTGTTGGCTCACCATGAAAGACCTGAATGCATCGACTCTTCTACCGGTTTGTATGTTCCTACTTCCCTCCATCGCTTTTTGACCTCAAGTTTTGGAACTCTGAATCCAGAAAGAAATGACAACCTCTTTTGCCGATGCGCACACACGCACACTGTTAATGCATGTTTCAAAAGACGATCAAGCGATTTTTGTTTTTTGCAAAGTTGTGTTTTGCAAAAACGAAAACCACGTGAAAGTCCTTTGAAATATATGACATATATATATATATATATATATATATATATATATATATATATATATATATATATATATATATTCAAACCAGGTGGTGTTGGTATTCAAGCTATGTATTGTTGTTTGCTTGTAAATGAAATTTCATTAGTAGAATTAGTAAATGAGGTGTTTCAGGAAAAGATTGGCAGTTAATGTAGAAGAAAAATATTTTTTCAGGACCGAAGAGACAGAAACTGGATGACGATGCTGATGAAAAGCTAGCTGAAAATGCTAATAGTTCCAATAGACTGACTCAACTGAAGAAAGATATCGCTATTCTGGAAGCGGCAGTGCAGTTTGGTGAAGAGATGATGGAGAAAATGTTGCACATAGCGATAGAGGACATGGCAGTTGATCCACTGGTAACAGTTTCAGTTCAGGTCTTTTTGCAGAAATATTCTTATTTATGCTAGTTTGAATGGTAAATTAATTGCGGTGAATCGCAAAAAAAGCGTATTTCAGTCTCGACAGGAAGATCTCTTAAGAAGGCGTGATTCTCTAATAGCTGAACTTATTTCCATTCAAAATGCAGCAGGAAAAAGTAAGTTCTAATTCATCAAAATTAAGTTAATCCTCTTTTTACTGAGGAATAACTTTGTAGAATGCAGATTTTCAGTCCCCTCATATTTGCTTTTGATTCTTTGTTCAGAAAACCAAATGCAGCGCTTGCAAGACGGTTCGGCGGTTAATGTATCGGAATACAGCGGGAAGAAGAATGGTACTGCATTTGTTGAAGTAAGGAAGTTTGACTGCCAAATAATTTCGGTTTATCGAACATATTAGCAGCAGCTGATTAGTATTCAATAATAAGCAGACGGTGTTATGAAGATTCACAGTGTGGTGGAATGGACTTTCCGTAGTTAGGTCCAATTCTTGGCGATTGATTTTGATTTGAACATGTTGCTTTTTAGAACTTGCAGACCCAATCAAATTACTCTTTTAAATCACTTGTGATCTGAAAAAATATTCAGGTTAAAGCTTGGCAATTGAGGAAATGTGGTTGTGATTTTTGCAGTGTTTACAACTCATCACGAAATGAGCTGCTGCCACCACGTGTGTAAAATATTGTCCTACGAAAGGTTTGTGGGCCAAAATACTAATTATTCGATTAAGGCAAAAAACAGATGATGATATTAAGCGCTTTGATTGCCAACTTCTCTGCGCGTTTCCAACGTTATGAAGAACCGAGGTCATTTCTTTGTAGGTAAAGCGGACATGTTTAAATGATGGTATGCCATTGCTGGTTTTTACAGAGCTATTTCACGATCTCAGCAGCATTACTGCTCTATCTGAATTCTAAAGTATTTACCATCGGTATTTTGCAGAATATTCAGTCGTTTGAATTTTGAAATTTCAGGTTGTGTTTTGAAATTTCAGCTTAACAGTCTGGTTGTGTTTGATTGTTGTGCATGTATTTATTTTTCTTTTTCTGCGAATTCTGAGGTTTTGTGCAAACATTTTTTTTTAACTAATACTCCCTTTTTAAAATAAGTGTCCCTCCAAGATCTTCCATTTCTGGACACATGTGGAATTGAGTATATATCACTCCGGAATGCAATATGTGTCAAAAATTTCTTTTCCTTTCAAGATTTGTTGTGAAGAGCTTATGTATGTTTTGTTTTTCAGCCTTCTTATGCTACAGTTAATTACTTTCATATATTTTATGTGTCACATATCTTAGAACTTCAGCTGCCTGCGGATCCTCTTATGTTTTATTGGTACAGTTACAAAACATTTATATACTACATTCATAATAGAATTTAGGTACATATTTCTTGAATAGCGTTATTCTACTATTTGTTAGAGTTTTGTGTCACTGCCGTTGACTCAAATGAGATCTGTATTTCCTGTGAATCATTAATGAAGACCATGTTTTTAATTTTACTACTTGCTGTTACGGAATGCTTGCTTACCAGGTTTCTTACTTTGTACAATCGATATTTTTACCAATAAAATGCATTTTTTAATTAAACAGCTCTCCAACATTGGATGTGTCATAAATCATTATTAGTATATTGTGATGCGCTGTAACTTGGACTGAGATCTTTTAAACATAATGTTTCTGAAGAATCTCCATGCATCAGCCAAGCTGATAAGTGTTGGGTCACTGTGAAAGGGACGGTGTCCGTGGGGGCCTCTTTCATACGCGCTTTGTATTTGTGTAGATGTGACAGCTCTAGAAATAGGTTGCGGAAAAAAATAAGCTTTCTGTCACTTCAGTCCTTCAACTTGCTCCTTGCGCCTAAAGGTTATATCGTACTGTACAAAAAATGTCGATGCTGGATCAGCTGAAAGAGATGGGTTTTCCTCATGACGTTGCGTATGTTTTCATTTTTTCTAAAAACTTTGTTACCGATGACTTCCATGGCAGTAAAATAGAAGGATGCAAATTGCTGGAAGAATTTGCCGAAGGAATTCAGACTTTGTGTTAACTTCATTATTTTTTAGCGAAAAAGCGTTAAGAGAAACCGGTGAAACAGGGTTGATTGAAGCAGTGGAATGGATAGCGGCCCATCAAAAGGATAGTGATGCAAATCCATCGAAAACTGCTCAGTTACAACCACCGGAAGAGGAGTCTTCGATAGTTGAATTTGCTGAAGAGGAAGAACCATCGAAGCCATCATCTACTGAAGTTCCACAAGCAATGTCGTTCAAATGCGATGTGTATGCATGCTTGATAATTCTTTGTATATGAAGCTAAACGATTAGTTATAATGGATGGTAGAATTCAACGTACCCGTAACGAACAAGGGCGGTATTAAAGAGGAATAATATCTGTGCATCAGCAAAGTGAATTTTTTTCAAGTCGGTACACACTTTACCAACCAGTATTCGACTAGTTATGCATGCAACTTCGTCCTTTAGTGATTTCTCATGACTTCAACAGGTGAACCACTTCACACACCAGACTTTTTAGATGTGGGAAACAATTGGCTGATGATCAAGCTGTTATGTTCCACGCAGCACGCACAAAACATGAAGCGTTCAGTGAGTCAACGGAAGCTGTAAAGCCATTAACAGAAGAAGAGAAGAAAGAAAGACTAGCATCTCTGCAAAAGAAACTGAAGGAAGCAAGAGCAAAAAAGGAAGACGAAGAGAGGAAGGAAACCCTAGAAAAAGTCGGTATTTGTCTTCGTAGGTCTTTCAAACATAATTTATTTGAAGTCGAATTTTAGATTGCTTGGAAAATGACTGTATTGTAGGAAAAACGCCGTCGTCTAGAAGGAAAATCAATGGCAAAAGTGGAGGAGGAAAGAAAAGAAATGCAAATGAAGAAAATGTTGGAAGAAAAAAAACGTGAAAAGCGTGAAGTTGTCTTTGGAAAAGTTTAAAATGCAAGTATATCGTAGCACCACTTATGAACTATGTTAAGGAAATGGAAGCACGCAAACGTGTGTTGGAACAAATTCGCTTGGATCGAGAAGCTCGTAAGCAAGCTGAACAAATACTGCCGTCACAGTCGACAGCAGTTAATTCACTATTGCCTACGGTAAACAGCACATCTTCAGTAAAGGATGATGGGTTTTGTCAAATACAAGTACGATTACTTAATGGTGCAATTATCAGAGAGAAGTTTAAAGTAAGTTTAGCTTTAGTATGGCGGTATGGTCAATGATGGAAGTCCTGGTCGTAGTTCAGTGACTGCGAGTATGAACTTTTAAACTTAAAAAATTGCTGCCCAGTTAACTGCTACACAGATTTAACGAAATTGCTACTCCTCTTCGAACTTCTGCTATTTTATAGTCAGATGAACCATTATCTCATGTGCGCTTATGGGTTGAAATGCACGGTAAGGATACAATGGACGGTATCCCCTTTACTCTCATGACTCCATTCCCTCGGAAAATATTTACTGATGAAGATATGGAGGCACCCATCAAAGTTCTTGGTACGTTTTCAGATGTTACTTTGGTAAATAGTTTGTGCCTGCCATTTTCATCTTATAGCTTGAACTGTGATTTCCAGGGCTGATGCCTTCTGCAAATATGGTTGTTACGCGTAATACCCGATAGATTTCCACTTGCATAACGAATGACATATGCAATTAATTAGCCGATGTTTTATAGCGAAAGTTTGTCACAGTCAAGCATAACATCTACTGGAAATAATTCAGTTGTTCTCGTTATATTTATGCACAAATATATCATGTTATCGAAATTTGTGCAAATGTCAGCTGTGCCATTCTGGAGTCTGCTGCTTTCAAAAATTGTGAACCCTTACCATCTTTTTATATACAACGGTAATGAATATTAAAAAAAAAATTTAATCGTTACGCTTAAACTCTTAAAAGAACGTTATCTTAAAGGAACCAGTATATATTATCATTTCGAATTCTGAAATTTTTGTGTTTCTGTTAAACATACCCAGCACCATACTAAGTGTTCGATCTCCCACAAAATCGTTGACATACCGGATGCATCCTAAATATGTATGAAACAGTTGAAAGCGCAAAATCTTGCTATCGCAGAATGCCGATTTTATCTCGATGTTGGGTTAGTAAACGTAATGGACGCAAACGGACGTAAAAACGTAATGGACGTAATAGTTTCGAACACTGCAGTAATTACAGCTAAATTAAACAGTACCAGTGGAATAGTGGCGATACTGTCAACAGCAGAAGTTGAGATTAAGCAGACCAATTGTTCTGATATCTCTATTTAATAATGCAAAGTAAAGATTCATACAAATTAAGGTTACTCAAAGTGTTAGTTAAAAGTGAAGCTATATACAATTATCTGAAACAACATTTCTGAGATTGAAACACAGTATGTTTTCAAACAATAGCTATAAATCTGATGACAGTAACATTCGGATGATAAGATCTATGTTAGGATTTAACGACTTTACAATGAATTTTAAGACGAGTGTCTTTGATGATATCATGTTATGCAAATTCTATTATTCAAACATAAGGAGAATACTATGATTACAATGAAAACGTGCGATGAGGTCAATAGAATTCTTTTGGGGCTCGTGATAGTGGCCATTAAAATCTGAATGCAATGTTGAATGAAGCAAACTTTGAAGATAACGACTGAAAAATTTAATACAACTGCGAGATCAGCAAAAAGCAGTGGTCTCATGAATCCTCCATTTTCTCTAAAGCTGCTTTCACGCGTTCTTTTAATGCACTTTTATAAGTCGTCATATCCAAATTTGGGAACTTCTCCGCAATCTACAAACACTAACTTTTTGAACAAGAGTTAACGAGATCTTCCTCCTGGTACGACTTATTGGCTCTGTCCAGTTACGGTTAGCTTTTTCTAATTTACTAGTCGACTGTTCGGCTATACAAGATATTGGGTCCAAGTGACGTGTGCCTTGGTCAGTTTTGTTAAGTTTAATTGCCGCTTACATAATGGTCAGCCAAGTTCGACTTGAAGCAGTCTCATAAAACTATTTCCTACAATGTTTTATATAGCACTAACCAATTTTGGGTCCATTATAATCGAAATCCTTACCCTTTCACACATTTCTTTCATCGTGCAGTTCACCAAATCCACGGTACGAAGTATTTCATTGATAGTAGTTTCCACCTCCACATTCGAAGGTCCACCGTCTCCCCAAGTTGGATCCTCCTTAATAAAAGAGAAATATTTACATTATTATATTTGACGCTGTTGAATGAAATCCACCATTTAATATAAAAGTCATAAGAAGTATCCAACCAAATTCGAAACTAAACCACTCCCAAACACCTCTTAATATTAATTCTGGTTGAGATGAAAGGATTTGACAACAAGATAAAAGATAAAAAACCTGTTTTGCAGCGCTTTTAGAAATGGAAGTTAATTCGCCGGAACCCTTCATTTTCTCCGGGTGATTTTTTAGTGTATTTATTGATCCTGATTTCTTTTCATCTGAATCTCCATCATGACTAGATTCTACTCCACTATGACCAGCGTCGCAATTTTCACTTGACTCTTCGTTTGATTTCTTCATACTTTTCTTGTTTCCTAAAAAAAGCCCGCATGACACAACCTACTCAACCTATGTGTTTCTATTCCATTAGAAAGGCATACAGATACCTTTTTTCTCACTTTTGCTTCTTTTCGTTTTTTTCTCCGACTTTGAAGAACTCCTTCGCTTCTTTCCTGATATGATTTTCTTGCCCTTATCTTCTGGTTTTTGTAAGAAATGCAGGACGTTCTTCACCTTAAATACGTTTGTATAATAGAACTTTTCTATCTAAAACATTACCTTCCATTCCGCAAAAGTAAAATTCTCAAACACTGAGTTCATGAATTCAGATACCTATATGCCTTAAAAAAGAGAAGTAAGCCCATTAATTTACAATTATACTTACTGTTTCTTCCTTTGTATGTCCTCTTTCCGAACCCAGAACTCTTCCAATCATATGTAACTGAAATGACAAAATAGCATCACTACCATCAAAATCATTTAAGCATTTTATTCTTATGAAAAGTAGTCACCTTACTGCAGCATGTAAAAAGTATCTCTTAGTAATAAACTATGTGTACTGTTTTCCAAAAGAAACTCGTGATTTTTGTGGTCCAAATACTATATTTCAGTTAAATATATCTCAGAAACCAGGACGCGATATGACATTGTAACATACACCCACAAGAGATTACATTTGGTCATTCAACAAAAATCTTAAGCTTCTACTGGAAAATTATGCTTACTATAGCGTTTATTTTAAGCTTTATACTATCACATATCTATGCACGGTACACAAAATACCTATGTTGTGAGCACCAAGCTTCTGAAGCTATTAAAACTTCCGATTGAACACCTCATTATTTGTAAGCTTCATTGCAGTTGCTTTCTTCTTTTCGAAATCAATACTCTTTTCATCAAATGCAAAACCGTTAAATCTTCTAAGATCTCTTTTTCTTGATGTTGCTGTCCCAGGAGTGCCGTAACATAGCCTATGAAGCCACTTCAACGTCTCATTTTGTGCTTTGGAAATGCTAATATTCACTAAAAGACAAAGAATAGCAGACAATATTATAACCAAAGGAAAACTTGTAAAGCTTAAAAAATTAGATTAAGCAGTTTTTCAAACTGCATTTTACGATATTTCTTCTAGAAACCGATACGTGAAGGTTATTTTGAGAGAATGAAATGCAACATAGTAGTGTTCGACAATCCGTACAATAACCGTAATTTCATTACTGTTCCCAAACAAAAATATTACCGAATTCAATGTCACCTAGAGAAGTTCCAGATCCAACAGCATCCAAAGATGCTTTCCTTGGTGGTGGAGACGAGATAGCCGCAAGTCTTTCCACCGTATAACGTTGCCTTTTTCCTTCCCTTACAACTGGCTCATCAAGAAGGCCTATAAGTCGAATAACAATGGTAAACACTAGTTAATGTCCTATATATATATATATATATATATATATATATATATATATATATCAGACAAAGTTAAGCTATCATGTTCACTATTTTCCTCAAAAATTATACATTGATTTAAAAATTACAAAAGAAGTCTTCAACAGAAGCGATACCTCTTTTTATAGGTTTCGGTTTCCCTTCTTCGCGGAAACCACTTTTTACAAGTTTTGGCTTTTCCACTTCAGAGAAAACTCTTTCCACATACTTCGGTTTTTCCTCTTCAAGTGATTCTCTTTGTACAGGCTTCGGTTTTTCTTCTTCAGGTAAATCTCTTTCTATAGACCTCGGTTTTTCCTCTTCAGGGGAACCTCGTTCTACAAACTTTGGTTTTTCCTCTTCATGAGAATCCATTTTTACATCCTCCGGTTTTTCCTCTTCAGCTGCTTCTGTGGTTTCTTCTAGCTCGTTTATCTTCTCATTCGCCTCACTTCCACTCCCGTCCCAATGTTCCGTTAATGGTTCGGAATATGATATTTCCTTTACTTCAGTACTCTCTTTATCGCCTCCCCCAGCATTCACTTCGTTTTCCCCCATATAATCTATTGATCTTTCATGTTCACAGTCATTAACAAGGTCTTCTTCATTTCTTTCATCTTTTGACCCTTTATTCCTCTAAAGCACAGAAGTTAGAACTTTGACAATGCAACTTAAAGTATATACGTAAAATGTTAATTTCAAAAAGCGTATTCGAGAAATGTTTCCTGAATATTCAAATCATAACAGATTCCTCATTGGCCAGCATTTTTACTGTTCATAAGTTCCTCCATAAGATCCCTTTCCAAAATTATACCGCCATCATTATGACGAAATTTCAAGCTTATGAATTTATGCTTAGATGCTAATGACAACTATATTATATATAACCTTAATACGATAAATGTTCTTGCCTGATTATCAGCTCCATCCTTATAATCGTCGGCCATCGTAACACATACAACTTATTAGTCTGTCTCACCAACTGTAAAACACGATTAAAGTGAATTACATCAGCTTGCTCGATTACTACGAGAAATATTAAGGAACGGAGAGGACAAAAAAAAGGAATATATATCTCACTTCGAGAATCAGTCCGAAACACACCAAGTCCGGAGATATACAAAACCTGAAATCCCTTCAACCTTGAGCTCCTCGGAACTAGGATTTAAGTCTACCCCCTCCCGTGTCCCGCCAAGCCGTCACATTTTAAAAAGAAGACCCGCCCTGATCATCCGTACCAAATGTAACATGTCATCGTAGCCCACTCATCAGCTTGTCGCTTGCGCGATATGAAAACTACAATCCCGAGAAGAGTATTCGTTATACGTAATGTAAGTATGCGTTGGATTGTGTTATTAGTGTATTAGGTATGGACGTATGTACTGTCATCAAAGCGTGTAATTTTGCAGCTGAACGTCATCGCTTTCAGAGACGAAAAGATGCTGCACAAACTCCGTACATCAATCATCCCATTGGTGAGTTAGTAGTTTGACATATAGTAACTCTTCAGCTAGCAATATATTTGGTTTTGGAGTGGAGAAGTGTATAGCTGTTGGTGACTGAATGTATCTGTGCTACCGAACAGTGCTGCACTTGATAGTTAGGCTCGTTTCGTCGTTACCCTTCAACTGGTTGCTTCTGGGACACTTATTGTCATTCCTGCGTTTTACATTATGGCATTAAATGAAAAATCGGGACACTTCGAACTTGTTTCAGGTGTTGCGAGTATATTAACTTCTGAAGCTGGTGTGACGGATAGTGCGACGATTGCAGCGGCATTACTGCATGATACTGTTGAAGATACAGCTACTACTTTCCAGGAAATCAGTGGCTTATTCGGCGAAGAGGTACTTTTCATGCTTAAATGCTTTTTGTTAACTGAAAAAAAATAGTTGATGGGACAAGATTTGTCAATTTCAATTTCAGATTAGCCGAATTGTGCAGGAATGCACGGATGATAAGAATCTACCAGTTGCCGTACGGAAACAGTTACAAGTCGAAAATGCAGCAAGACATTCACATAAGGTTAATTTGAAATTTGATATGTCAAAGAAGGAAGGGAAAGGACAGATTTATGTATTTTCTGCTCATTGATTTGGACTATATCGTATTTTATATTTCTTTCGAAAGGTGACTTATCTCGAGAAAAACTCTTTGATTGAGTACAACCAAATGAAATGCTTATCAGTATATAACGTATATTACTCAGTATACAAAGACTAAACACCAAAAATTTACGAGGAGTAAAAGTTGTTGTTCCGAGCTGTATCGTTTTTTCTTAATTCGGTGTTTCAGCAGTGTCATTTTTTGTATCGCATGATTTTCAGTTGTAAATATTCGAAGATGCATTGCATAGATTCTCAAACTAATGATATACGAGCATCTCATGAAGACAGTGCGTATTGAGCGTTTAAAAAAAAATGGAGATAGAAATTGAATGAAAGTAATTGAATTTGGCAATATGGCGGTCTAGTAATATGGAACTGAGCAGTTTTTCTTTTTTAAGTTATACATTTCATGAATATACTAATACGGTATATTTCAGGCAAAATTGATTCACCTCGCGGACAAACTTTATAATCTGCGGGATTTGGAGCGTGCTACTCCAGTTGGTTGGAATGCACAAAGAGTAAAAGAATATTTCATGTGGTCGAAAGCAGTTGTATTGGAATTAAAGGGAACTAACGAGGCTTTGGAGGTTGCCCTTCATGACATAATTAACAGATACTTACGCAAATGCTGATTGGTTTTTCGAACTCCGCAGTTTAAACGAAATTTCGCAAAGCTGATAACACTACAGCATCCGGTTGCTCTAGCAGTAATGTTACGTATGCTGTTATTTGACACTGTGTTTTGGGTAATCGTTTTATGATTCCTTGGTTTTATATATTCATTCGTAACATAACTGTTAATCTGTGCTGTTTTTCTGAAATATATAGATAAAACTGAAATGCACTCAGCTTTCACATTTCAACGAATCTCGATATATTGTATGCTAATTCAATCAATATTCTAAGTATTTTCAAAATATCGTAATGGAAAGACATAAGTCGCTGCAAAATTTTCAGTGGTTGCGCTAAACGTGGAACCTGAAAAAAATGAATTATCATGATAAAGGAATATATTACAAAAGCGTGAAACATTTTTTTAAAGGAAAAGAGAGGCACCCAAATTGTCCTCCCAAAGATCTCGTTTCGAAATGAAATTCATATCCAGGAGGAATGAAATTGGAAAGGTGGATCAGTTGAATAAATCTTTGGTAATCTTACATTGCTTTCTATACAACTAAAAATAAATATCAAATGATTCAACACCGAACATTGCAATAGCTGTATAAAATATTGCAATATTACATGTCAATTTTAGATGTATACAATAAAGTAATTTTACATGAAAGTCGCAAATTGGACAAAAATGATACTCGAAATACTCGACATCATCATATCATTTCAAAAAAATTATATTCATTTTTACATTAGTTATTGCTATTATCATTTCTTTGAGTGAATGAAGGAATATTTCTACAGGAAGCTCTGGATAACCGAAAATTTCTTTAAATGCATACAAATATATTTTGTTGGAGCAAAAAAAAATTAAAGATTGAGTGTATAAAAATGAAAATAATTAAGGATTTACCTTAATTTTCATAGTTACAGTTGTAGTAACACCGTCCGCATTAGGCAACCGCCCGTAATAAACCGAAAGAAAATGATACCCAAAAGCTTCACATTTCGACGGCAATAAAGAGGTAAAAATCTGAAATGAATGAAAAATGCAACAATTTCGTCGATTATTGAGAAGAGAAATGGATGGAAAGGAATGGGAATGAAATGTGCTAAAGTTTATGAAATTTTAAACAAGATGGCTCACATGTCATCTTCTCTACCTGTTAAGGGTCGATCTTCTGTCGCATATCTAGATTTCTCATCTTGACTGCTTTCATCACCTTGCTTGTCTAATTCATAACTGTCATTGAGTGTTTGAATTTCTTGACCGCCAGATAAAATTAGCTGCTGCTCCTGACCTCCATTTTAGGATAGAGTGAGTGCAATCGACTAACAAAGGATGATCAATTTGTTTCTTCTTCCTGGGAGAGTAGAAGAGAAAACTTCTTCAAATTAGCTGAACGATGCAGTACTTTTCGCAGAGGTCATTCGCTCTTGTCGCACTATAAATGTCACATTTAAAAAATGATGTACACGGCGTGTTCGATGTTACAAGAAACAACTATCAGCTAGATTGTCGAAGAAATGTTAGCGAAAATAAAACTGTGTCATTGAGAAAGTGAACGAAATAGCTTGGCCAAGTCATATTTTAGGTAAATAAGTAAATCAAAAAGTGATTTGTTACATCTACCCAACTACAGCAACAATGTCGTATCCTTGTTTCTCATATTAGTTGAATGAATTTTTTCTACGAACCCATCGATTTCCTCCCTTCACTCCCTCTTTCCTTCGTGAACAAAACAATAGTTGGGAGGATTTCGTTACAATAAAGGCCTCATTTGGCTTTGTTAAATCGCAAAAACAAGAATATTCAACACGCTGATAACACGTTGTCATTAAATTAAATTATCCACTTCGATAACATCAAGTTAGTTCAATTGGACCTAATTTTGCAAATTCATCTTACTTCACCACTCGCCTCGTGGGACGATTTTCCCCAGCAACGCCCGTGGTGCCTCCGTCATTCGGACAGTGGTCATTCGGACAGTGGTAACAAGTCGCAGACCGCACTTGTGGCGACTGCAGCAGTTTCTTCCCGATACTTCTCACACTTTGAGAGAGTAAAATTCTCCCAACTTTTTCTTTTCAATTTCTAGCAACGCGCTATTCCAATCTGTCCACCATGCTCTCTTCCTTCTCTCCCTCCACCCTCAACCTCTCGCACTCACACATTTCTCAAAATGCAATCAAACGCTCCCTCCCGCCGCAGTGCTTCTTCACGCACCCCTCATCACATTATGATATGCATCATGCGTAAATGACGTTATTCTCATTAACGGATACTAAATGTCCACTTCTCGTAATACCGTATACTGGGCAAATTGATAGATTGCTCATGCATACGTAGGCCTTACGTGAATGTAAGTCTACGAAAGCGATTAAATATCATTCCATAAACGTTAATGACTTTTGTGCGGAAAGCTAATTTTCTGTTCTCATAAAAATGTTTTTCCTTTCCTCTTTGAGAACTTTTACTAATTATAATTATAAATCACAAATCATCATTTTATGTACTGTATCGTTACAATCATTAACGATTACGTCATATTACTCGTACTGTACTGAGGATGGAAAATGATGATCCTGCGCGAAGTAGCAGTCTAATCAATCTATCTATCCTTTATATCCTGCATTGTGTTATGACCGAATCGTACCCCACTAGTGCTACGTGCTATGTCAAATAACATCTTCTATTTATAAAAATACAAAATGAAGAGGGCGGAATTTTAGAAAACCTGAATACCATCCTTTATTGTTAGCGCAGCAACTGTCCCCACTTCTCCAGGAATGAATGAATGGATGGATGGAGAGAAAGTGAGATTAAAAAAACAGTGACCGATCGATCAGACATACGTCACCCTCTCTGACACAGAACGTAACATCATAGGAGCAGTGCAATACGTGCTTACGCCGAACAAATTTCATAAAATTCATTCCCCGCTCCGTGACAGAGTGAGTTTGCCGAACTTCCAGCGACGATTGTGTAATGCAATTAAGATTGTTGTCACTGATTTATCAGTTCATTGTTACTCTTTCCAAAGATGTATGCAATGAGTGGAAAATGGAAGCTGCATAGTAACATTTATTTTTGTTTGAACGCATTGTGTTTGCAGCAAAATCAGTGGGTCACGTACGTGTGGTATGTGAACGTGCCATGATATACGCTACTCCAAGCAGTGAACTGTGGTATATCATTCGGCGTACAACCTCATGGGTTGGTAGTGAAGTTCCCCGCATTATCACTGAAAAGAAATCGATATTGGTTTGTCTATTAATCTCTTTTTATATTATTGTAAATCAACTGTTTTCCAATCTTATCAAGTCAACCTTAGCGTACGCCAGTGTCCAAACAGCAATCAGGTGCATCATGAGAGCCAATGGTGAGACCTCACCCATTGCCTAATTCACTTAGAGCCAACTAGTTTCGTACTTTAGTCTCTTTTAACTTCCGATTGTTGTTTGGACACTCTGATGTTAAGACAAGTGACTATAGTCCATTACTGCAAATATTTTCTGCATTCCGTTTTTTTTTGTCCTTCCAAACTTCCTTTGCCAGTATAACTGGTTGAATAAATTGAAATAAATGGCTAAACTGTTTGCCTGAAAACTTTTTTTTAATTCTTGACTTTTTTCGGATTGGAAAATCTGTTTCAAACAGTTAGTTTTTTTTTGGCCTTTTCTCTATGTGGGGATTTTTTTTACCAAAAACTTCTTCGGGAGATCGATACTACGCCATATGTGCGGTCTACCACTATACCGTCAACAAGTGGTATAGTGTAACGAATAACGAATTTCCTGGTAATTTTCTGGTAGTCCCAAACGAACACTTACCATTTTAGTAAACCCCTTCAAGGAAAGTCTTTTTTTTGATATATCGATCAATAGAGTGCTATTTATTCATTTCACATTACTTTTTTCCGGTGATTTACAGTAAACCCACATGAGTGAGTTATATGTGAAATTTTGCAAATGACCACTTAATCAGGTCAATCATTCTTTCCATTTTATATTGTAGGAATTAAAAAAGATAGGTGTACTTGTGGTAAATACCGGCACACCATCCGGTTATAATTACTGGATGATAAGGCGCTATCTGCGAGAATTCCTTAGTGATAGACGGGTTATCGAATTACCCCGAATTGTGTGGTGGCCCATCCTCTACATGTTCGTTCTAACTGCAAGACCATTCATCATAGGAAAGCAATACAAGTAAAAAAATTTTTTTTAAAAAAGGAAAATTAAGCTAAAAATTTTTTTAGAAAAAGGGAAATTTAGCTGTGTATGATAAGTGACTCTTAATTGACATGCGTTTTCCTATCATTTCTACAGCTATGATATTTTTATCAAATTCAATTTCATAATGACCCAGTGATTAGGATCAGCAAGAGATGATAATTGAAATATTTAGATCAATTTGGAATATGGCACAGAACGAATCGCCATTACGCACTATGACTCGTAATCAGGCATCTAAATTAGCTAATCGTTTGCGTGATCGACGGGTAATGTTATACCACGGATAATTTTTTCGTAGTAGTGTAGGATTAACGATATTACTTGATCTTAAGTCTGTCTTGGTGAATCTCTATATTCAGAAAGTGTTTCTTCTTTCGATCTAATAATGGAAATAATTTTATTTATGTTCAGATTGTCGTTGATTGGGCATTTCGATACGGTGAACCATCAATCCGTTCCCGAATAAATAAATTGGAAAAAGAAGGTTTCTTTTTTAAGTTTAAATTTGGAAAAGCTAATAAAATTGGAATAGAAATTTTTTAAGCATAAAATTTTTCAGCTTCTGCAATATTACTTTTTACTGAGCTCTTTGTGAAAGAAATTTTAAAACTTTAGGATGTGACAAACTTATCGTCTTTCCCTTATTCCCGCAGTTCTCTGCTGTTACGAATGCTTCTGTTTTTGATGAAGTAAGTTTGTATTATTTTACTAGCTGTTCAATTTAATAGAGTTTTAGAACTTGTTCAGTACTTGTGACCAACACATTTGATAACAAGAAGAAACACTCTTCCATTGTTTACTTATTGTTTACTTTTATTTTTTAATTTTAGACTTGTCGTTGTCTAATGAAACAGCGTCGTCAAATGACTTTATCCGTGGTGCAACCATTTTACGATAACGAATTGTATGTTAGAACAATCCATAAGCATGTGAGTGCAGCCTTAAGAAAATTTCGAACACCACCGCAAGTAATTATTGTTTCATATCATGGGATACCACTGTCATATCATTCCAGTGGCGATCCATACGGGTTCCAGTGCAAATATACAACAAAACTCTTACGGTTTGTATTTAATGAACTTGCGAAAGTAATTTTTAGAACAACACTACACGCATTCCAACTACTTTAAGCATAAATCTGTAATTTTAATTGCGTGACTACGAATCTGTGATTGCGCGACGGAATTAGTTCTGTAAGAATTTCAGGCAAAGATTGCAGACTTTAGATTGTGACTTAATAACGACATTCCAATCCCGTGTTGGACCTGGAGAATGGTTGAAGCCATACACCGAGGATACTGTCATCGAATTGACCAAGTAAATTTATAGGATCAAAGTTAGCATGCATCATCTTATGACATAACATCATAGAAAATTATCATTCATTTTAAAAGATAAATAAACGATGAAAGATTTGCTATTCTTATTTAACAAGGTTGGACTCGTTGAAATTCACTTTAAGGAAAGCTCGAATGACTTTTATTGTTTATTCGTTTTTGCAAAATGTTAAAAGAGGATTTGTTCTTAGTGGCATTCCTGTTAATAATAAAAAGATATTATTATTAACGTGCTGTAAGCTTAAAGCAGATTAAAATCGCTTAAAATAGTTCTGAAACTATTTCATTTATGGAATTGATTAATTAAAATTCTTTGTACTAATCTTTACTTCTTTTCTAAATTTGAGACGTGGAGTGAAACGAATTATGGTAATCGCACCTGGTTTCTTTACCGATTGCATGGAAACAATGGAAGAATTGGAACTTCGACTTGCCGATTCATTCCGGTATTTTAGTTTACTGACTGAGAGTTCGTCGTAGAAATAGACGACCACTATTTTTTATAGTTATACTCGTAAAGTTTCCGATTTCGATTCAGTCCAAATACAAATTTCTAGGAAACATGGTGGAGAAGAATACGTTTATGTGCCTTGTTTGAATGATAGCACGGAAGCAATCGACATCCTTGAATCACTATCTCGGAAACATATCCAATGTTTTCTGTAACTTCCATCAGTTAATAATTTACTTCCAACAGATCTCTTCCAAGTGTACTTACAATGTATTCGAGATGCACTAAACTAGATTAATCTTGCATGAATTAAAGTTGGATGGAAACATTCATTTATATTGTTACAAACTGACGATTAAATTTTCAATTTGTGTAGGGAATCTGTAACTTTTTTTCACTTAGTACTTTACAGTCATATGCAGAAATCTCAGAGCATCGATTAAATGAGATGGCAAAAATCACAACAAAACAAGTAAGCAACGTCGTGAGTGAAGATTGTCTTTGTTGCACACAAAATATATTTCAAACTTTACCGTTTAGCAGTGGTTTTTTAAAATTGAATGTAAAAAGTATCAGTATGTAACTTCACCTTCAAAACTTACGTATTGGCAAAAATGTTATGTTCAAAAGAGCTACCATTGGATGATAGTGAAGTGAAGTTAGTGAGAAATGGAAAAAAATAAGTGAAAGCCATATTATTTCTGGATAGAAGAAGAAATAAGTTCAGCTTGATAAGTAGTAGTTTATCGATGGTAAGTTAACTATAAGTTTAAAATTTCATCGTCCGAAAAGTATTATTTTCATATTTGAAAAATAAATTTTTTTGCTGTTGTCAATAAAATTTTACGAATGAACTTTCAAATTAAAGAAAAAAACTTTAAGCAAAAGCTTTTTTAATTACTTATCCTCAAAAATTGACAATTTATTTAAATTTTAAAAAGATAGGAATGGATCAATTTGTAATGCGGGAAAAATAAACTTCCAAATTCCTCTAATAATTCGAAAAGTAAATCTTAACCTATTGTTTATAAGAATTATTTTTGAATTTGCAACAGAAGAAAGGATTTTAGCTGAATCAATAAATAGCGGTAGAACGAAAGATTGAACTGGAATAAGTGGAATAGCTGTAGAGGACAGAAAGGTAGGGGCAATTAAATAAATGTGCAATGAAAAGGTAGGAATTTCATTGAAATTCTAAACTGTCATTCTCGTGCTCTTCTCACACTCATCCTTAATCTTTTGTTTTAGTTATGATTAATGTTCATCATTAACAGACCTATCAGCAACTCCTCGCTGAATCAACAATTTCACAATTTTAAGACTTCTTGGAAAGTATGTTTTAAGTAGCAAGATGTTGCTAACAGTTTATGTTTGGTAACTCATCAAACTACGAATCATAAATCTACGAAACTGATAAGTCTTGAAAATATACTCATAAACGTTTAGATTTTTTCGGTTTTTTAGCAAATTTTTTGATAGTTTAATTGAACTTTCCAAAAAAAAACGTTGTTTAGTGAATGCATAATATGTCAAGGCAATCATAAAATATCAAATAAGTAGATAAAATTCAAGTATGGCAGTAGCTGTGGTGACAAAGAAATTGCAAATACCGTTAGGATGAAATTACCGCTTTGAAAATGAAGGTATTGTAAATAAGGGTTAGGATGAAAAAATTACTGCTTGCAGTTTACTGTTAGTGCCTTGCGTCGTAATCTTTTTCATCAGTATCATAGAGTTGCTTGTACAATGGACAGCAGAAGCAACACCAACAGGACAGGAAAATGAGTACTGCAAATAGATTCCAATTATTCTGTGTCACGTATTTCACTTCATCCAGGTCGATGATGGGATTCTACTACATTCCGCTGTATTTGTCACCATCGTACACACCACAGCATTGAAAAGCGTCGAAGCATTGGCTAACAAGAAGCATCGAAGGACACAGCTTCATTTATCATTACATAATTAGTTAATATTTGAAAGAGTAAAATTAATATTAAAAATCTAAAACTTACAAGCGACCAAAACAATGGAAGCAATGATAATAGCGATTAATGCACCAGTTGGAATAGCAAATGGACAACAGGATGGTTTCCACGAGCCCAAATATGGCCAAGTGCAGCACCAGTTGTAGCTGTCCCAGTCTGTTGGTTGTGGACAGTAAGCCAAATATCCTGAAATTTGAAAATAATTGTTATCATTTATCGTAATTACGCCGTACATACATATAGTTGGAGCAAATATTTCGAACACTGTAGTTAGTAAGGATAATATTAGTTGAATTGATTAAAAGAAAGTGAGATATCCTCAATACCGTATCCCGATGGACACCACCAGATTTTCCTGTTACCGAGACGTCCTTCGATATAATGTGATAACGGATTGTGTAGCTGACCGCTAACGATATCATCTATAACGAAAAGAAAATTTGCATATCAAACATGGTCAGTAAACAGTCGCATTTTTTTACCGCTAAAGCAATCGGACCAGAATTATGCTCATTCTTAATATAAAAGATGAGAAGGTGAACGACAGTTATGCCGAATTCATGGTGGATTAAGATGCAGTATGACTTGCAAATCTTCTACCAGCGAATTCAAAGCTTTTTTAGCAACTGTAGAAAAAATCAAATTGGAATCATTTTATTGTGCGCTCTCCTATTTTTCATTGGAAGTGGAAAAAAAAACAAATTTAATTTTCGCAAAATTCAGAAAACTGGAATTTAAAAATTACAATGAAATTCAAGGAAAAAGGAAGAGATGGCAGATACTTACTTAATGCCAACATTAAATAACAAGGCCAAATGTTGATCAGTTTACTTGACATTTTCCGTTTCACGGATTCAGTGCTGTTCTGTACGGAATTCCACTCGTAATCGAATTTGAAAATTAAACTGAAACTAGGAGAATATTTTCTTCATTCTATTTCATGCTCACTTTGACCAAGAAAATTACCTTAAGCCAAAAATATAACGCCATCATCATTGTATTCTCATCAATAGCTTTAACTTCTAATTTGCCTTAAACAGCTACCTGTCATCCATTATTGATTTCTAATTTATCTTCAAGAATTGCAATGTATTAATTCTATGAAATTCAGATTTTTCGAATTCTAATTTTGGAAAATCAATGACGAATATAGCTGTTCAATGCATAGAGAACGTGGAAAAGGAAGAGGAACGACGTAAGGCTGAAGAAGTGGTACAATAGAGAGAAGGAGAGACGAACGATACAATGCTATCAGTGATTGATTGATAAGAAGCTGATCAGTAAGAATTGTGCAGCAATATTTCTATTATTTCTTATTAAGGTATGCTGATATAAATAGGTGCAATATGCTAAGAGAGTGATAGAGACATGATAGTCAGAAATTCAATTAAGCTAACTTTCCCTAATTAATTAACGGTAATATTAACAATCATTGTTCTTTGGTTGAGCAGTGGCATAGCGCAAAATTAGCTCTACCAATTTCGCAATTCGTTACATTCCTTCAAACTTTCAATACAATAATCTCTCGTTCCCTCCTCCGTCTCTCTTTCTCTCTCTCTCTTGTCTTAAACTCATACTTAGATGAAAAGGCCTCAAAACGAATAGTAAATCAGGAAGAACTCAGAAAGGTAATCAAACTATTAAATGAAATATGTTAATGTTAAAGTAATGATGAGCAATTGACAGGATGAAAGCCATTCTGCTTATGCAAACACGAAGAAAGCATCGATGGGAACTGTTCCATTCTCTCTCTCTCTCTCTCTTTCTCCCTCCCTCTCTCTCTCCCTCTCTTTCAGCTATCAATGATGAATAAATCCAACAACATACTTTTATTGTAATGAATCACATGAAATGAATCATTAATTTCTTTAACAAGCAAATGGAACACATAGCTTCATGAATGTATTAATAGCGTATGATACATTCTACGACCACGTACGTGTATGTTTATAATTTTTATCAATCAAATAAAATATACACATATATTATTAAATTAGTTATCAAATTTCAAGTTCAATAAAATTATTTTCGACTGCTAAGGTAAAACTATAAGTTAATGAGAGTAATCACTGGGATGATTAAATGTTTTGAATTCTAACATTTTATAATGAGTGTGTTTACTTGTTGTGCCTTGAGGAGCAGACATTTGCCTGGCAAAATAAAACGAAAAATTCAAAAATTGATTAAAATTTCAAAGAGTTAAGTGTGAAATTGACGATGAAATGATCATTCTGTGCATCAATCACTCTGTCGTTGTACTGGAACATATTACTTCGTCCAACAACTTACCACGTAAGATGAAATATCTTTCTGCTCATTTTACTTACGTACATTGGGAATTTCAAAAATGAAATAACTAACGACTGCAAATTGGAATAAATTTGTAGTTTTTATTAAGCCGTTGAATTCCTGAAGTTATCTTTTAATGAATTGGGGGAGTATCTCAGGAGGATTGATAAATGGAATTTGTGAGTTTTTTGTACGGGACGGTGCAGGAGGGTTGAATTGGATGTAGAAGGGAAAGGAGAGAGAGAGAGAGGGAGAGGAGTGGAAGAGAAAGAAAGTGTGCTTTCGTGCTTCGGGATTTAACGGTCGTCTGCTCATCATATCTCACTCCTAAGTAAATAAAACAAATATTTGTCGTGCGGTTGCTTAGATTGAAATACATCAAAGTTCACAACCGCACGTGTAGCTACGACCACTAGTAGTACTACTACTGTCTCTTAATACAGTTTAATGGAGTGCTAAGAAATGTACACAAATCTTGAGAGGGCTATTAAATAGAACTATTTGCTGCTGCAAAAGAAGGAACGTAAGATGACGTAAAGTAAGTCAACATTTCAGTCTTCAATCTTTCCCTTGCGATTAAAAAGCCAAAGATGTAATTCGATGACAAAAACAATGAAAAATAGAAAAACGTCTAAATAAGACAAATTTGCAAATGCATGAAACAGTTGAATTGATTTGTTATAAATAAATATGTGTGCATTAAATGAAATACAAATTCAATAACTGCTAGTTCGACAGATGGTTTATTAGATGGAAAGCTCGAAATTCTTATTCGACTTCATTGCGCGCATTTCATTTCATCTTATTTTTTAGTAAAATGAGTTCTTGTTGATTTTAACAATGATTTCCGTGATGCAAAGATTTGCATTAGGATAAAACAAAGAGTACTTTCAATATTCCAGGTTACTGTGCAGAGCAACTGTTGGGTGATAATTTTCATTGCGCACCAGCTGTTCGTAAGCATCCATTTAACGGAGTACGAACTTTGATCCTTTTCAGAAGAGCGTTGCACATAGTTGAGGGTACCGCGGTGGGTGCGCTCTTTCTGAGGGTATTTTCACTCTCGGGAGCAACTGTGATTTCAAAGACTTTTGAAAGTGTGATATTTTTAGAAGTCAAAACGACTGTAATCTTTCTCCGAAGAGGATTGCAGGGAGTTGCGGTAACTTCGCTTTATTGGCGTTTCGTTTCATATCGTTCTGTTCTTTGTTAACGCTTAGCATTGTTGTTGTTGTATTACGTGTCATACGTACTTCTACTGATTCATTAACGTTCTATCATATCAAATGATGTCACTGTTAGTGTCAGATGATGTTGCGAATGGGATTACGCAGTGGATGGAGAATGGCGAGTACAGGAACGCAAAGTCTCAAATCTGACGACTTGATTAAGAATTTATTCTTGAAAAAGATCAAAGAGTATGAGTCCAAGATGGCTGGCAAAGGAGATGGACTTATAGATGCTACACCTGAAGTAAAATCATCATGTTATCTCACAGAGCGGTTTTAATCTGACTTCAAGGGGAAAAATTAGCTTTACCTTATTGACTATTTTGTTGGAATTGACTTGCTACAGTCACAAGGAAAAACCATAGCTGTCGTATATGTAAGGCTAGACATTGTTTTTTAATTTTTTCACAATTATTTGTATAATGTTACTGAGATCAACTTTGGAGAAACTGTGTTCTCACTACTTCGTGTTCTATAATATTAATTAAAATCGAGATTTGAATAGTACTCCATGACATGGAGTGCTCTTCAAATCTCATTTTAATTGATTTCATTTTTTATTTATCTTCAGAGACTTATTTGACTGGGGTAATTCTATTGACCAATGGTTACTGTATGCCGCTATATTTATTGCAGACACATCGATTACTGGAAGATCAGTTGCACCGCCTAGCCAGCAAGTATCACCTGGAAAGTAAAGAAGTGGTAGATGAATTGCCAGTAAAGCAGCTGGAAACTCCTTCTGTTGAAAGTGCGGTCGCTGTGCTTTTCGAAGGAAAAACAGTTAATGATTGTAATAAAGAATTAGAAAAAGAAATCCAACAATACACAGAAATGCGAAGAAAAAAGCAAGCTGTGGAGGAGGAAGCGCAAAAGCATCTTCAGTCCATCAAGCAGCAGCAGTCTGCTTCAGAAAATCCTAAGAAATAGTTTACCTTCACAAGCAGCTTTTTAATGGTGTTAAATTTAAAAGAATAACCATGTTCTCATTTCATAGGTGATACATTTCGCTATTATGCAAAAGCAGTATGTAAATAAAAGATCCATCTCTGCCTTGTTTTATACGCTTCGCACTGGTCATATACCGCAATATCTTTGTTATGGTGATTTTCTTCCCTCCGGGATTTTTCTTTTTTCGTAGTTATCCTTTGAATTCAGCATTTTTTTAAACATTCGATAAGTAAAGGATAAACTCTTGTCTCCCTTTATCCCTCATCTTATTGAACTAGGGCAAGCATTTAGGGGAGTCATTAAATGATTTTTGTTCCTGTTTGCGAATGGTAATAACATATTTCACTGTGATGTGACGTGAAGGTTTTTGCAAATCAAAAAGAAAAATATTAACGACCATATTTTTACACAGTGCATATTCAGCAATCTAACTGTTTTGATTTACAATAAATTTCCTGTCCTATCGTATGAATTCATTCTAATTCTAATGTAGCTGCTAAGGTTTTCAGTCTTAAACATGCGTCCGTTACGGAATGGGTCCAGCAAATTTTCAAGAAACTGGATTTCTCAAAGGCGAAAAGATAGAAAAAATGCAAAGGAAACCGTTGAATCTATAGTCGCACAATATAACGATTTTGTGAAAGTACGTTTTAGCTTTAAATCAATTTACTGCTCATTGAGATATAAGCGCTGCGTGTAAGCAAGAAACTTTGTATTATAGGAAGATAGCGGGACACTTACTTCATTCTCACAAATGCCATTGTCAGGAGCTACGCAACAAGGTCTTAAAGAAAATGGTTTTGTCAATCCTACTGATATCCAACGTGAGTCGTTGCAGTATTCCTTGACCGGTGCTGATGTGGTTGGTGCTGCCAAGACAGGCAGTGGAAAAACGCTTGCCTTTCTTATCCCGGTCGGTTTTAGTCACAAAATATTTCTAGTTCAAAATACACTCTTCCATAAAAATTTCCGAATCACGATCTTTTCATCTGGAGTCTGTTTTTCGTGTGGTTTTACAGGTTTTGGAATGCTTATGGAGGCAAAGATGGTCGCGCACGGTTGATGGGTTAGGCGCTTTGATTGTAAGTCCAACTAGAGAACTCGCTTTCCAGACATTTCAAGTCTTGAACAAAATTGGAGTTCGTCATCAGTTTTCTGCTGCGGTACTTATTGGAGGTGTGCTTGTGTTTTTCATAACTTTACTGTTTGTGTGTCATCATTTTTTGTTTATTAGACCACTGCTAATGCCTTTCGAGTGAGCGACCATTACTTTTAGCCATTACTTTTCAAAAATAATTTGTCGATGTTTTTCTAGGAACTGATGTAGAGTTCGAAAGTAAGCGAATTGGTTCGGTTAACATTGTAGTGTGTACTCCTGGTCGATTGTTACAACATATGGACGAGAATAGTACGTTTTCATGTGAACAAATGCAAATTCTTGTTATCGATGAAGCCGATAGGATTTTAGATCTTGGTTTCTCAAAACAGGTAAGTGTCATCATAGTGATGAACATGTCCTATAATTTTGGAACACATGTAATACTTTGAGCTCTCTAATTCTAGCAAAATGATTTATCAGACGTAGTCGTTCAAATATTGTTTCTTTTCTGGATAATGATAATAGACATGGCTCTTGTGCGAATGTGCAATCATGAAGTTGCATTGAATAGTCGAATGTTTAATTCATTTACAGATGAATGCGATTCTGGAAAATTTACCGAGTAATCGTCAAACACTACTTTTTTCGGCTACGCAAACGAAAAATGTGAATGATTTAGTGCGCCTGGCGCTTAGAAATCCATTGTACATATCTGCTCACGAAAACGCTCCTCAAGCTACACCAGAGTCCTTGCAACAGGTGAAGTGTTAGTTGATCCTTCTAGATTTTTTCTACTTCCAGACAATTACAGTTGGCTTTTTATAAACATTTTAGAAACACAGGCTAACAGGAATTATACTAAGGAACTCTTTCCTAATTTACGTTTTGCAGTCTAGGCGATCTAAGTGATTTGTGATTCATTTTGTTACTAAAGGATTTAGAGATTAGGTAGCGATTTATAATGGAGGAGTAAAAAGAGTTTCAGAATTGTTACAATTCAATACTTGATTGGAAATGAAGGGGATTTTGCAGAGTTATTTTGTATGCAGTGATGAGAATAAAATCAACACGCTGTGGTCGTTTTTGTTGAATCATCGCAAGAAGAAAACACTAATATTTGTATCATGCTGCAAGCAGGTTATTGTTAACTCTATTCAATTTACACGGCGTATATTTCATTCCTTGTTATGTAATTGGAGTAGTGTTCAGGCACGGTTTTTAACTGAAGCGTTGTGCCATCTACGACCAGGCTTTTCACTAATGGGATTATGGGGTACGATGAATCAAATGAAACGTTTAGAAGTTTTCAAAAAATTCAACAACACAACAGCTGGAGCTGCAATGATTGCTACTGATGTTGCTAGTCGAGGACTGGACTTTGCCCGTGTCGACATTGTATTACAGCTGGACTGTCCTGTAGATGTTGATGATTATATTCATAGGTTAATTTTTTGTGCATATTTCCATTTAGAATTTTTGCAATTTTTTCGTGCTGAAGTATAAGGGATTTTGATATTTATGTTATTCATCATGGCAGGAAGCTTAATCAATTGAATGCTACGTTTAGGGTAGGACGTACAGCGCGAATGGATGCGAAGGGAGAAGCAATTTTGGTTCTCACACTAGCACAAGAACAAGCCATGCTGACACGACTGCAACAAAAAGGCATCCCAATTACTAAAATTAGGTTTGTTTCTCAAACTTCAATGTGGAAGAGAACTAGAGAGTTTAAAATTTGACTTTTTATTCCAGTGTCAATGAAAAGCAAATAATGGATATCAGTAGACGTTTGCAGTCAGTAATTGCACAATACCCGGGAATGAAGGAATTCGCTCAAAGGGTTTGCTTATTAAAGACATGATAATATCTTTACTATTCGCAGAAAATATTTTCAGTTCTTATTTTTGTGACATACATTTCAGAGTTTTGTGGCTTACATTCGGACAATTTATCTGATGCGGAATAAGGATGTTTTCAGTTTGGAAACGATTGATCTCGCGGCACTGGCCAAGTACTGACAATTGATTGTTTCCTGTTACTTCAGAAATTCATATCCATTCTTTGACAATGCTTATTCCTCATTTTAAATTCTGTTATCTGTAACATTATTCTTCCCACATTAAATGGGTGTGTTACGTCTCCCAATTACTTTATATTTTCAAAGATGTTTCAAAGATTTATTTTCGAAGGAAATGGGTAAAATACGTAGCTAAGTTATCCTTGTTAACGGTTTATAATCGTTGACTTTCACATACAGCTTTGCATTGCAGTGTCTTTTTTTTCTTTACAGATCCTATGGACTTGCTGCGACACCGCGCGTTCGGTTTTTGAAACGAATTGCTAACAAACATCAGAACTTACACGCAAACACAAGTCGAAAACATGAAGGGGAGAAAAGCGCTAAGGAATTAATGGAAATGATGATTTCAGCTGCAAACACAGGAAAGGAATTGTTGGCAATGGTAAAGTTATCTTCTGTATACTTTTTGGATTATTAGATTTGTTATATACTTATTTGAATTATATTTCAGGAAGATGGTGATTATGGTGGTGACATAGAGAAGGACGAAATCGACTTAGGATTAGGTACAAGTGAAAAAAATACAGTTGAGGGAGATAGGCAGAGCGATTTGAGCCCAAGTGCATGCGGTAGTGGCATGGATGAAGATGAGGACGATTTTCTGAAAATAACTCGCAAAAACGTGTTCAATATATTTCCGGACAAAGTTGGTTATGTGGAGTTTTCGACAACTTAGTTTTCACTGCAAAAATTGTTTAAAAATTTTAATACTGCCTTTTATGGAATAGAAATTGGTGAATGCTTATTAGTTATGACATTAAGATTGCTGAGGTATTGGAAGAACCGAAGAAGGAATCGAAGAAACTTGTGACACGTCATGCATTGGCTAGGAAAATTCTAAAAAAAGGAGTGAAGTTGGGTGTAAAAAAAATATTCACAGACGATGGAAAAGAAATCTTGGTATGATCATACCCTTATTTAATAGCAATTCAGTTCTATTCACTATGTTTTTCAAATTGGAACAACTGTTCTGACTTATATTGCGATGTATTTGCTTAATGAGACAGATGTTTTTGAATTTTGTAAACGTTAGGTCAAATTTTGAATTTTGCTCTGACGATTTCTTATCCAATCCGTACTTTTTTTGAAGGAAGGTAGAACGTTTCCTACAATCGTTCCAAACGATAACGAATTAGTTGGTCTAAATTTAGAGGACGCAAAACGTCAAATGGTACGAATCAATCAGGTTGATAAGATAACATATAAAGAGAAGCAAAAGATGTGGAGAAAGGTGGTTATTTCATCCTCTTAGATTCAGTTATTATTTGGTTATTATGTATTCATTTAGTCCAGCTGCTTGTTTTTTTCTTGCATCTTTCAGGCGAGAATTTCTGTTGATAGCAATCACGGGAAGATTCTGAATTTATATTACAATGGATTTTCTTTCGTTAACTTTTTAATTGATATTGGTATTAATTTAGAAAAAGAAGGAGAAGCAGAAAGATAGAATGAGGAAGGCACAAAGCAACGAGGGTGGAGTGGTATTGGATTTGGGAGCTGAAAGGAATGATTCAGATGACGAACTTGATTTGTCTTGGTTGCCTGATCCTGACAAGCCGAAGAAATATGATGAAGAATGGAATGAGCTCGAAGACAATGCTATGGAGGACTATAGAGTATGCGATTTGATGAGTACTTTTCCAAGTTTAGTGCTATAGTAACGTATTTATAATAGATTTAATAATGCATATTTTATGGAGTTTAATAAATTTATTTTACTCGAAAAATATATCTTGAAAGATTCTTCAGTGGTAGTAAAATGGTCATCCGTCAATTTCATAATTTCTATTTCATGATTTTGTTTAGAATGAAGTCAGTGATGAAGGTATTGATAATATTAAAATCAAATCGATCCGAAAGCGGAAAAGGGAATTATTCGATGACGAAGAAAGAGCGTTGGCATTGTTGCGGACATCTTAATCATCCAACAAGATTCTTCATTTATTACATTCTATTTTTCTGTAGTAAATATTTGTATATGAAATGAAATATGGATTTGTTGATGTGCAACTGCGACTAAAAATAAAATAATTTTCTGTCTTTAAGAGGTTTCTGTTCTGTTCATTAACTGTTGTTTTCTATCCAGTACTACTTACCTATCGACTTAAACTCAATACCTTACATTAAATCTATTATTTTTTTGACAACGTTTATTTTTGACATAATTACGGGAAGCTATCGTAGCATAGCAGACATTAAATCTATTGCAGAACAAAATGGTGGAGTCTTACA
Source organism: Litomosoides sigmodontis (assembly GCA_963070105.1). Lineage (NCBI taxonomy): Eukaryota > Metazoa > Nematoda > Chromadorea > Rhabditida > Onchocercidae > Litomosoides > Litomosoides sigmodontis. The sequence goes on along the minus strand of OY718803.1, from coordinate 7,841,844 downwards.
AGCCGTCAGCTCGAATTATGAGCGAAAAAATGGAAAGACGCTTCTCGAAAGACGTATTGTATTGGCGACGCATGGAGGTTGGCTTACCGATTTTACAAACAATGTAGTCGATTATAGAAAATTATTCGTTTAGAAAAAAATGCATTTCAGCGTTTGGCTATTTTTCAAGAGCCAGGTAATATATCCAGTACGTGCTTCTCCCCAACAGATAGCAGTAAGGTCGCCAGTACTTCTTCTGTCAAGGTTCGTTGTGTTTATGTTTTCCTTTTTGAGACTTGTTTTGAAAATATTGTGCAGGAATCGAATACCAATGCTATATAAAACGAGAATTTATTCAGCTGGCAGTTTATGATGCCACAATTTGTGAACCTCTGGCAACGTACGGTCGTTTCAAGCAAGCCGTTTATGGGGCAAGATTTCGTCGTGATGGTAAACTATTAGGTGTGTTTTTTTTAATGCCTGGTTTTACCGTTTTTTTATTTTTTGAAGAATTTTCAGCAGCTAGAGTTAGATGGAAGATCATTTGCTGTGGAATTTTTGTCTTCTGAAATTATGAAAACCTGAAGTACTGCAATGGAACGTTTACAATATAAACAGTGCATTGCATTACAATTTAATGTTCCTCTATTTTCAATAGTTTCAAAGTTATGGAGCACTGATACGTTATACTGAAGGACTATAACATCATAGAAACGGGAATACAGTTGGGAATTATATCAGTTAAGAAAGGTGGAGTGACTGTTATATTTTTCTATTAAAATGTTTTTAGCTGTTGGTGGTGAAGAAGGCAAAGTTCGTATCTTTAGTATACGGAAAGAGACATCCACTTCTGATGGAAAAAAAACTCCGTTAAGAATTTTCAAAGCCCACGAAAGCGCAGTCCATACCGTTTGTTTGCATTTTCATCTTAGTTGTTTCTGTACGAGTATTTATTTTTTTTTTTTGTCCTTTTTATATGATGAAAGTTCGTGTTGTGTTGAGATTCACTTTCTAACCAAAAATTTATCTTTCAAATGTATATACGACTGCCAGTATCTAACAGTCGCAGCAGTTCTGCACGCAACATCATTCTTTGATCTTTCTTCATATTTCATTTGATTTTTCAGGTAGTTTTTACAAGATCCGGAAGAACACTCATAACAATGGGTGATGAAGGTTGTATCAAATTGTGGGATATTACTGAAACAAAGTCTACTCCGTTGAAAGTGTTCGATACTGTCCATAATGATCATATTCGGTGCAGTGATGCCTCTCTCTCTTCTGATCACCTCTTCGTAAGCGGTAATGATTTGTTTTTGTTTCTTATAAGCAGGTTGATGGAGGACCCAGTTACTATAATATTTTGGTGATTTGCTCTATTTTGCACTTAATACTTAAATCATGTCATAATCGAGTTCCATTTTTCGCTTTATTTGGAAAAAGAGGGAAAATTTATAACAGATCCGTAACTTCTGTTTTCCAGGTTCGTATGATCACACAGCGAAGGTTTGGAACGCTGAAGCAGAAGGGAATGAGCCTCTAATGTTTGTGGATCATGGCTCACCAGTGGAACAGGTTCTGCTTCTTCCCGGTGATGCGTTCATTGTTACGGCTGGTGGTCAGTTCATTAAAATTTGGAATATTGCTTCTGGTGGTATTTTGCATAATACTCTTCATCATCATCACAAAACGGTAGGCATGTTGTGTCTGAATAAAATTCCAGCAAATGTTCTTTCATTTTCTGACATATGACTCCCCATCATAACCCTTATAAAATTTTTTCCAGGTAACTTCACTTTGCCTTGCATCGAAAGGTACTCGTCTTCTTTCGGGCGGTCTCGATAAAAAAGTGAATGTTTTCAGCCTCGATAGTGGTGATTATAGGCTGCTGCATTCATTTAGTTTACCTGCTCAAGTATGTTCAGTGATTTTATGAAATGCATTGTAAGAACGTTGGGATTAAAACTCTTTAATGGAAACTATTGTATCAGTTTTGATGCTTTAAATTCTTTTTTTGAATATTATTAGTAGAGCAAATTTTTTGTTCGATGCTTTACAACTCTACCCTTTCTTCATTTATTCATTTATTTGAGGTGCTGACACTGTCGATTTCATCAAACGATAAGTTTATGGCTATAGGTATGGGTAATTTACTGCAAATTTCCGTGCGGAGTGAACCAGGAAAGCTAGAAGAATCTTTAGATGCTGCACGAAATGAACATGCAGGACTTGAATACCACAAGAAGTACTTTTTGCAGAACTTTCGAACTTTCTCGTATTTTCAAATTTTGGCATATTGAAAATGTACGGACATGTTCTATACTCATCAATCTGACGATGTTTTATTTGCAACGTTAACTTACATTTCATCACGAAATCGCAGTTTTATTATTACTACAGTGCCTCATTTTAGAATGCGTTCAAATACGCCTATCGTATACCAACAACTTCGAGGTGAAACTGTAAAAAAGGCGGAATTCACAGCCACTCGTGTTCCACAGGTTTTTTCTTCATATCTTGGTTTGGTCGTGTACTTTTCAGAGTGTTAAGGTAGAAACTGGACCGAATTTTTTCTATATGTATTTGGTTATTCTTTTATTTATGGATGGAATTTACATCAATATATGTTTGATTTCAGGCGAAATTGAATAAAGTAGATTTATTATTGAGACGATTTAAGCACTGGAAAGCGGTTGATGTTCTCTTTCGCGAAAAACATTATAAATCACGTCCTGATATTATCGTTGGAGCGCTAATGCAGGTTACACTTTTTGCTTTTACTGTTACTCATTTCTCCTTTACCAATTACAACACACTATAAATCCTTCAAAATATCTCCCACCAGCCATTTATCTTATAGGATATGTCTGATCAGCCTTAATCTCATTAAGGTATTGACAATAACAATGTTACTTAAAAATTAGAATATGCGCACACCTTTCTTTTTCAGATTTATAAACGTGGTGCATTAACGGTGGCATTGTCGGGACGTAAGTCAGACACCATACATCCAATACTTGCCTTTTTGATGCAGAATTTCTTCCGGCCAGAGTATCTGCATATATTGCTCAAAACAATAACCATTATGTGTGGTTAGCTTCTTCCTCATCTTATCAGAACTTTTCAAACTTTTAATTTGAAATTAATTGTTGTGGGTCCTGTTTTCTTCAATTGGCTGATTTACTTTTTATTTTAATTAATTGGAGAAAAGTGTGGTCAGTGATAGTTCAGTGGAGTACATGTTGTTAAGTGTGTTAAATGACTTGAACAACTTTTTCAGATATTTATGGGAATGAAAATGTTGATGAAAAAATCGCTAAAATGTTTTCCAAACTTCATCGTGCAGTCCAACGGGAAATTGAAATCCGCAACAAGTTAACTGAGGTAAACAATTAAAACTTTTTATCTAGTGTTTAACTCCGAAAATAATTTTTCGTGGCACATTTATAGTCAATCGATATCACCTGATAATAATATGTGTAAGTTACATATTTTAGTTACGTGGGATGTTGGATATGCTCATTCAAGTGTCACAAATGAACACGGGGAAACTGATGGATAATCGGAATGACATTAGAGTTTTTGGTGAAGTCGTCGTAACTCCCATTCCTTTTACAATGGATGTCAATGGACGAAACAAAGATAACGGTCTTTCTAATAGTACTGCTTAAAGTTATCTGTGGAAAAGTACTTCAACTTTTAGTTTAGTATAAAAATAAAGTGGAATGATGTGTCGTTTTCCCCTTTATAGTGAAGTATTGCCTTTTCTGCTGTTTTTGTGCCCCGTCGGTAATAACACGATATGAAATGTTAGGTATTGTTTGGTTGCGGAGCTCCTCTTGCTTTTTAAAACCAATTTTAAGTCCTCACGGCTCTTTTTCGGTCTTTTCACTCGAATCAATAAGCGAATTTTAATTCATTTAAGAACGAAGACTTAGTATTTTCGGAACAAGGAAAAGAATAATAAAAGGAAGGATAGTTAGAGCGGTGTTCTGGAGTACTTTTCCAGTGTTATTACAGTAATCAGTTTGACAGGTGCATTCGGCACCTGCACCTCCTTTCCAGAGAACGCTGGTTTCACAGTATTCCATTAATGGTTCACTCGTTTGTTGGCACATTTTTTGTACTCGTATAAATCCTAAAATAACTTTTTAACAGTTTTTATGCTTTCTCTCAGTAAATGTTGATTTTACCACTGTAATACTCATTATAAAATCTCCATGAAGACTTTGAATGACCAAGACATACATACAGATTTTTATTTTTGTGTAGCACTGAATAATACAGGTCCTATATTATATGACACAAAAAATGTCTTATTGTTTTTAATTTGTTGAAGATGTATGAGAATATTTCATGCATTTCTTGAATTAATAGAAAAGTTTTGGATATTCCCATAAGAATAATTTTTAGCCAAAGTCGGTGCAGAATTGACTGGAGCATTTTCCTTCCATTAGAATTGTCTGAATCGAAGGATTTTCGTTTACCGTGCCTCCTGATACTTACCATCAATGAGGGCAGAACGTTTAATGCATGCGGTACCGACACATGTTGACCCAAAACAGTTAACCTCTCCGATGCTGTCGCACATGTAACATACCAACGAGCATCCTGAATTACACCTTGTTATTTATCCTGAATTTGTTGGCCAGCGATCTATATATTTCTGATTTTGTGGATTTAATTTTTATAAAAGAGCTCTCAATGAAACATCCCGCCAAAGGTTCCATCTCGCTAGAAGTATTTTGATCGAAAACAATTTCTTTCAACTGAAATTTCGGATGGTGATAGAGTTAATAGAACTGGGATGCGATGCCTAAGGTAAGGGTGAAAGTAGTAGGACTGCTGCTGCTGCTGCTGCTGCTGTTGCTGTTGCTGTTGCTGCTCATATTTGACTATAACAAATGACTTTTGTGGTAGTTGAAATTGCTCATACTTGCTTGTGACAGATAACAATGATAGTATTACTATGAAAGATGGTAGATTTCCGCCATCACCAACACATACTAGTCGCGATAGAAGTGATACAAAATTGGTATAACCTTGTGGAATGATGCTGTAAAGAGTGTTGAGAAAGAGTAGGGTCACTGTAAACATATGAAGAAATTAGGTAAATGATGGATTGCTGCAACTGAAGCCACGAGTAAGTATTTACTCTTATATAAAGTTATAAGAAACTAGTTCAACTGGCACGATCGAAGAGCCACATAATAAAAACATGTTTTTATAAGCCCACCCAAAATTCATCGCAAATTTTAGACGACACTTTACCTTACCATACATACATTGATGATTACTTGAATACTCTATCATCACTTGCCGTTACAATTCCTTTATTATTGCTCAAATTACAATACAATTATTAATTACGTGAGATTGAGGGATTCACACGAATCACGTATTATTTACAGGGAAGTCATATATATTGACGTCTTGTATCAATCATAGCAAACAATGATCATGTTACTTCTATGTAACTATTTTATCCTTTAATTTCCAAAAGGCAGACAGACAGAGAGGGAGAGAGAGAGAGGTAATATGTGTGTGTGTCCATTTCTTCAATTCACAAATAAATTAATGATAAAAGGGGAAAGCCCCAGCTCAAAGTGTCAGTAATTTGTGAAAAGTTAAAAAAGGCAAAGCAATGAATGGATTAAAAGGAGAAAGAAAGTTAACTGAGACGATACCGTATCCGAGGAGTATTCCTGGCGATTAAGTACAATAAGCTGTGGAGAGATGGAATAACGAACGCTTCTCCGATATTTCATCCACTTCATTTTGATTGACTGAGTGCTTCATTTCAGTTTGTTTTCCTCAACTCAAATGATTATCACATTGTTTACACTGTAATGATAACAGTGATGATGTGATAACAGGCTTATCCCACCCAATGATGCATAACTTTGTCGTAAAATTTGGAAACATTTCATCGAAATGAAAAAAGGGAAGGAACGTCTTGTTCGATGCATTTCTGTTATTGCTTCATTTGTGAAATTTTTTTCAATAAATTTATATCAGTAACATTTGAAATTTCACTCCTTTTTCCTAGGAAAAAAGTGCTGCCAACTAGGATTGGAGCGACCTGAGTCTCAAATGATCGGATTGACCTGAAAGAGGAATGCTACGAGTGATGAGAGGAGGAGATGTGTTGATGAACGTAAGTTAAGCTAAATAGACAATGATAACACGAGTAAAGGAAGGCGAAGCGATTGCGTTATATTGCGATAGCAATAAGCTGCTTCTCCTCGAAAAATTAACTGACGTGAGGTGACAACGAACACATTCTTCAAAGATATCGGCCGCCTTCTATTTTACAACAGATGTACTGTAATGAGTACTGCACAAACAACATCATATTCTTCTGGTCAACACCTTTCGATATTCATTGAATTAATATATTTTATTTTATTGCATCTTCTAACACTTTGATGGACTGTGGTCTGTCCCATTCGGCTATTCCGAATTTCACAACATTTCATTTCCAATTTCTGCAATATAACTGATCGGATGCGTGTAGCACAATGCATGGTTTGGAAATTTTATAATTTTAGTTAAGGCACTTAGCCAAATTAATGAGTGCGCAAATGGAGTAAATGATATGAATTAGAATTTGAGCGAACAATTTTGCTATCACAGATTGAATTACGAAAACATTTAAGAGATTTTTCAAAATTTGCAAGATTTGTTTTGTCTTTTCCAAATATCCTAACAAATTATACAGCTTTTTTAATGAATGTAAGTCAGTTTGAGCGATCGTAAATGTGTCGAAATGATTTAAAACAGGTAGAACGGGGCGAACTGAAAAATAAAACGATAAAGGTCAAGTGACGAGGAGCCTCTTCCAGAATTGGAAGATAAAGACCACGCCCTTGGATGACTATCGTTCAGCTAAAAGAGTTACGTTGAAAATATCAACATTCCTTGACGCACATTCTTCCCCGTCCCACTCTAATGTGGTAGTACCAACATTTGCTTCTTACTGATAAGCATTTCCTTTTTCATTTAAAATTTGATACTTTTAATTAATCATTAATTTTTCCAGCGTTTTTGCAACTAACGTAGGGGAGACATAAAACAGCAAATCTTAATTTAATTTCTTAATACTCTCTCAGTCATCAGTCCTTTATGTGTTCAATCATTGATTCCATCAATCCATCAGTTAGTCAGCTATTAGTTCGTTCTTCTATTAACTGTTAAAAAAAAAAAAACATTGAGGTGACTAAAAGTGAACAAAATAAAAGGATGAGAAATGGAATATCAAATAAAATATCACTACAAAGTGTATGCATGAAAAGAAGAAATCAATCGAATCGAAAGGTTTGCAGCTCTTGATATTGTAAACGTGTAGGGTATTAGCACTTTTTAATTTTAAAATTTCTCTGAACAGATTTAAAAATTTAAAAAGTACTTGAAATACGATCAATTTATTTAATCTAAATTGACTGCTAGGAGCGGCGACGAAATGAAGAGATGAATCTTGCGTATGCTCGATTACAGCGCTGCGTACCGCACATTCCGCATGATCAAAAATTAGCGAAAATTAAAACTTTACGCCTTGCCACCCTTTACATCAAACATTTGGAGGCAGTGATCGATGGATCTGTTCGAGTGTGTTTTCTTTTTAATTGTTCGATAACTGATTGTATTTCCGATACGATTACAAGTTTTCTTAGAGGAAACATTGCATTTCAGATGTAATCCTCTCCTAGATCACAGTTCTTTACTTGTTTGTTTAGTTTAGCAATTTAACAAGCAGTCAACCAATTAGGAACTATCAGAGAAATTTGTTTGAAAAGATAAAAGGACGAAGATTGGAGAGAAGGAGGCTCTCTCGTTCTCCTCTCGCACTTGTCAATCATTTCATGGATTCTTTTCTTCTTCACTTGTAGGTCCGTTCCTCATCATCGCAAGAGTTACGACCACTTGAACTGGAAGATTTTGCATCAATTGCAATGGCTGAAATACAAGCGAGGAATAATTACAAAGGTAAAGAAATATTATTTCATCCCTCTCTCCCTCTCTTACTCTTTCTCTCTCTCTGTCTCTGCCTTTCTAGTCTTATCCAGCTAACTCATTTGACACATTTGCTTGTCACATGAAGTGGACAATAATTGATGAATATGATCGGCGCATGCTTGTTCCTTTCGTAATATTTTTTGAAATGTCTCTAATTTGTCAAAATTGGATTTGAGTTGAAACGTTATCACACTATCTGCTGAAACATCATAGCAATTCGCATCAACAAATCACTTCGACTTCGATTGCTTATAATGAATAATCACTGAATTAATTAGCAAAATGATTTAGCAAAGCGAGAAGTTGAAATTTTGTCGCTAACAACATTCCTCGTACCTGTTGTGCTGAACGACGACTGCCATAAATTAGCAAATCATAGCATATATTGAGAACAGTTGCTAATTTTTTTTAATGAATAATTGCTCTAATTAATTAATTGATTCTTCTGCTATCCAACATACTTCAAGTGTTAAGGTTTTAAAAAAAACCTTAAAGCAATAAGTAAATTAATTTCAAAGTTTCGAACTGTAGTTTGACTTCCTAGCTTCAAGAGAAAGGAGTAAGAAGTCCTAGAAGAGTTATGTCAGTCTTTTCTCCTGCCACATCAAATGCCAGTTGCTTGGATATTCGTTAATTAAAAGAGCAAATTTAAGATCTAGCAGAGAAGGAATTGCAACGCGGCATTCGAACTGAAGATATTTGTCGACAAACCGTACCGGAACGCTATGCATTGCCGGAGTTGCCACTGGAAAATCCTTTCACATCGGTGGGACAATCTTATCCAACATCTCCGACGGTGGTGTATGACAGCAACAATGCAACTTCTCCGTTAGCGATTCATAATAATCCATCTCAAATTTCACCCTTCCCTGCACCCTACACCACCGATAACTTGCATTACCTTCCTTTTCCGAACTGAAATCACCCGAGCGTTGCTTCTAATTTCAAAATTTTTCATCAATTAGAAAAGTACTATTTCGTTGCTTATATGTGTATTGTTTAAAGTATTCTTTTTTGCAACGCATAATTTCAATTTTTGCCTGAGAATGTGGGAGAGGTGGTGTTTCGCTGGAGGAGTGAAATAGTTTTCGCATGAATTTACTACTACTACTACCACTCCTGCTGCTGCTACTGTCCACTCTCCTCCTAATCCCATTTACTTCAACAGCCCTGAGAGTAGCACCCTTGCGCCATCGGAAATCATAAACAATTTATCATCTGAAGAATGAATGGGACAACAATCCACAGCACAGAACAATGTGCCAATAGGTCGTGAACTTGAGGAGCAGCAATGAAAAAAGTATTGAATTACGCATTTACCCCATTATAAACATACCATACACGCAAGTGACGTAATTCATCCACTTCTATTGAACAGATTGTTTGAATTGTATAAAAAAAAAGAGAATGATAAAGTAATTTCAACGAGATTATCTGCGAAATAAGAAGTAGTTTTAAGATATAAATGATTTCTAAGTAATTGTAAATGACCATATTGCTGCACCGTTTTACACGTAACGTAACAAGTTGATGACCAAAACTTGAGATAATACATTGTGGATATGATGATTCTACTGCGGCAAGTATCATTTAAATAATTTAGACGGTGAGTGTTCATTTGATAATTAGCACATTTATAAAATCATCATTGATAATATTTCAGATAACGGGTAGTCTCTTTTATAATCGTCTCTTAATCGAACTTTATTTAACGTTTTATTTTAAACATGATAGCTTTAATTTACCTTTTTAAACTCGCTTCCTTCATGAAAAACTGCAACTTTTTAATATTATTTAGTATCACTAGCATTAATTTTATCATTATTATTATCATTATTAAAGTAATTGTTTACTATTTATGAATTCATATTTAACAGTTATAATTTGGAAAAGCTTTAATTTTCCAACTTTCCGTTTTCCATTTGATTCCACCTCTTTCGTGCTGCACGGTAAGCTATGTGCACCATTTTATCACAAAAATTTCAGTTTTAAAAGTTTCCCATCATGGGAATTTATCACCGTAAAGAGAAAGCAATTCTTTGTTTACATTAAAAAGACGCTCGTGCCATCAATGACCCACAAGTAATCCTTCTTGGGAATTCTCTGTCCCCTGTCCACCACATCCACGCGCAATAAATTCTTTGATAAATCCCCGAAATCTTCTCGGGAATATCGGTGATGACCGAGTTGAACTGTCTTCTTTTAAGTATGAAATGCACTCATTTACTATCAACGCCAATTCATTCCAACTTTGTCAAAGTAATTACCATAATTAGAATAAATATTTTACGCAAAAATTACATTCAAGAAAAGTTTTTTCTAAGATATGTAAACGAAAATAACTGTAATTAAGCTTAATTAATTCATTTACTACACTGATCACAAGATAGATGATGTAGCGATGGTCGGAAAATATTAAAATCGCTAACAATTGAATATCATTTGCAGTTATTAAGAGATGTTTTAGCGGTGACGAATACTTTTTTATACTTTAATTAATTACTCTAAAATTTTAACTGCAACAAGACAAGTAATTCTATAAGGTAATAAAGAAAATTTAATGGTTGTCGGGTATTAGCTTAATCCTACTCCATCGCATTTCTTGTAGTAACAATGTGCGAGCTCAGCTTTCGCTAGAAGCATGGATTATAACTGTTAAATGCTCTCAATATGCTTATTATCTTAATTAAGCTTGATATAATTGAATTTAAACATAAGATAGATTGCTGTATCAAAGAGACTACCGCTCTCTACTTATTCATGAGCTACAGCAGTGTAAAGTAATTCTGTCATAAATCAACTAATTGATGCAAATACCTGAACAAGTCTAACTAAAAAGGTGACTTAAATTTTGTTAAATTTTATGAAATATGCTTGTGAAATTCAATGTTAAATTAAAGTGAAATGAAATGTCAGGTATAATTGACGAGTAGTAATACTGCATGCCACATCAATCACCACTTTGATATCCATTTAACGCAACAAACGAGGAGGAATGGATTACCTTCCAATTGACACGCAAAAATTGACGGGAATTATCACATTTGCTGCTACGTAACGCATTTCAGGCCAACCAATGTTTTCGGCCTACTTCCATTCGCTCTTCGCACTTTGAGAGTAATCCGACAAGTGGTAACTTCGTATTTTCTTTTTATCGCTTTTAATCCTTGTAAAAGACTGGCCTATTCGAGCCTATTCGAACGAATGGTTGAAATTAAATTGAGGGTGAGGTGGAATGAACAAACAAATAAACAATCATTTCAGATAGCCTTGAAATCCCTCCTTAATATTCGAATAGCTTTTAACTTACGGTTCCATTTAAAAGTGAATAATAGCTTTCTTCATTAATTCAATTCGATTTACTAACTAACAGATATGCTAGTGACAAATACATTATCTCTTTCACAGAGAGTTCAGTTAGGTGCAAATGAACCATCTGATTGCTGTTTGAATTTTTCACTTATTTGAATTTAAATTGTTCAGTTAGGTATTCGTTTCATCTATTGTTCCGGTATGATATGGAAGTGAATTAGTAATACAAATTACAAATTTGCTAATTTGAAAAACAATAATAACATCTTTTTTATTAAATATACAGTTGCTGGAAATTAGTGAGAAAAATGATATTCCCGATAAATCGTGCCCCTAAACAACGCAAAACACCAGAAATTTAAAACGTTGAAACCACGCGAATACTTTCATCCATTCGACCCTCAGTTTCTTGCTCTGACTTTTCCCTTGGGTCGCAAGCACACGTTCCATGAGCGCACTCAGCCGTAAACTGAATTTCCCACTGCATCATCTATGTATTTATTTGCGCACGACGTATACAAATCTGTATTGGAAGTGTAGTGGCTGATGGACTATGTTGGCGTGAAACAGTTCAGAGTTCAATTCTTCCATTGAGCTTTCCCAACTGGCTGAATTCTCGGCAGTGATGCTCACATAGGCTTGAATTTCTTCAACTGATGCAAGCAACTGCGGAAAAGCAATCTGAACTGAGCCGAGAAGTGCAATAATGAGGCGCAATGATGGGTAGAATTCCGCGAAGCGAGGTTAGTCAGGAAGACATGCCTTGATTTGAAGGAGTTTCCTAATTTCGGATCCAACAAAAACTTGGTGGGAGGGACAAACAAAAATTGTTTCTACCATTGAAAATATCGGGGAATAGTTCCGCTTAGAGACTACAGATTATCAAACGCGCATTCCTGAACTTCAATAGTTTCAACTTTAAGAAAGTATAGTTTAACAATTTATTAAAGCATGTACATATATATATATATAAATATATATTCAGGACATAAATGCTAAAAACAAATGTTGACTAACATTATGCTTGCATCACAAAAAAGGCAATAAAGAGGAATGTGGAGAGGATATAGAAAAGAGTCAAAATGCAGTAAGATTTTCAAACTTCGAATGTCCAACTTCCAGAAGCCTGGAAAGTTAGTGAGGATGTTAATAAAAAATAACATTGATTGCTACAATGACTACAATTGCCAAGATTCTTCAAAGGCACAACGATAAAAATACATTGAAAATATCACCCCATTGATCAATACACCAAATAAACAACATAAAGTTCTCCTAGGATTAAAATTTATTTTTATAATATGCCACTCTCAGAACAGGATCTCATTTCCTATTTCAGTGAGGGATCGCGCAAGGTAATAGAGTAAACAGTAGACTAGATATCGTGACCGCCATTTCTGCTCTTCATAAAAAAGCCTGATGTAAAAACCTTCGCCTTAATTAAAGTGCATAACTATGATAATAAACTATCCTCTAAACAATTGTTTCCAAAAATTTACATCTTTGACTACAAGCGTGAACTATGCTTACTGTACGAAGTTTTAAAACAGTAAATATAGTTCAAGGGCTATGGTCATGCTTAAAACCAATCTTCAAGATTGTGTAAGAGACCTGGAAAACGATGCGAGAGATCACGGACCTAACGTGGACTTATAATACCTTAGATCTGAAGAATTAGGAGATCTCGAACACTTTGGGCCAAAAAAGGATGTAGGAGATTTTGGACTCATTGGAGACTCTGGTGGCGAGATCCGAAATCGCTTGGCTTCTGGCGACAAATTCTCAGGTTCAAGGTTATGAGATCGTTCGTTTCGATTTGGTTTCATGCCATGTTCTTCGTAAAATTCATTGTCACCTTCCACGCAGCTTTCTAGAACTAAAATACAGTAAAGGTAATCAGAAACAAAAATATGTAACATGAGCTGCCTATTAAAACCAATAGATTTTGTACAAAATGATGTAAGCTTTTTAAACTTTCTAAACCTTTTAAAGTAGTAATGTCCATACACCTTTCTCAGACAAATAATTGGGAGCGTCATTGCAACTAACTTGAGAAACACTTATAGGGACTTTTTGATACTGTTTCGTCGACAGATGTTCCGATGATTCCGTCTTTGATTGCTGAAATAAAGATAAACATATAAAAATACGATTACATGACCACTACGAAAGATGATGCCATTATAGAGGTAAGCCACAATACAACTTACGCTGCATTTGTACACCGGGAGCGTGTGGCAAGTACCGCAAATGCTCAAAAATCGTCGACCTGCAATAGATGCACAACTGACCTATGTAAGTTTCACTACTAAAAGCAACACTACAAATTCTACAGTTTACAACTACAGTTTCAACAACTATAACTACAAACTACAAGTCTATAAATGCAAATTCTAAGTTACCTGCAAAGAAAAGTATAGAGATCATTTTTTAGCATATTATTCTAGTGGATTTGTTGATACTTGGTGATTTATTTACAGAAATCCCATTCGAAGGTGAGCGTATCTAAATTCTCCACAGCTCCATAAACCCCCACACCATTTTCTCTGACCAAATATTAACACAATGATGGCCCCAAACTTACTGCATTTTTTGAAGATAATCAATTGTGTTTAAATTAGTCATGTTTGACGGAATAATATGAAGCTTGAAGTCGGTTGAATAGTATTCAAAATAATCGTTGTAAGGTAGTTCTAAAAACAAAGTAATTTGAAATTTCAAATGGAAAATTCTATAGCAAAAATTAAACAACTTGAAGATAACAGAACATGCTCTTCCTTCTCAGATTCTAAAATCTAAGAAATAAAAATGAGATTCTCACAGTTACACATAACAAATTAAGCAGCTGACCGTTTGATATTTCGACATCCAAAGCAATGGACGTCTCATAAGCCCAACACCGCGCAACGTTACGAATGGTATAACCACCTCCACCAAGTAACAAAAGCGGAAGATTGAATTTCTTCATGAATTCAACACATTTACCATGCCCTGCAATCAGTAAGAGATAAAGATTCATAAAATAATGGAACAATCTCCACAGTGCAATGAAAAGTTAGGCAAAATCGAATGCCGCCATTGTAAAGCACTTTTACCAAACACACACCTTGGGGTGCACGCGACATGTTGTACAACGGCAAATCAGGCAAAAGATTAGTTTTATGTGTGATAGAGAAGGATCACCTCTTAGAGTCAGGTTGAAACAGCCAAGTCTATCACCAACTAGCGAATCAGCGCCACACTGCAGGACAATAGCTGATGGCTGATATGACAGCATAACCTAAAACGATAGGAGATGTCATGAGTGAACAGAAACTTGATGCACGAACAAGAGCATAATTTGGAAGCAAGAATAAATATAGTGATGCTGTCATCGGGATTATATACGTTACAATACAAAAACATCGCAGAATAGTGTATCAAAAACAGTCCACAAAATCTAGCGCAGACAAGTAACGACCAAGCAAACCTCTTAGCATATAAAAAGGAACCTGTTCCATAACTGATCTGAATATGTATTGATATGCATCATCATCGATACCATCATGTAGAGGACAATTTACAGCATAGTACTTCCCCTGACCTAAGCCAATATCCTAAATATATCCTGATTATGCAATGCAAAGTGGTGTGTTAAAATGCTTATAATTCTTTCGTCATCATACGCTCCCAATATAATTTAATCAAAAAAAAAACAGTCAAAGGGACATCAAAAACTGGACGTTACCTGAACATCTCCAGTACCTGGAAAATATTCACCAAATTTGTGAAATGAAACAGTCATTACACGATCTGTTGTATAGAATGCTTCTTCAACACCATCACCATGATGAACATCGATGTCGACGTATAAAACACGCTGAAGTGTTACGGCTTAAATTTAATTTACAAAACACAATCGCTAAAGTGTAGTAAACTGAAATTAATGAAAACATTTAAACAGTGCTTCATCTTATACAGGAAGAATCTTTTTACATTATCATCATAACTGATGCTTTTTGGAGTCACTATATGATGGACATTATTAGCGATGGAAAAGTAATATGGCTTCATATTAGCTTAATGCTTCGCAGCTTTTTTCAGCTATTGTAAAAATTTTCATCGACTTACAGGTGAATTATGGCGAATTATACAAATCTCTCCCGATTCTAAATCTACATCGCAACTAAGGCAACTTAAAATAGCCAACCTGATGATGCTTGAGAAGCTCAAGAATTGCCAAGACAATATCATTAGTGTAGCAGAATCCAGAAGCTTCACTTTTCTTAGCATGATGTAAACCACCCATCCAATTTATCGTTATGTCTGCTTGTTTTTTGTTAAGTTTCGCTGCCGCAGCTTAAAAGAAACATAAAATTATAAAACATTCCAGAAAGTTACTCAGTTTTGTTTCATTGTAGCAGTAAAACAGAACCATTCCACTGGAAAGTATACAGAAGTTTAGAAAAAACAAATCTCACCCAGTGATCCACCGCACGAAGTCTGACAAAATTCATATATGCCGTGGAAAATGGGACAGTCTTCGCCAAAATTGTCTGCAAGAATTCAGAATAAACTATGCTAAAAAAAAGTTGGATGAAATGTTCAAATCCATCACAGTCAGACTAAGTTCCAAAATAACCATGGAATTTTTACATTAAGCACGTCTGTCCATCTTGATGATTCAAAATTTATATTAAGTGGTTCAAGTAGCAATTACTGCTTTTAAAGTGAAATTATAATTGTATATAATATCTAAAAATAATTAGTAACATCGTTCACGAGTTTTAGCTGCCCTGTTGTCATTGATATCTCCTGGTCGTGCATTTTTCAAGAATGTCAAGTAATCGTTGCTGTGATACTTTGTCATTTCTTCAAACGTTGCCACATGCGGTCTCTAGAATATAGAAAAAAGGTCTCTAGAATATAGAAAAAATAAACTTTAAAATATTAATGCACATTCTTCCCGAAAACAAATCAAAGTCGTAGGAAGCACCGAATATATTCACCATCAGCTTACTACAAAAACCGGAAAATCATTAGGGAAACACAAAAGTGTTTTCTCACCATCTCCGTTGAAATTTGATTCATGAACAGAAGAAGAATCAAAGTTTAAAATTCCTAGGATGTTAAAAAATATTCATTTGTAAATTCATTTTTTGCAAAATAGATACTCTTTCCCAATGTTTTACTAAGCAGTTATTTATCGCTCCAACGAAGATTTTGCAACAATCATCTGATCAATAACGTTGATGAGTGTGATTAAAACACTACGAAAATGAATCTTCATTTTACGGCATAATCTAACCAATATAACGATCATAAAAACTAACATAAACTTCCATTCGCCGGTAGAGACCATAATTGAGGATAAGATTATGAGCCATTCGAATTCGATGAGGCTTCATTGGATGTCCTGGACCATAATAATAATTCCCAACATCTCCTACAAATTTTACAAATTCAATGTGAAGTAATTTCACAAATTAGATTTGATTATTAAATACTACGCTATAATGAACAAGATCCCAAGTAATTCCTGCACTCGTTGTGGTTGTTTATGAAAAGATAAAGACTCTTAGCCACGTGCATATGCACAAGAGTATTACTGAAAAGCAAACATGAAGCATCAAGGGATCCTTTTGCTTTTATTGTTTAACTTCCGCCTCAATACTACCAAACGTATGTGATATGAAACGTACATGTGTTCTTCTTTACCCTTCCACTTGACAAAATGATTAGATTGTACAAAATATCAGTTATTAAGCAAATTAGTGGCAAACAGGTCTATCTTGCGGAATAATTATGTGAAGCAGAAATAAATTCCAAAAACCAACCGTCATAATAATATGCAACTCTGATTTTGCTGTGGGCCCGAATAGCCATACCAATCATCTACCATCAATCACTACCGGAAGTTATAATTATTTACCACTGCAATCTATCCGCACAACAACTGAAATGTAAATGGTATTTCAGCTAGCATATTTTATCTAATTGATAATTTCAATGCCGCTTCTTAATGTAACTCGTACATTATCAATTAGGGGTAAGATCTGCCTGCATCAACCCATCAGGAATGTATTACAATGAAATTCGGTAAAAATGCAAAGCCTAATCGCCTCAGTTGTAATTCCAATTTCTACTACTTCACGTTTCATCATGCATCGGAACTGCTCCTTTCTTTCCTCACTTTTGATTTCATTTAAAATAAGAAAAAAAGCTGGATTTAACCACACCCTCCGACAGATATTTTTTTTCATTAACATGCAGTTCGACGACACACATCCACTCTTATGTCACGTATTCCTTACGGCTGCACACATTCACCTACCAGCACGTGCACGTGCTCCTCCATTCCAGTAATATGCATTCATTTCAATCACACAAGTGTTAACTTCGATTACCTCCTATCAAAAAGATTTGCTACACTTTCTCACATTCATCTACACACTAATCATTCATTCCACTAAGCTGGATAATTTGAATAAAATTGAGACGTACGTAACGAAATCAAAGTGTGCGTTGTGACCTACGCGATATGTTACTTTGATGTGATTTGGTGAAATGACGAAGTGATGCGAATATGAAGTGTTGGTAAAGCCAATGGGATGATGGTGGCAGGATTCATCCGTGATCCGTCTTGCCAAAAAAGTAGACTTTTGGCTTCGTTCCGAATCTACGCTTTGGTCTTATTTCCCCTTGTACTTACTCCTTCATCCGTTGTCTGACATAGCATGTGGTAAGAGATGGTATTTTCCAGGCCGCATTACCAGTTTCCTGTGTGGTTTTGTTTGAATTACGAAAGTATGTTTTGATTCCAAGCATCACTTCTATGTTCCTGCTGTATTCACTATAAGCTACACATGTAAAATAATTTCATTTTTCCTGATAGAGTGCTCCATTGTCCACCTTCTGCTCAGTGCGCGATTTAGCTTGAAATTTGCTGATATAGTAATTAATTAACTCAAAATTTCCAAGCCTTCTTGGCACGTCAGTCTTGCATGCTTACTTCTTATTTTTTCCGTCATTTCCAACATTTCTTATTTCTAATTAACGTACTTTTTTGATTTTATGATGCTAAGCTTATCGAAGAAGACCATGCTAGTTGTGTTAAATTTTAAGCTTTTGGAATATAATTAGCAAGAAAATGGGAGAAGTCGGTGAAACCGAAGCAGAGAATGATTTGTCGGCGTTGCTAGATAGTGCTTTGGCAGATTTTGGTCGTGCTCGTAACACAGATGATGAGTTGGATTCGATAATGAATACAATGGATCAGCAAGCTGTGCAAAAAGCGGCTCAAAAATTTGACGATGTGGTGAAGACGCTTCAAAAATCCAGCAATCCTCCGGTATTGTTTCATGTTTTTCCGATTTATAATGTCTTGGGAGCAGAAAGACTGTCTCCCTGAATTATTCATCCTTATGATCTGTTTTTGCTATATTTTAACGGGTCGTAATATTGAATCCTTTTTATGCAAATTTATCTTGAGATGATGAGTTTTCATCCAGTCATGTTCCTTTCTCTGTATTTTTCATAATATTGTAAGTGCTCCATGTTTAGGACGGGTCTAAAAGTTTACGTGGTCGAGTTTGCGGTACGTTATAATTGCAGAATGATAACTCACCTGAAGCAACAGAAATGACTGCCGATGAGCGCAGAGCCGCGGAGAGTTTTCAAAATATGCTCAAAACATTGGTTGAAGCTGAACAAAAAGCATTGAATGAATCAAATGAAGATGGCGAAGATAGTTACGATCGAACTAGCACTGAGGCTTTTATCCGGCAGTTGAAAGCAAGTTTTTTTTTGTGGGTTTACGCTCTAGAAATTTGCATCATTCATAATCATGAAAGTAATTTTGTGAATTATAGCTCTGTAGTAAGTTGACCTGCTTTGCGCTCATAGCTGCAAACGTTACTTCACAAACTTATCACTGCTTTGTAGAACTTGTCGGAGCAGGACCCTACTAATATAGCGGACGAATCGCAATATAAAACGCTAATGAATCTTCTTCAAGCATTCTTTTCTAAAGATTTGATGTACCCTCCCTTGAAGCAACTACTGGAGAAATTTCCCAAGTATGTTTAATTTCGGTACTTGGATTAAATTTTCTTCAAATTATACAAGGTATCAAGTAGTTAAAATTGTTGATAATTTTCACAGAAAAGTTACTGCTTATGATAAGTGGGCAATAAATATGTTTTGCTTTTTTTACTATTAAAAAATAATTCCAAATGCATTGCATTATGTGAAGAAAGTGCTTTAACTTTATGAGACATTTTCAGTTACATAGCAGAACACAGTGAGTTGAATGCGAAAACGAAGGTTCGTTATGAAAAGCAGATGAATATAATAGAGCGTGTGTGCATGGAATATGAGAAGAATGACAGCGATAATTTAGAAGAAATGAAGAGGCGATTTGATAATATTACCACATTAATGTTGGAATTACAGTCGTATGGGTATCCTCCCGAGGAATTAGTGGGTGAAACTCCTCCTGGATGGGTTACGGATCCTCAAACTGGCTTGCCAAAAGTAGATGATATATCAAAAGCTGCCGAAACTTGTTCACTTATGTAGTACTCGCTCTTTTTTTGTTGCAGACAAGGAATCACTTGTAAATTTTCGTGTTCAAATAATTTTGTTGTCATTGCAAACTTTAAAGAATTTTATAAATTTGGTTTTGTGGTTATATAAGTAGTTGTAGAATGAAGATGCAATTAGAGATTCCTGTTCAGCCTGCCATCATCTCAGTCTTTTCATTTTAATTTGTAATGAAATTATCTATCATGCCATGATAGTAATGGTACCTCTTTCAACTTCAGCACTTCTTGTTCCCAACAAGAAAATGTTGCAGTACTTCGAGTGATAGGTGGCCTTATTTTATAGCAAAGTTGGTGACAATTTTTGTTGGTACAAAAATGATAATGATAATGCGGATGGAAATTCATAAATTTGTGAGAATGCTGCCATGAAAATTCGTAAAAAGTTTGTTACGTCATAGTAGCCTTATTTTATGAGAGTTTTTCAATCTCCCGAATATTCGTATTATTCTTTTTATCCTTTGATATTTTAATGTGTTCTCTAATTTCGTAGATTTCGGGAAATAATATCACTGATTTTCCCTATTTTAGATTAACGATTGTTCTCAATGTCTGACAGCGAAGAGTCTGATGATGAACAACGAGAACAGGATGTGGTAGAGGATTTTACAGATGGCCAGGTCTTTTGTGTTTGATTTTTCTCATTTCTAAATGTTTTGAATGGCAGTCTACGAACCATGACTTAATTTAAGTAATGTTAGTGAAAACTACTGTGTTATTGCAGAAGAAAAGCGATGATGAGAGACCGGAAAGTGATATCGAAGATGTCATCAAAAATGAAAGGAAACGGAAGGTCTCATTTCAGAATTTCTTTATAGCCTTGTATTTTTCATTTATGTAGTGCCAAAGCGTTATATAACAAATTTTTGAATAAATTACAGTATTTTGATGAAGATGAGGAGGATGAAGACGAAGAAGAGGATGAGGACGATGAGGATGATGGGGATAGCCATTACGGTAAGAAGTCTAGGAAGAAAAAAAAGGTAATTGCATTCTGCTGTTTTTTTACTTCAATTATATGACTCTAATTGCAAAGTCTTAAGAAAATTTTGAGTTTCAGCGACGGACAGGAGTACACCAGTTCATTCTCGATGATGTAGAAGTGGATGAAGACGAAGAGGAAGAAGACGGTTTCGAAGAGGATGGTGATGAGATGGGAATTGATCCAAGAGAAAGAGAGGAAGCAGAAAGAATGATGAAGGAGCAAGATGAAAGAAAACGTGAAGGACGTCGTCGAGATATATTCAGGTAATTTTGTTTTAATTTTTTATGAAATTCATATCATTTTGACATACGGTCATTCATGAACATAATTTTTCAGTGGAATGAACGAAGATCAAATAGAAGATTATTTTAAGAAGAAATATGCAAATCAGTCATCCTATGCAAGTGTTATGGATGATGATGCTGCTCTAGACGACATAAGTCGTCATTCCTTGCTTCCAAGTACAAATAAGGATCCGAATTTGTGGATTGTGAAGTGCCGTCTAGGTGATGAGAAACTGGTTGCGCTGCAACTTATGCGAAAGTTTATCGCTTACGAAAATACTGATAATGTAGGTTTTCGTTATTTTTATGTGCCATGCATGCTCACAATGTTTTTTTTCTTTTAAATGGGCTTAGATCAAATGAAATTTTGTTTTACAGTCTTTACAAATCAAATCGGTGGTGGTAAAAGAAGGCCTGAAAGGAATGATTTACATAGAAGCATTCAAGCAATCACATGTAGCAACAGCAATTACTGGAATATCAACCTTAAATCAGTTCCGAATAGCTATGGTGCCAATCAAAGAAATGTGTGATACTTTAAAAGTAGCTAAGGATATTCCATCACTGAAGAATGGAATGTACGTTCGTTTGAGACGAACCATGTATCGCGATGATTTAGCTCAGGTTTTTTTCATCCATTTTATAGGAAGTGAATACTAAGCAGGTGTCCTACTATGAGTAAATTCACTATACCTATTATTGACATATTTTGAAAACAGGTTGATTGGGTGGACGTCGCGCACAATAAAGTTTATTTGAAGCTGGTGCCACGCATTGACTATACTCGCATGCGTGGAGCACTCAGAGCACCGGTCAGTTGCACATTTTAACTTTGTGCTATATATATTTGATCTCAAATCAGTTTAATGTTTTCTATCATAGATTATTGTAACATTTTGCATTTAAAGGATGAACCACGTTTTGTAAAGATGAAACGAAGACCACAAGCACGACTATTTGATGTTGAAAGAATTAAGTAAGTTTATAAATTCATTGTACTTGTTTGGAAACGTAATATTTTTCTTTCAGTGTTTTCTCATATTCATATTTGGATCGTCGGTCGGGAAGGTGGTAAGTTAAAATGACGTGGAGAAAGAAAGAATTTTGGTATATTAAGCGAACTGCTGTGTGACAATTAATGATCTTAAGTAGCTGTTTGGAAAATGTTATTTAAGTGTTCTGTACTTAAGCATTCTGTCAACAATTCTCCGCACCGTGTATTTAGGCAATGTTTTTTATCTTCAGAAAAATTAATTCTATGATTTCAGAGAAATAGGGGGTGACGTGTCGACAGACGGCGACTTCGTGACATTTGAAGGAAATCAGTATCGTCGGGGGTTTTTGTACAAATGGTTCCCGTTGAATATTGTCGTAAGTATCAATTATTTTACCGCACACACTTATTTCGGCTTTTTTTGCTAAAATTATTTGCTGGTAAATTGAGTTAATTACTTTGGTCATTAATTCGATAATTAATGAATGTATTAATATAATTAATGAATTAATGAATATTCTTAACTTTTTATTGTTTCACGCACCGCAAGGAGTACAAAAAAAATTTGCCTTCGAACGAGGTAGGTTTTTTTTTAGTAAAATGAGTTAACAGCAGGATAAATACTGCTGGGTTTAAGAACCATTTTTTTTTTGCAGCAAGTTGATGGTGTGAAACCTTCTCTGAGCGAGCTGGAAAAGTTTCAAGAAACAAGCGATGACTTAAAAAAAGAGTGTTCGTCTTATAGTTTATAATATCTTATACGTACCTCACAGACAAAGGAAATATCTATTGATTTTAATAAACTTTGAAAAGTAACATATTGTTTTGTGTAACGGTTATCATAAAATTAGAGCGAAGAGGAAATAATTAGGCATGTTTGATCGGACTAACAGTTATATATATATATATATATTTAATCGAAAAAATATTTTTTTGCAGTAGAGGGAATGAAAGTAAAAGATTTATCGTACATATTTTCACCGGGAGATTATGTTGAAGTAGCGGATGGTGAGCTGGTAAACTTGCGTGGCAGAGTTCAGAGCGTCGATGGCGAAAAAATTGTTATGTTGCCAGATCATGAAGATTTAAAGGTACTTTTCATATTCAGCAAAATCAATAAACTAAGCCTAAAACTTTATTATTTGTTTCATGTCAAGTTACTAAACGAATTGAAAAAACTGTGCAGTAATTGTAAGGCTGTATTAACGCTGGTAGCCAAAAATAAAAGTAAGATTTGTGTAAAAGGACACTGTTTGAAGTCATTTTTTCTTTAAATTATGACCGATTTTACAGGAACCGTTGACGTTAAACGCTTCTGAATTGAGGAAATTCTTCAAAACAGGTGATCATGTGAAAGTGATCAATGGTCGGTATGAAGGAGATACCGGCTTGATTGTCCGCGTGGAGGATAATCTCGTTATTTTGTTGTCGGATTTGACAATGCATGAGGTAAAGAATTCCTCTGTACAGAATTAAATCAGCTATCACAGAAAGCATATTCAAATAGACTATCGGCTGTAGAAAATAACAGATTCTTTGTATTTTGTAGATAATAAAGCGCGGCATTCAGCTTACTTTTTGCAAATTTTTTTTCATTTTCAAGAATATTTATTGTTTTGTAAAAATCTATATATCACTATCGTTGATCTGCTTTTAATTATGCTTGATTTTATTATTTTAGACTCAGCTTAGTTACGGGGTGAACATGTTGAATGCTAATATGGCCAGCCATTTTAACTGTTTTTTAGATAATATTTATGCCGTATATATTTTATGGGATGATATGGATATTGTGATTAAGTCTTTAAGAAAGTGGAGTAGATTGATGTTTAATCAGTTCACATTTCTTGTGTACTCGTGTTCAATTTCGGTTGTATTTGTAAATTTGCAGTTGAAAGTTTTGCCTCGCGATGTTCAACTTTGTGCTGATGTAACCACAGGTGTAGACTCGCTGGGACAGTTCCAATATCAGGATCTTGTAATGTTGGATCAGCAAACAGCTGGTGTTATCGTTCGCTTAGAAAGAGAATATCTGGAAGTTTTAAATATGCATGGAAAGGTAGCACGTCCCTCATAAAATTTCCATTCGTTTTTTATCTGATAGATATTTATTCTTGTTCCGATAAATATGTCTAAATTATAGGTCGTACGAGTAAAACCGCAAGCAATTCATGGTAAAAAAGATACTCGATTTGCACAAGCACTTGATAGTCAACAGAACAGTATTCAAGTGAAAGACACAGTAAAAGTTGTGGACGGGCCTTATGCTGTCAGTTTTATTCGCACCTCCTGCAATGTCATTCTCATTTTGATCTACATTAGGAAGTATAATAGTTTAAATTTTTGATGGTAGCTTCCCAGTTATTTCTTTTATTGTGGCAAACTTTATTTAAATTGTAATGAGGTTTTAATAGATTAAACTGGTACTTCACCGATGTGTATGCATTTGCAGATAGAAAAAAACAAAAATTACTTTCTGTACTGTTTTTCAGAGCCGTGGTGATGCTGAAGACGAGAAACAGGGTGAAATCAAACACATATATCGTTCGTATGCTTTTGTGATGTCCAGGAAACATATGGAAAATGGTGGCTTGTTTGTTTGTAAGCCAAGGCATTTGCTTCTAGTTGGTTCAAAGGCGAATACAAAGAGTGAGCCAGTACTTCTTTTTTAATTACTTCTTGTATTTTTGGTAGCCACTGAGAGATCAACTACTTAATTGTGTTTCTTATTACAAGCTGTTTTATACCAGGACATTTGGTGGTTGTTCAAATTTGATATTTTCGCTGACGAAAGTTTATCTCTCCTCACTTATCTAACTGTTGGAATTGACTTCTAATTTACATCTTAAGTGACTTCGTTTGCAGTTGGTGACTTCATTGTGAAAGGATTAGCAACCCCTGATCCGTTTTCAAGTCCACGGCACGTTGAGCTGGGAGGACAGACACCGCGACCTGGCAATATGTCAAGTGCTAGAAGTGTTAGAGGCGGCGCAACTCCATCTCAGCACGGTAAGTTTTCATGACGGTAATCATAGTGCGCCAGTAATCACTTAAATGATTTCCAGGTTCTTTATGATTCGCATTCTCCCTAATTCTCCAGTTTTTATTGTGCCTTATTTTTGCTTTATGGTCCTGATCGAGATTGTTTAAAATAGCGTGTTTGTAAACTTTGTACAAAAAATGAATTGAGTTGTAGAAGGTAGCTCTGTGGGTGTACCAAGCACCGGTGGTTTCGACTCGCAAAATCGAGTGCGACGGGATAATCAAATAATTGGAAAAAGTGTGAGAATCACACAGGGACCTCTGAAAGGATATTTTGGTATTGTCAAAGATGCTACTGAGCAAACTGCGCGCGTTGAACTTCATTCTAATTGCAAGGTTGTTTGTTTTATTATACAGTTATTGCTTGATTCGTTATAGCATGCTGTTGATAAAGTTACTTTTGAGAAGATTATAATTATGATCATAGAGATAAATAATGAGAAGAGTAAAATGCTGAATATCACGGAAAGCATTTAATAACTTTCTGTTATTAGACGATCAGTGTTGATCGATCACGAATAATGATCGTTGCTGACGGTACTCCCGGTGGAACGTTGATTGGAGGATTGCTTGCCAGAACACCATCTGGTGACAGTCGAACACCGATGTACAGTGGTGGTGGTAAAACTCCGATGTATGGAGCTCAAACACCGATGTATGGTTCACAGACACCAATGCATGAGGGAGGTGAGAGTAGTCTATTTCTTTTAATAATAGACTGGATATAGTACTTCCAGAGTTTATTGCAAATTATTGTTTGTATAACTTAGAACTGCATAAATCGGAATGTTTGCTCACGGTTAATTTTAATTTTTATATAGGTCACAGTAAGAGTTTCGTGTGTAGGAAACCTTGTCCATTTAGAACTAGGTCTCTGGAAGTAATGAATAATGCTCAGTAAACTTGATAAACGCAAAATATCTTCCATTTAGGACGCACACCGCATTATGGTGCTTTGACGCCGTCGTATGATGGTGGACGCACTCCAGTTCATTCTTCAGCTTGGGATCCATCAACAACACCAGCACATCCAATAGGCGATGAAATCCATTATGACGAACCTTCATCACCTTTCAATGTACCTACTCCAGACACAATGAATCCTCATACTCCTGGTTACAATCCAGATTCTGCTATTGGTTAGATTTGCTTCTTTAGAGTTTTGTTATGAAGATTTCTGAATTGTTTAAAAGTTTGAATTGTGCAAGCAATAATGCGAATAGCCTATGTACTCATAGTTGCAGGTCAGTCGTATGCACCAATGACACCCGGTGGAATGTATGCGGATTATGCTGCTCCGAGTCCTTTCTCGGATGGTCGTAAGTTTACATTTCTTTCACTGTACTTTATGTGGAGTCCAAAATGCCTGGAGCGTTTAGGAACCAGATATTCTAAAGGCTACCAACAGCTCAACTAATTCTTATAATTTTAGGTTCAAATGCAGGCGGCATTACAACCGGTTCTGGTGCTATACGTAAGTGTTTATTTTTATTTATGTGAGGCACAAAACAAAATTTCAAAAAACTTGAGCATTTCTTGAGATTTGCAGCGCAACACATATTAAATTCTGGTGAGTGGGTATCAGTCGATATGATGGTGCGATTCCGTGATAACTACGATGACGACGAACTCAGATGCCACGAAGGAACAGTAAAAAATGTCGATACTCTGGTAAGTAACTGTTCGTTTTTACTTTCGTTTTTACTTTTCTTACATCATTACATAAACTAACTACGGAATTTCAGGAGAGTCGTTGCAGCATTTATTCATTCGAGTTAGATCGCGAGGTAACAGCATATTTTGACCAAATTGTTCCCGTCAAACCTCAGCAGGGTGACAGGGTGCGTTTTTTTTTTTCACTTGGTAGTTTGAAAATTATTATTTTCTGATACCGGCAAAATTAAAATGATAGGCATAAATAGCTGGCTGACTTTGGAACATCGCTTGCAGTGTTTGATGGTATCTTGCTAAGGGCTGAATTGATACATTGGTTGTATTCAGGTTAAAATAATATACGGTGACGATATCGGCATCAGCGGCACCTTGGTATCTGTGGACAACACTGAGGCTGTGGTTAAAACCGACAACAACGATATTGTTTTGAGCCATATCGAATCACTCTGTCGCATGGAAAATTTATAAGCGCTGTTTTTTTTAACGTAAACTCTGCTTTCATTTTTTGAAGGTGGCGATTAACACATTAAGAAGCATAAATAGATGCAATATGTTCTTTATCAGTGCTCGTTTGATTGTAGCTGTAAGTTTGATGGTCTTTAGCATTATAAAACAACTACAAGAATATGTCTTAAGAAAAGGGAGCAAAGTGGGAAGACTTTCACGGTCAACGCAGGAGATTATTAAACGGAGGTTATTTATTGTTTTTCTGTAATACTTTCCTATAAATGTTAATTGCTAAGACAGCTGTGCTTTTTAGAATTGATAATTGTTTATCGCAGTGAAAAATTATTGCTTACGTTGCATTGTTACGGAGAAAAAGAGCTCTTCAAACTTCTTCAGACGCTTGCTGAGATTCAAATGTCCAACAGATTTTTAGAGATCACCAAAGCGCCCTTATTAGAACCAGATTTCTTATTCAAAAAGAAAGCAGATTCAAGAACGTGGTTCAGAGGTGCATGAAAAAATACTATGAAGCACACATGAAAAACACTATTAAGTTTCTTGGGTATAGATTTAGATTTAAAGCTTTTTGTAGACCTGCAATTCTTGAAGGTCCTCATAAACTGTGAAGGTTTACAGGTTGGTCGGAGCATGTTAAAGGGTTCTCTTTCTCCATTGATGATTGTAATTCATTAATGTCTCTCAACAGTGAATATTTACACATTTAAAATAGTAAGGATGATTTTTTTTTTGTTGTGTTCTACTCCTACTTTGTATCCTTTTAATTTTTCGTAGGATACAATTTCATACTCTTGCAGTTGTTTTTTTGACACGAGCTTTAATTGTCCAAGTTTCGAAAGAAATGTAGGAAGCTCGAAAAATTATGAAACTTTGGATTCCCTCCGAATCCCGTTGTCCGTTGGAGAAGTCTTTCCAGTTTGTGGAAAACATTTCGAATAATTCTTACTTTTTTATTAGATTTTATTTCAGCCATTTTATACTGGCGATTTTTCATTGTATGATCATTCTGTGCACCATTCTTTACGAACTTTTAGACTTGTAATTGTTTCTGCTTTGGAGCCTGTTAGTGAAAATAAATTTTCAAGTGATTATTTTACTAGGTCTCACTCACAGTGGTTCTTAACCAGCAATACTAGTTTTTCTCTTTCAAGAAATTTTTGCTAGTATTTTAAACTTGCAGAACTTTACATTTTTCTCCTTCAGATATGGGGGAATTCACTCCGAAGTTTGAGAGAGATTTGGAAAGTCGCAATACGGGCCCAAAAGCCTTGCCTACTGCAGGTGCTATTGCCGTAAAGAATGAAAAGGGTGAAATAACAATGCAGAAAGTGAAAGTTGTTCGATATATGGCTGGGAAAATGTGTGCTTCTCGTCATTTTTATTTCAAAGAATTAAATATTGAAATTTTAAATTGTATGTGGAATGATGGGAAAAAATTAGGCCAAAATTATTTGATGCTTTCTTGAGCATTGCAGTTTTCCCGGTAACGTTGTTGTTGGAGTTAATTGGATTGTGGTGGCAAATTTGTGTTATACATGATGCATATTTTAGACCGACATACGCCTTGGGAAAAAATGATTCGTCTGGTGGAGAACAAAGTGATGAAGAACCAGAGAAACCTCTCACTGATGCCTGGCGAAGAGAAACGTAAGCATGCTAATTTCCAAAAGGGCATTTAGCATTATCATTATTTTTTCTTAAATTCATTCCCTTTTCCTCAGGAACTAGTATCGTTGCATAAAAGTACAACTGTTTACACTATATTTGATAGAATCTAGAAAGTGTGTATATGTAGTCAAATCAAAAGAGATGAATTAATAGGTGATATTGTTGACAACAAACTGAAATGAAGCCACGGTCATTGCATGCGTTCTTTTTATTGATTTTTACTACGTTTGACTCAGTAACTGTTTATAATTTCCTTAGTTGAAACTTTGCACCCGTGATAGTGGAAAATGCTATTGAGGCTAAATATTTTATCACTGAAGAAAAGGATTAGTTAATTTGTTTAGGAGACGTGTGGCAGATGTGGATAAAGAGGAAGCAGGAGTAGCATCGAGTTCAGATGATGATGAAGAGGCGGAAAAAAGGAGGACAAGGGCAAGGTTACGTCGAATGCAGCTGGAAATGCAAGAAGCTTCTATTGAGGAGGATGAACCTGATGAGGATGATGAGGTCGATCTTTATCGCATCCTTGTATATAGTTTGCCTTTTTATTTAGGCTTTTATTATTTGCTTGATCCAAAAAGTAGTAACTTCTCTGTATAGATGGTTTTTTGAGACTTCACTTTTATTTTTAAATAACGAAAGGAACTGTAGGAAGAATTCGAAAGACGGCGAGCTTTACTGAGGGCACGTGCTTTAATCAAAGAAGAAGAGGAACTCATTGGGAAGCAAGAAGAAGCAGAAGAGGATGAAGACAGTGAAGAAGAATCAAGCGAAGAAGAAAGTGAGGAAAGCGAGGATGAAACAGTCCCCAGAATGAAACCTGTCTTCGTAGAAAAGTATATCCATTTACCTTCTTTCACGTTTCATTCCTTAGTTTTTTATTAGGAATTTGATTTTCATGTAATTATATTGAGGAGTAAACGAATTACAAAAATAGAAGAAGAAAAGGAGAAAGAACGTGCCAAGAGACAGCAAGCTGAGGAACAAGAAAGGAAGGAGAGACGGAAGAAAGAGTCTGCAAAGGTACCTTTATTTGAAGTTTGTCGCGGCTGTAGTCCTTTTCCATTGTCTAATTTCCTTTATGCTGAGAATACTGAAAATATTTAAGAGAGAAAAAAACTATGTAGATCATTTTTAAGATTCTCATGCTTTCTGAACGCATGATCATACTTCATTTTAATAAATTTATTGGAAGACTTGTGTGATATTCTTTAAAGGTAAAAATGAAGTATTGCAAAACAGTTGAAGAATTTTGCAGTTGTTGGAAGAGGTTTTGCGTCACGAAGCAGATGTAGAAAAAAGAAAAAAGGAAGATAATATCGACCTAACATCAGTTGTTACTGATGATGAAAATGAAGAAATTGCCTACGAAAGTTGGAAACTCCGTGAAATGAAGCGATTAAAGAGAAATAAAGAGGAACGCGACTCGTAAGCATCGATTGAAATAATACGCCTATTTTTTCGTTGCAGTTGTAGTCTGACAAATATTTTTCTCGGGAAATCCACAAATACAGACATTAGCTGTAAAAACGGTTTTTATATCTATGCCATTATAGCCTAATTTGAAGTGCTTTCACAATTCTCAGCATCTGTAGATGGGAAAAATCATTTGTTAGATTTGCATTTTATTTAATGCGACATATTCTTGATACAGAGATGTGAAATATTTTTATGAGGAATTTAGTTATTTGGCGTGGGTAGATCGGTTTGAATACATCTCTTTTGTTGCTTGCTCGGGTGTACTTAGGGCTAAGCTTTCAGGCTTGCACGAGAAAAAGCAGAATTAGATCGAATACATGGCATGACAGAAGAAGAACGCAAGCAGTATTTAAGAATGAATCCAAAAATTATTACAAACATGGTTAGCATTTCTTCTTTTGTGGCTCTCTTTCCATTAGTTTCATAAATATATCAATTTAGGTAATTTTATTTATTCTGTTATTTCTCTTCTTTTAAAGTAGCTCTTCAATTGCTGTTAGGTGTTGTATTGGATTCGACCTACGGGCCCATTTGTTTCTAAAAAAATTGAACTGTAGCTGGTGTCTATTTTACTACACACTTTCACCGTGATTTCAATTCACATTTCAGCAAAAAAAGGGGAAATACAAGTTTCTTCAAAAATACTTTCATCGTGGAGCATTTTACTTGGATGTTGAGAATGATATATTCAAACGGGACTTTGCTGAAGCAACACTTGACGACCAGTTTGATAAATCTGTGCTTCCTAAGGTTATGCAGGTAGGCTTCATTTTACAGTTGAAGTGGATTAGCTCTTTCAGTTTGTTCTATGCGAGGGTTTTTTGATATTGAATTTGATATGAAAAATGTGAAAAATAGTGTGCTATGCAAGCGTGAAAGATACTCTCAATAATTGCTATGTTAGTAGGACGTATGACAATTTGCTTTGAATAATTCAATTCAAGAAATTGCAAAAAATAATTATATATTTGAGGTTAAAAACTTTGGAAAAGCTAGCCGCTCGAAGTGGACGCACTTGACTGCAGAGGATACTACTGATCATCAAGGTGCGTGGGCTGCCACGACTGCATTAAATAGCAAATTCCTTGTGAAACACGCCGGTGGCATGAAAAATAACTTTGAAAGGCCTGCTGCGAAGAAGCGAAAAACTGATGTATAATTCCACTCATTATCGATTTTAAAAAATGTTCTACTTGTTTACTGGCTTTATCAGTTTGTATGCTTATGCGACGTCGTTCCATTACATTCATCAGTGTTCTAAAGAACCTCTGTAAAGTGAAAGTCTACATATATTTTTTTTCGTTTATCAGTCTTAAACTGGCTGATCCAAAGTCATATGAAGGGGAGAGGAAAGTGTGGAGAGCATTGTTTGTCAGTGTCTTTCCTTTTTTGTGCATTAATGAAGAATAATTTAGATTTGTTTTTCTGCTTTCCTTGATTCGCGGAGTATTTGTACTTTCTCCGAGAACTTATTTGTGTGCAACAAATAAATAAAAGTAGTAAGTAATCTGTTTCGTCTTAGTATGTTAGTAGACCTACAGAGCAATTCATTAGCTTTTTAACAGATGGTTGTGATTTTTCTCCCCTTTTCCCAGGTCCTAGCAGGGTGCAGTGCGGATGGTCCACCAAGTATTCGGATAGGTTTTGAAATCATTAGGTGTTTTTTGAGCGTGCGGGAAAAGTGGTGAAAGAAAATGAAGGACTAAAGAAAAAAACCGGTGCTAGAAGAGTGAAAAAATAAGGCGATGTTGACAATATTACATCGGGTTTTGTGCACTTTGCTATTCTGGTTTCTGTACTGTTCCGCGTTAATATGTGTACTACACCGATGTGGTTGATTTGTTCTCCTACTAATTTCTTGATTACACTGCAACTGTATCGAATACCAGTACATTGTACAGATTGGCAGCTGTTTCGAATAGTTATTCGTGTTTAAATTTCCTAATTGCTTCGCTGTTTTCAATTTGTTCCAACAAAGTCTTCTATATTTTAACTTCGACACTTCATATATTTACAAATTTTGCTGTATTTTAGTCATAATTATTAATTTATGCAATACCTCAAGCAGAGACGTTGGTTGCAATATTTACTTAGCACTATTCTAATCACTTGGCCATTATCATACTAATATAAATCTAGTGCAATTTATTTTGGGTGTACAAGAAGTCATCGATAACATTTCAATATGTTTTTTGAGTGAAGCATGTATTTTTTGTATCGTTAAGGAACCGGTAAAAGATGAAGAAAAGGATGACATAAAATTGTTTCAAATCTCACGTCAGTAAACTGGTACTGTTACTCTCACACATATTTTTAAGCAAATTGTATGCTTGTGTTAGTGGAAATTAGACGAGGAGATTGGCAACACTGTGGAATTACTTGCTTCTTTTGCTCTTTTTGTTCGTGTTATCATAATAGGTTACAATACATTAGAGAAATATCTAGTTTTTTTTTCAAAAAGTAGTCGCACACCGGTAGTAGTTGTATTATCAAAACAGTCTGAGAGTTTGATGTAATTAGTAGTTTTTAATGTATGGGATTTAAAATGGTGAATTTCTTTCGAGGAGCCGGTATTGCGTGGGAGTATTTCATCATATTAACTGAACTGATTTGCAGGATTTGACGTTGAGTCGTAACGCAAGGTCAAACAAAGGTCATATGACTGAATTGTTGAAGTGTGTTGTGTTATGCGTATGCCACATATATAAATTGCGAAGTTTTACTAATAACATTGCTCGTTATGATGCTACGAACAGCGTTTCAACTTTTGCTGTTATATTATTGAGTTGTATTTGTTTCAGACATGGGACGTATGAATGTAGCGGTAATTCGTTATATGGAGCAGGAACACTTCCGCGTCCTTATTGCCGTTTGATTTTTTATTTTTTTAATTATTTATATTTCATCTATTATTATATATCATTTTACCGTTTTGACTTTTTTTTTTCTGAAATTAGGCATCATAAATTTATTGATCAAGTTTATATGTTAGTTTGTTTGGTGTTAAATTTCTTTACAGGTTGAAATGGGAATGAGGAATCATGAATTAGTTCCTTTGGAATTGATTGGATCAATTGCTAGAGTACACCGTGGTGGCGTTGTACGTACCCTTACTGATTTAGTAAAGCACGGCACTGTTGCACATGAACGTGGGAAACGCTGTAACTTGTTAATTCATATAAATTTTCTGTAATGGTTAAGACAAAAATAAACTAAAAATAAACTGATTGTGTATTTACTAGGTAGTGACAGTTTATTTCTAAGCTGAAAATATAAAATCTGCTGAGTGCTGGTAGTGGTGCATTTAATTTGTATGGAATTGCAACTTTCATGTTGTAAAGAAATATGTAGGGTCGTTTAGATGATGGTTATCGTTTAACGACACTTGGTTACGATATTCTCGCTTTGAAAGCCCTCAATGCTCGGCAAGTAGTTGGAGCAGTTGGCAATCAAATAGGCGTTGGCAAAGAATCTGATGTTTTCGTTGGTGGTGATCCAAAACTTAATGTCAGTTTTATTGTGAACTGTTCCATTTTTGTTCATAATTGCTTAATGCAAAATATAGCTTATATTTTTTTCTCAAGACTCATGAAATCATCTACTGTTCATATATGACCGAAGACATGGATCTTTAAGTACATTAAGTAGTAAAAATTACTTAGGCCCTTAATGTACTTAAAGATTTAAAGACCAAGACACATTAAGTGGTCTCATTTATTTCTTCACCGTTTTTCTCTAGGTTCATTTTTAGGACCTGGTATTGAAATTCCATAGATTAGGAAGGACATCATTTCGTAAGTTGAAAGAAAAAAGGGATTATCACAAAAAGCGGAAATCATGCTCTTGGCTTTATCTCTCCAGTCTTGCTGCAGCAAAAGAGTTCGCATTCCTGAAAGGTATTTGTTGGTCTTTATGTCTTTGCAAAAGTTGAAGTGTGCTCTCAATTGAGTCAAGTAAATGTCACGTTAAGAAATAGCTTTATTTTCTTCCTCAT
Organism: Litomosoides sigmodontis; assembly: GCA_963070105.1. Lineage (NCBI taxonomy): Eukaryota > Metazoa > Nematoda > Chromadorea > Rhabditida > Onchocercidae > Litomosoides > Litomosoides sigmodontis. Next base: position 7,807,370 of record OY718803.1, on the reverse strand, counting down.
TTCTAACATCAAATATATGCTTCCCTGAATTATCGCAGCATTATATGGTCACAATTTCCCACTTCCAAAACCAATCGATAGATGCCGTCATGTAGTTGTTATGGATTTAATCATCGGTACAACACTCTGCAATATGCAACAAGTGAACGATGTATGCTTTCCTTTTACTTTTTTATCCTAATCAGGACTTTTCAGTCTAGCTAGCAGATGAAACCATGTTGCGAATAATTGATTAAGGAACATAATCTAAGGATATCACGCGCCCAAATCAATCTCTGCCGTTTTAATCTTACTGCCTATAACTTGTTTATAGTTTAGGAAATTTCATATTTTTTCTTATCCATAGCAATGAATAAATGAAGAAATTTGACATAGAATTAATTTCTTGAATTCAGTAATAAAAATTAATCCATAGGAAGTTTGTGTACATATCAAACTTTTTCACCGTTTCGGTCGTATTTGGAGACTAGGATTTCAACAACGATATCTTTTTTACATGTTATCTGTAAACTACGTGGCTACTGTTTTATATCGTTTCAGGCAGAGGAACTCTATGAAAAACTGATGAACATCATCATGCGTTTAGCGCGCTATGGGCTTATACATGGTGATTTCAATGAATTCAACATTATGTTAACTGAAGTGAGAAAATTTTTCTGCTTTTCACTAACATTTTTCATTTCTCTCAGGATTTTGATGTATAATGGTAACCTTTTACAGGAAGAAGAACCAATATTAATCGATTTACCACAAATGATCAGTATTGATCATCCAAATGCGCAATTCTACTTTGAAAGAGATGTAGATTGTGTCCGAACTTTTTTTAAAAGACGGTAAATTCTTGTTTTTTAAAGACTGATTTTGATTTTTCACATGTGTTTATTTCTATTATTTCCAGGAACGAAATGATCCAGAAACGTTTATTCGTATTTTAAGGTTTAATTATGAGAGCGAAATTTATCCAAAATTCGAAGCGGTAACGAGGAAATACAATCTTGATGTAGAAGTGAATGCAAGCGGATTTACTCCTCGCATGTCAAAAGCTTATAACATGGTTATCATTCGGCGTACTTAGTTTACAGATGAAATTTTTACTGTTATATGGTGCAAAATAACATTTTGTAGTAGTAGTAGTTGGTTATCTGCTTTCATATTTTATCTGCATAATTTTGGTGGATTTAAGGTATTATATTATGAAGGCACTATAGGCTGTGGAAAAAGTACAAAGGGATGATGACTCATCAACTGCTACTAGTAGCACGGAGTCATCTGGTTCGCAGACTAATGACAATGAGTCGAGTGAAAATATGTCAGATGAAGATGGTAGTGCGGAGGAGTCGTCTTCTGAGTCTAATATAAATGAATCGAATAAAAATATGCTGAATAATGGTTCTAATAATAGGTTCGTATTGTCAAAACAAGGATACACAATATGTTAATTTTAAGTGATATCATTTACTACCTTTGTGAGGAAGTTTATGCTACTTCTGACCCGTTTCCTACTTTCTCGCATTTCATCTTACTCTTCTATTTTTCTTATTTTCAAACTTTATTCATGGATTGATCATTTTATTTATAGGCTTAAGGAGTGGATAAAAAGTGCTCAGGATGAATTGGAAAAATTGAATGTTAACGGCTGTCAACTGTTGGAGAGCTACTCATATAGCACGGATGAAAAGCGTTAGTGAAACAGTGTAATGTATATTCATTTTATTTACCGATAAAAATCATAGTATCTAATTTCATTTTAGGAGTAACTACGAGTGATAAAAACGATTCAAAGCCCAATAATGAAAGCTGTTCAAAGCCTAAAAGCAGTTTATTACATAAAGAACAAATTGAAGCACCGCTTGAAAATGAGATAATCACAAGATCTGTTTTTAGCGAGTTTAGCTTGGGGTCAATAATAGCACCAGAGGTATGACTTTATAAATTGCTATAACTATTCTATTTTTTTGCGTCTTTATTTATCTTTGCAATGCATTTTGCTGGATTTTATATTTTCAAAGTGTTGCTTCATCTATACTAATATCCCAATATTTTGAATGTTATCAAACATCTTTAATCTGTTAAGGAAAGACATGCAACATAGTTTCAGGTTGTCCGGAAGCGTGTTGCCGCAGAAATGAAGGCAAAGCAAAAGAAACCTATTCGAGTTAAAGGGAAGGCCAACGCATTAGTTCGATTGAAAAAAACTAATGCGAAGATTATTAAAGAGTGTTCTGGATGGGATTTTTAACTGAATGTTTTAAGTCATAATTACTGAATTTGTTGTTTTAAGCTATATGTTGTATTCTGGAACTGCTTACAAGTCAAGTTTCTTAGTGCAAGGTATTTTAATAAATTAGCTCAAGTTAATTCGAAGTTATCTCCAAACTCTCCTCAGGTGGTTGCTTATGTCTGCGGATTTCGTAGAATTTTTTGAGCTTTGCACCGTTTATGGTTTTTTATGGACAAACTTCTGTATTCGTCATGTAATAAATATGATTACGCATACTGCTCCTTCCATTATGGATACAAATGATCTAATTTATAATTTCTATTGAAGTTTATTGTAGAATAGAACTGGGTTCCGCTGTTATAGCTTTTGTAATGTGCAGCTTAATTTTCTAGAATTTCGTTAGAAAAGCTATGGAAAAAGGTTCAAAATCATCAACGATTTCAATTCTGGACAATGCAGAGGTAATCCGATTCACAGAAATGATATGGGTTTCTTTCTTCATTTTTTAGTAACCTACATCTATTGTTGGCGATTATTCTGAGATGTGTTGAATTTTCAGTTCAAATTAGAGGCATTCATACTTCCAAATTGTTATTGTGGTGATCTGAAATCAGTACTGATACCGAAAGGTCTCATTAGCGATCGAATCAAGTGTCTCTCAAGAGAAATATTCTACGCTATTGGTGATAAAGTAATATTGTGTTCTTTCATTATTCACTTCAGATCTTCCTATGTCTTTGTCTCAAGAATAGCAATGATTCGGCTGACTTTTCCATATTTGAGTAACTCATTAAAATTCCTTATTGCAGCCATTGGTAATACTTTGTATCCTGAAAGGTTCATTCCGGTTTTTTACGGAATTAGTCGAGGAGTTGACACATGCTCGGATATCCTGCAGCTACCCGATGGAGGTGGAATTTATCCGAGTTAAGGTAGCTCTTCATTTCAATATATCACGGTAGCAGGTTGAAAAAGAATAATCCCATATACTTGCAACGTTTCTTTCGTGGCATGGGGGTGGTGGTACATTATTACACTTTAAAAGTTTTTAGAAAGTTTTATATATTGTGAGATAACAACAACGAGGAAAGCTTTAGGAGGTTGATTTCTTATTTATTGGGTTATCAAATTAGCAACACTATATAATACTTGCGGATGATTCATACGCGGTGTATGCAGTTTGGTTTCTTTGATTTTTCTAGCTTTTATTAATTTAGTCAGCTTACTTGGTAGGCGCCTAGTCACTGGTTTGCAGAGACCTAATTTCTTGTTCAATTCAAAAGTAAGTAATTGCTCCTCTCTGCTGGTTTTATTTCTTTATAGTGGACAGTGGAAATTTTTTTCGTTACTTGAAATGTACACATTAAAATTGTAGTAAGAACCGTCGTTATTTCATGCCAGCCAAATTGTCATTAAATGAATTTTTATGCTGTATTTATCTTAGAGTTATACCAATTCGGAGCGATCGGAAACGTTGGAAATAATTGGTCTTTTGAATGCAAAACAACTGGAAGATAAGAATGTTGTGGTAAGAATTTGTGCTTGCTGTCTCTTTGTTCTCAATGCGGTGTTAAATGTATCGGCTACCCATTTTTTTCTTAAAATTGAATTAGTGGTTTATGTTGGACTTATCGTGGTAGATTTGCATAGCCGAACGTAGGAGTCATAATGTTGTTTCTCTTTGATACATGTGTTTCGAATTAATGTAGTTGGGATATTATTACAGATTGTAGAAGATATAGTGGATAGCGGCGTAACGATGTCGTATCTTCTGAAAACATTGGAAGAAATGGGCGTGAAGAAAAAATGGACCGCGGTTTTGCTGTCTAAGAGGTGCAGAAGAGAAGTGAAGGTATCTTGCTATGTGTTATGGTGCAAGACAAAAGAGAAGCGAGTCTAACGGAAGTGTTGACGTTTTTAAAGTTTTCCTGCTTTGTTATGAATTTTATAAATAGCTCCTTTTCAGGTGCAAGAAGATTTTGTTGCCTTTGACATACCGGATAAATTCGTTGTGGGCTTTGGGTTGGACTATAACCAGAAGTTTCGGGACTTGGAACACATATGTGTAATGAGCGAAGCAGGCATTGAAAAATACAAAGTGGCAGACTAAACATATCTTGAGTCTTTTAATAACATTAGTAGTGCCTTCAAATCTTTATTTCATGGCAACTATTTTCTCTTTTATTCTCTGCTAGCTAATGTAATTATAAATGATAAGTTGTGTGGATGTCACCGAACTTTTGTTGGTTTTTCTTTTTGCTTGGTGTCCTCGTGTTCGGTGTCTCTTTCATTCCTCTAGTAGTACTTTTATTATAGTCGGACTTTGCTTTCATGTTTTACAGATTTGGAACAAAATTTTATAAACATTTCATAAATTTTTTGTGAAATGACAGTTTGAGGAGCAGGTATTACAAAACCATACTGTTTTTATCATTATCTGCATTTGCTTTTAAAATTGAAAGTTGATTATTACGAAAATATAAGTGACAGTGGTGGGTTGATCTCAGCGAATGTCGCATTTGTCAACCATTGCGCATATTTACATAATTATAACGTTATTCTAACACGGCGTCTATATTTTTATGAAGAGTGTTATAATCTGGAAATTCGGTGTAGGTGAAAACCGTAAGCACAAAAATAAACTTTCAAAGCCGTATTCTATATTTCTCTTTATTGTTGTCGGTAGTGCCGACAGGATTTAAGCAAACATGTTAGATGAATAGGAAAATAGGAAATATTTTATTGTTTTTAGATTTTTTCTAGATTAGTAGGTCAAGAGTGAAATGATAGATGTAAACAAGAGTTTTTAGCGTTATGAGCTTTTGCAGTCCCTCTTGATAACTAACATTGGCGAAACATTTGTCACAGATTCTACAATGGGTTCGCTGTCCACATTAGTAGAGGATATCAGCTTGGTTGGTGAGCAAATATTTGACCATACTGCTTTGATACGAAGTCAGATTAACAAATTTTTGGACAATTTCGAGCGTAATGGACGACACAAAGAGTTTGATGGTATAATTCGTGCGAGTCATTCGGTTTGAATTACTTATATTAATATATTACACATGATGCATTCCTCATCGTTATTTGCAATTATAAAATTTGCTAATGATAAGCTAGAGCGAAAGTTACTGGTAAAATCCGTTAAGTTCTAGCGAAAAGAAATTGTTTATTGCCTTGAATTAGGCATTTGTAATTTATGCTCTCAGTATTTAGTTAGCTGACTTTTACATTTGTGTTAGCACACTATATAACTGTACCGCAGTTAGTGGAAGCGGTGGATGTTCCGTTCGAAATGATACTAGCAAAAGATGACTTACGACAGCTCAATGAACAGATAAAGAAAACGACGTCTACATTATTGGAACTTGCAGTTCCTCTTTATCGAAAGGTAATCATTTGTTTGTTTATCGTTGAACTGGTTCACTCAAAACTCTCAATGGCGGCAATTTGCTAATTCTATTAAAAGGGAAGTCATCTGTTAAAAACAGGAATAATCGGAAGACAGTTTATCCTCTTTGTTGTCAATTATTACAATCAAATTTTATAGGAACACGATGATTATTTAGAAGCAATACGCAAAACGCAGCGTGAACAAAAAGCAGCAGTTGAAGCAGCCATTGAGCGACAACGAGATGCGTTTAAGGAAAGTAATAATACAGATGACATTCTCGTTTCCCCCGATATTTCCAGCACCACTGAAATTAATTTGGATTGAAGATTCGAATTAAAACTATTATCTTGTTAACTGATGTGCGTAGTAGAGACTGGACTATCTGGAGTGTGGTAGATTCGTATGTTGTGGATGCATAGATTTTGTGGTGTAATTCTCAATTGCCTCATTTGGTAGTGTTTTATATTTTACATGTTATGCATATTATTAGTTTCAGTTTATTTGCAAAAAGTATAAGCTCGGTTTCCTGTTATGTATCGAGTGAATTTTTTTCATGTACAAAAATGTAGACATGTTACCTTTTGTATTGCTAATCTCTCATTTGAAAGCTTTTCGTCGATATGCGGATTATGATTCTTGATTTCTTTCTTCTGTTTTGTATATAACATAATATTTAAAAAAGTGTGATTTAGAAAAACTACTTTTTAGTCTGAAAACCGTTACATACGGGATTTTGTTATATATTTGCTAGCTATTTCATAAAGGTGATACTTCAGTGAATAACCTTAATTACGAAAAACTTGCTAATTCCAAATGTATTGTAAGGATAAACAACATGGCCAAAAAACGTTCATCTTTGAAGAAGAATCGTTCCGGTTCTACGGGTTCGGCAATGAAAAATAAGAAGTCTGTGAGACCTTCACAGGTAGCAAGGACAAATTTGACATTCAGGAAAGGCGAGCATAGCTTGAATCCAGGTAAGATTTGAGGTTTCGAATTGGAAAATCTATTGCTTGTTTTCAAACCGGAAATCGACTTCTGATTTTCTAAATGGTGGTGAAATTTAAAAATAATCCAAATTATCACTTGTGATTCTTGGTTTTTGTATTCAAGTTATCCATTATTTTTTATAGACCGTAAAGCAAAAGGCGACCACTTTCGCTCCAGAGCTACGATCAATCGATTGCGCATGTATAAGAATTTTAAAGCTGTCAGGTTAGTTCTGCATCAAAAAACTTGCGCAAGGAGAATTTTGTCGGTGGCTACTTCATTTTTGCATATATTTAAAATCTTTTTGTAGGGATGCGAAAGGCAAGATTATCAGAGCTGCACCTTATCAGGAAAAGTTGCCTTCTGGAACGGTCGCTAGGGTTGAACCTCATCGAAAATGGTTTGGTAAGTACATTTTTCTTTACCATCCACTTTATTAAAATAGAAAAAGTGGGCAGAAATATTTGAAATTAAACAAAATATTTATATGACGATTCATCAGAGCAAGTGTTTCCTGCTAAAATTAATTTTGCTAGAAATTTAGAATGATTTATTGAAATTTAGGAAACACTCGAGTGGTTGGACAGGAGCAACTACAAAAATTCCAGGAGAATTTAGGAAGAGCATTACACGATCCATTTCAAGTAGTTATGCGGCAAACTAAACTTCCTATTTCGCTGTTGACTGAAAAAGCGAAAGTAATTATTATTGCTGGTAGTTGCCTTATTTCGGACTAAAAAAAAAAGTTTTCATATTTGAATTTAGTTGACACGTAGTTATCAATTAAGCTATATCGGCGTTATATAAATGAAACCATTTGATCTCTTTTTAATGCGTTTTACCTCTATTGCATTTATAATCAGCCACTTTGAATATTATTCAGCTCAAGTTTTGAAACATTTTTTAGCAACAACGCGTCCATATACTTGACACGGAAAGCTTCGATTATACTTTCGGTAAAAAAGCGCTCAGAAAGAAGCCAAAAGTGAAAGTAGAAAACCTTGAGGTATTATTATGCTTATCGTTTGTATGGACTTGACAGCTTATAAAAAGCTTATAAAGGGGTTTTGATTTTCATATTTGTAGAAATTGTGCGGAGAGATTGATCAGCGAACCGAACGATATGATGAAACAGCTGACAGCAGTTTGATAAAAAACGCCGTTCCTGAAGCAATGGAAAATTCAAATCCTCTGTTTAAAGCTGGACAAAGCAATCGTGTTTGGGGAGAGCTATACAAGGTGTCGTGCTTATTGGCTTTGTATCAGTTATACTTTTCAACAGCGTTAGACGTTCAGTAGTATAATAATTTTGTTGAACTTTTGTTGTAAATTTTAGGTAATCGACTCATCAGATGTTGTTGTGGAAGTAGTCGATGGACGCGACCCAATGGGAACTCGATGTCTTCATATTGAACAATTTTTGCGGAAGGAAAAATCTCACAAGCATTTAATTTTGGTCCTGAATAAGGTTGATCTTGTGCCAACTTGGGTTACGGTATGTTATTTACAATTCTGTTGGTGTGTGAGCAAAGCTGAATTTGTTACACATTGTTTTGTTATCCATTGTTAAGGGTATCACCACTATTTATTGGCTTAAGGAATAAATTTCGTGGAAGATCCTGTAGAAATTTGAAATATGTTTCTGTTTAAGAAGAAATGGTTAACATTGTTGTCGCAAGAACTACCGACAGTGGCCTTCCATGCATCTATGCAACATTCCTTTGGCAAAGGAACATTGATTAACTTATTGAGACAGTTCGCAAATCTTCATAAAGATCGTCAACAGGTACTAGCCTCACTCGCTCCTCAGTGATATGTAGCTGTGAACTGTTGATATCAATGATGAAATTACGTTGCAGATTAGCGTTGGTTTTATTGGATATCCGAATGTTGGGAAATCTTCAATAATTAATACACTTCGAGCTAAACGAGTATGCAAAACAGCACCAATTGCAGGAGAAACTAAAGTAAGCTTATGACTTCATTGTTCGTAGACTAATAACAAAGTAATCCATTTATAAAATAAAAAAGCATTTTGGTTTTCTTTATCATCCATTGTAATAGGATGCTTTGTATTTCAATCTACACTAAAAAAGGATCAATTGAGGTCTGGCAGTACATTACTCTGATGCGACGTATTTATATGATCGACTGTCCGGGTGTTGTTTATCCGCAAGGAGATTCGGAGACCCAAATTATCCTAAAAGGAGTGGTTAGTCAAAATTTTTGTTTTTCCATTATTTTTAAACGTGGCATTATTTTTTGCGATTTTTTAAATTCTTTCTGGACCTCGATTATTTTTGTAAAATGATAGTTTTTATGTTTAAATTATGATTTCAATGTAAGAGTTTTTTATTTGGATTAGAGCTTTTGTTACTTCGAACCAGCTAACTGGTTGCGCAAAGTCAAAAGCTCTAACGGCAAGCGATGTGCACTAACAAAATTTTTCGTTTAATGCATCATACACAACTAATATTAGTGTGGAGTTACATTTTTCGCCTGATTGACCGCTTCCTTGTGGTGAGGGTATATCTGTCTTGTAGGTGCGTGTTGAAAATGTAAAGGATCCAATCAATCATGTGAAAGGAGTTTTGGATCGGGTAAGGGAAGAATACTTGTTGAAAACGTATTCCATCGAACCATGGAATGATACGCATGACTTTCTGACAAAAATTTGCCTTAAAACGGGTCGATTATTAAAGGTTAAACATTTTTTTGTGTTAAAGATCAAGCTAAAATTGCTATGTTTTTTAACTTCTGATGCTGTATTATTTCTATTTCTTTTCGCGTTGATGGCAAACATAAAAGTTGTTTTAGGGTGGTGAACCTGACTGGAACACAGCAGCAAAAATTGTGCTAAATGATTTCCAGCGAGGTCGTTTACCTTACTATGTTCTTCCACCTGGTTGTCAACTCGAAAGTGCACATGAACACCGCGAAAATAGAGTACAAATTTTTTCAATATACAGTTTAAACTTGTGTTTATGTCTGCTAGTGATGTATATAAAAAAATGAAAACTACACATATGATCTTATCTGATAGCATCTTATTAAAGTTTGCTGGCTGATATGTGACGAGATCTGAAGCAGATATACAAACAGGAATATATTTTGTTCTTCTGGTATTGTGACTGAAAAAAAAAATTTGCAGTGTTCAGAAAAAACAGAAACAAGTGAATGCGACGGTGAAAATGCTATTGCCGATGAGGAAAGAAATGTAATCTTGAATTTATACTTAAATTTGTGCTTCAAAGGTCCTTTTTTACTTTCTTTGGAAACGAAGATATATAACATTAAGTATTAGAATACTAGAATATTTCTGTCTTTTAGCCTATGCCGAGAGCGACAATGCTTTGTTGTTTCAGAATATTGCCGATAATAGTGGTGACGGCAATGCCGGCGATGATAATGATAATGATGATGATGACGATGATGTTCTAACGGATCTGGGTTCAACGTGTAGTGGTCTTACTAACTTGTCGGACCTAGATGATTTAGATTTTCAACTTCCAGAGGCACCTGAAGGTACCATCGATGCTGGTGCTGAACCCACAGTGAGTTTTGCATTTTTTTAAATTTCTCTTTTTGAATTTATTTGAAACTGAAAAACCTTTATTCGTTACACGGGGGATGTTTATATTACAGTTATTTTAATCAATTAGGAAAAGGATGAACCAAAATTGGAGAGACGGCGGACACGAGGGAAGAGAGCAGGGAAGAAGCTTTCGGAAAAACGTAACAGATTAAAACTTGTAAGGCCGTTCGAAAAGGTAATATTTTTTAACTCTCTTTCTTTGTTTGTTTGGATGAAACTTTTATACCCTCAAGCAAACAGCAGCTAACTAAATCTTCATCGGCGAATTATTGAAATATGGCATGGCTAGTGATTTTATTTCGTTCATTATAGTTATTTTGTTCAGTCTATCGAGTTGGAAAACAGTTTGGAAGGAATTATTTGCATATTGATAAAATTATGATTTATCTGTTAGTGACATAATTTGAATGATCCATAAAAGAAAGGGATCATTTACAGTGCACTGGCGTCGTTGAATTTGGCCTAAATGAGAAAAGAAAGATGGATAAAAATTCTTGGAGAAGAAAATTGGCGAAACGCAGACGTATCAAACATCAGCAGTGACAAATATATTTGTTTACTTTATCGTTGTTGGTAAATAAACGTAGTCCTTGTTAATTGTAACTGATTAAGAGTGAAAGATAAGCGAGCGGCTGATACCATTTTCAGGATTTACATTGGTGGATTTTCCAAGAAGTATGTATGCTGATATCCAGCTTTTGTTACATTTATCCTATTAAGCTACTGAAATGCATGTTATGTTGCAGAATAAATGAAGTTGCTATTACTGCGAATAAAGCGTCCTAGCGACCTTACAGCTCAAAAATATATCATTGGTTCGTGCTAGATCGCCTGATTCTAGTCTTTGAATAGATATTTGCTCTTGAAATTGTTGATGAGATAAGCCTGAAACAGTTTTTCTTATTTGTTATTTAGTTGTTTTTTCCATTTGCAATTGCGTGAGTTATAGTTCTTGTGATAAGAATGAAACTTGAATTTCATTGTTGGATATAAAATATATTCATATAAAAACCGATGTTGTTGTTGAGTCAATTTTATGTGACTGTGTTCAACCAAATTGAAAATTTGATCATTTTATTCTCGTAGTGCTTCAGTTTCTGCCATAGGCGTCGTAGGTAAAATGGAAAACAGGAGATTTTTTTATATGATTACAAAGAACTTGAGACAAATGAAATGAAAGAGAGCGCAAAAGTGGGAGGTAAAATATGACTAATTTATTTACGATTTAGTGGATGGTAATTGCGAGTACTTATCTCCAAAATTTCAGTACAATTAGTTAGAAGATATATGACGATGTGATCGAATTGAAGCAAAAAGCATTGTTCGTGCAACATGGGGTGGTGTAAGAGGTAAGAATAAGTGGAAAAGGGAAAGCGGATTACTGTTAACATTGTAAAAGATGTAAGGAATAACTGCCTGTTTCGTACAGACATCCCAACGGGCTGCATGTGTCATAAAAAAAGAAAGGAATGGGAAGGAATGAATGGTTAAACTAGAAACTGTCCATTTTTATTCTTCCCTTCCCATCCTGCAAGGCCTTTTTATCTCACACACATTCTACATGTCAAATTGTATAATATGTACATTTAAATCAGACTAAATTTAGATGCATCATTTACTGACTAGAAAGATAGAATGAAATCAAAGAAAGGAATAGTAGTAATGAAAGAGTGATCCTTTCACGTGCGCCTTGTTTTGTTGCATCCTGTAATGAAATGTTAACTTACGCCTTCATTTCAGTTCAGACGTCATCATCCCAAATAACTCTCCTCATCTTACAGATAGAAATGGAAATGCTTGAGGGGGATAGATATATGCAAACCTGTTGTTGTTGCCCCACTGCAGTGTGTTTCATAATTGTGTTGGTGTTAATTTCTTGGTCCCTGTCATCGTTCATAACTACTATTGTACGTTCCGTTATTTCTTCAATTGTGACGGGAGTGGTAGGATGTTGCAAATGAGATGTTTCATCATTGTTTTCTCCTCCATCGTTTTCATCCTGCATTAATTACGCACATGAATTGACTTAATTTTATGTATGAAATTTTAATCAAAATTTTTCTACCATCGAATTATTATCACTGGAATACGAAGCCACTGTATAACGTTGCAAAAATTTAGGTTATTAATATAAAGTGTAAAAATTCACTGATTTCTTTGTAACAACCGATACTGTTTCGTTCTCCCCTTCCTCCTTCTCCTTTTCTAGTTCATGATTTGCCGCAGAAGCTGCTCCTTTCTCCTCATTCTTCATAATCCTCGATCGGTCATCTGTTGAGGTTGATGTTCGTGATGATGATATCATCGTTTCCTCGTCCTCCTCTTCCTTCTCTTCATGCGACGGTATCGACTGCGACGAGAAGCCAAGTGTAGAAGAATAACCCTTCCTTCATCAGTTGTTTCAATTTGCATTTGCACTTATCTATAAACGACACACAAACCTCTAGCGCCGATGTTTTAGCCTTCATCGATGTGCTATCAGCGCCTTCCGCCACAGTAGAAACGACTTCCTCGGACGTTGATGATGGTGATGATTTCATTGCGATATCATATTCATCTCCTGTTTCTGCCACTTCAATCCTTATTGTTCCTTCTTTTCCTATTTCCTAAATGCTCCGAGCATATTTCCAAACAGCTGACAGATGCATTCTTCTCAACCGTTTTATTTTCATCTTTGAAATCTGTCAAAGTCAAAGTATAATTTCATTCCACACGGTGAATGTCTTTCATTTTAGTTGCAATTAAAATGAAGCCAGTGAATTACCTTTGTCATTACATTATCATCTCCGGATACTTCACTAGACGGAGTAGTAAATCCTTCGTTGAATATCCGTGTGATAACAACGTCGCTATCGGTATGAGATATACGTGATGTGACTTGTTTCACTCCTTCTTCCTCCTCAAACATTATTGCTAATTTCACACTTACAATTACGACTAAATTTTGGGTATTTTTGAGGAAAAAGATTTAATTCGATGAGCAAAGTATGATCACCGTGTTTCCTTCAGTCTTCGATGTCTTCGGTGTCACTGTGTTGGTCTCATCGTTTCCTTCGTGCTGTGGGAAGGTCTGCAAAATGAAAAATGGAAAATAAGTGTTAACAATGTAGCTGATGAGAGCTGCAAACTTTTTTCTAAATCTCATATGATATCGTAATGTAACGTTCAGCATTTAGATAGCAAGGCGATAAGCTAGTACCGTGTCGTAATTAGTAGGATTGATAATATAAATACATTGCTGAGGAAGTGTTTTCAAGTATTGCTTAATTAATTGTTGTGTGGCTGATGATGAATTAGATGCATCGTTTTGTAATTTATCGCTTGCTTCTTGTACTTGTTTAAAACCAACATCCTGCAAAAAAAAAGCTTCCCACTTAGTTATAATTAATTGAGGGTAATTTGTTGATATTTTGAGAGATTGGTTTATCGCAATCATCTAGTAATTTTATCGTAACCTTTGTTACTGTAGCAATAGGAGATTGTTTATGTGAAGATAACTTAGAGATCGAAGTGATGTTTCTGTAGGAATAATTTGTATGTGTTAGATGAATGACTTTTGAATAATTATTAATCAAATCTCATTTCAAAGCTATTTATAATACAGCTTTTGTCAAGACAGAAATGTTTTCCAATGCAGTAATTAAAATGTCACTGTATGAGAAAAACAATTTCTATTCGAATTTCAATTTGAGCAGCGCAAATTTAAATAATATTTCACTGACAATAATATTAATCGAAATAAAAATTGTGTATTCATCAATTTTGCTAATTAAATGAGATTACACTTTAATTTCATTTAATTTGTTCATTTCATTTAAAATTCACATCAATCAAAGTGCGAACCATAAAATCCATAGTACTTGCGATCTTTTTCATCTTTCAATAAAATTTAAGATGAAATGTTCAAAAAACCGTTGCAATTAAAATTTTTAGGAAAAGAGACAAACAAACCCTAAATAAATAACCGCTTCCAGCACATATTTTATTTGATTCTGCTACGGAACACTTTATCACACATTCAAGCGTACTGTAATTACCGAATTACTGAATTATTGTGATAGGCAGACAAGCAGTAGTAGTAGTAGTAATACACTGTGATAGGTAAATAGATGCATGACAGTCCTATCCTCCACTAAGCTCAAAAATTCGTCGTTTACCTTGTTGAATTCATTTTAAATGCGTAAAAAATGCTTTATTAAATATTATTTCAATACAGTTGATTAGTTTGTTTATATAAATCAGATTAAAGTTTTGTTTACAAATCACCTACAGGCAAACTTGCGCAGCACTATCGATGAATACAAATGGATTCACAGGTGCGGCAGATGATGAGTCAAGCTGAATGTTAGCATCAGAAGGATATCCACATTCAGTAGCACATTTATTGACAGCATCAGTATCCTCTTTACTTCCCATGCATTCTTTTACCAATCGAAATTCTTTAACAGAAATTTTGCATAAATTAAATTTTCACTTTGCTCATTTAACAGCGATGACACTAACCTTCTAGTTTATCCTTGCAAACATATGCACTAAGTGATATCATCTTAGTCAACTTTTCCACCTCTCCATTAGTACATGTTTGAGCACATTTCAACAATTTTTCACGAGTGCTGCAATCATAACATTGATTACGTAACTTACTTTTTAGCACTTCTAAAGAAGAGAGAAGAAAGGATACGGTCGCTGTTCCAGTACCGTATCAATTTGATCGATTTCAGGCCCCGCATGAATTAATCACAGTATTCCTTCGGTTTTGAGGAAAAAAGAAGCTAACAGCACTGTCTCTGATAAACTATATGAAAGAAGTGGTCGTTGAAGAGATGTCTGCCTAATTTCCTGTTGCCAAGGACAAGAGTTGGACTTAAGGAAGTGCGCTTGAGCTATCGATAGCTCTTAGCAGGCAGGCACTCTTCATAATTTTCCATAAATCTAACGGTTGCAGCAATTGAATAATTTAAATAAATTGTTTAATAATTGCTGAAGAATTATTTTATTTAAGTATTCTAGGAAATTTATTTATGCAATACAAGGAGATTAATTGCACCTTATTTTCACTGTTGATAAACCTTTTTCCTTTCCTGAACAGCGAAATTCTTAAAGTCGATGAAAATCAACTTTAGCATCAGTCAACTGATATGCTTCAATGAAAAAGCCGAATAATTTTAGTAGCTATCTTCTAGCAATATGATGTGACATATTCTGAAGGATCTTCCTCCATTGTAAGAATTTGTTGATTAAACTGTTAATTTTTTAAACTCGTTTTTTAGTGTTTTTGTCAATAAAAGTAACATAAAAGACTCAGGGGTCAAAGCATTCTCTGATTCGCACTGCTTCGTTCCATCACTGAATGAAAATTAGAAATTTGAAAAAGTTCTTTTTTTCCTTTGAATGAAATCATCAATAGTGTATATTAGCCGTTAGATTTGCAAATTTAATTTCAAAATTGTAATTAGTCGAACTTTACTTGCAAAACATATTATACTGTCTTTTCAGTTAAATTACAATGAAAATCATCTTGGCGTGTAGTAGAACAGTTGTTTGAGAAATGAAAGGAAAGAAATTAGCTGATAAGAGAAGGTTTGTGCAAGAATAAGCAAACAAAATGGTGCGGAATGGAATGCTTACTTGCAAAACTCCTCAATGTGTACCGCAACCTTTTGGAAATTACGAAGATTAGAAGCGGCAAACACGAGCAATCCTTGTTTTAAGCAATCATTAAGACATGTGCTATCCGTCGTTGCAACTGGTTGCAGTGGACTTTGAGCCGAAACTGAACGCGACGCTAAATTTAATCAAAGTTACAACGATCAGATTTAAATGATAAAGAAAATATTTTCTGCACAATTTTTTACCAATAAGATTGCAATGAATAAAAATTTTGCAAATTCATTTAAGTGAATGGGAATTAGGATCAAAGTTGTTTTGTTGTTTCAGCAGAAACTGATAATTAAGAAAGACTTCGAAAGTACCACTCCTTGCTACATCAAACGATTTGCTCAATGGCAAGTTGCAAAAACTTTTTCAAGTTTATTTCAGACGCAAATATCAATAATTGCGAAAAGATGAGAAGTGATGGAAAAAGTTATTGTGCGAAAATTTAGATGGAAAAAAAGAAGATGGTATTTTACTGGAACGATTGAGAGTGCTAGGAGAATCGTGTTTGGTTGTCCCCTAAGTGGAAAGCTCTGCACTTCAAGGGATCGTTGTTACATCGCTCTGCTCATTTCATTTCGTAAAATGTCCTTCAGTGCAACGACCGCCATCAAACTTTAATCATCGCAGTCGACTTCCTTCATCTCAACTAATACTTTAACAATTTCAAGTTATTTTCTTTTGATGTGTTCATTCAGAGTTTAATATATTTTTTTTTATTGCCGTTGCTCGTTACATGCCAATGACTACTGTGTCTGTCTGTCTGTCTGTTTGTGTGAAACGAACTGAGATATGAAAATTTAAAAGGTGTGTTTGATATGATGTAAAGGGTGATTTTGATCGTATGAGGCGCGAAATAGGAGGAGAGAGATGATAAAGTAAAGTGGATAGAAATAGGATAAGATTAACCAAAAAAAACTGTTAAATTTTCTAAAGTGCAACAGATCCAATAGAATCATTCCTTGTCTATCAAACAAAATTGACAACGAAATTGATAAAACTTACGAATTATAGCAATGATAAGCAAGAGAAGGTACCAAATTTGCATTTTTTTTTCTCTGTAAGAAGAGCGTAAATTATGGTACTAGTAGAATGGTTGCTTGCTCCCTCTCTCTCTCTCTCTCTCCGACGATACTGGCAATTATCTAAATCGTCCACGTGTTTAATTCGAAATGAATTAAAAGCAAAAAATTCGCAAGTAAAAATAATGATAGAATGAACAATAATGCGAAAGAAACGGAAAGAAATATGAGCAATAAAAAAATTCATTAAATTAACAACAAAATTTGTGTTAAAATTATTCATTTCAAATGAAAACAAGAGAAGGGAAATCATCATTCATTGAATACAATTCAAATGTTTTGCATTGAAATTGAAAGTGTGTAAGAGTGTGCATGTTTTCGGGATAATAATTTCAACTACTATCACAAACAAATCGTTCATATCGTAGCAAGTACTGTAACACACCGGCAACATTTTTAATACTGTACTGCACCGTAATGCATTGCTTGTAACATTCACCCTTGTTAATTGCTGAATTTGAGCATTTAAGCTTATATTTGAAATAACAGCAATGATCAATGAATGGTCCTTCGTCATATCTAACAGGTTCAAAAGGATCTGAAGTTCATTGGTCACATACACACACATATATGAAGAAGCAGAAGCGATAAAAATGCTTATACCTTTGTGAAGAGAATAAAAGTGAAAAAGCTTGTGGAATTAGATTGAAATTTCATAAGCAAGGAACAGACGCATGGAGCTGCTGAATTTGGTGCACTTAGAGAGATTGATATTTTGATCGCCGTGAAAACTACCTGCGTGTCGTAGGATGGGATGGGCGTGGTACAGGTGCGCATGCGCTTATTTCTTCACCAATTGCTGTATGAGAGTATGTTGCATGTGCATGTGCATGTGAATGTGCATGTGCATGTGCATGTGCATGTGCATGTGCATGTGTGCGTATGGATAAATTTATGTTACCTGCGCATATATTCTGCTATAAATGTATACCTACCTAAATTTGCTGCTAAAATATTCATAAAGTTGAATTTATTGGTTAAATTCATAAGTGAATGAATAATTTCTGTTTGTTTTCCCTTTTCTATCTTTTCTCTTCAACTTATTCAATCTCTCTTCTCTTCCTCTTCCTTCTTTTTTTCTGCAAAAGGACTTAACTTTCGTTTGTTTCTAAAACAGAAAGATATCTGAATAGATGCATAATAATATCGTCAAAAAAAAAAACACTTCCTTAATAGGGCAAGTTGATAATTCCCGTTTCCATTCATTTTCTTTCCTATTTCAACTTCATTTGAGAGACAGAGACAGGGAGAGACAGAGGGAGGGAAGAGAGAGAAAAAGCGTGTGTTTTTGAAAGTGACCGATGACCGATAGCACGGCCCATTTGCCGTTACTCTGTTAAGCGCAATATTATACGAGTTTGCTGTCGGATGCGGAAGATGACATTTGTTCACGTCGGAATGTTCGCTTAAAATGTTCGAGGTGCATGCTATTATAGTAATGGTGTTAGTGTCAAATATCAGAATGCAAATGGATGACTCACTAGTGCATGAAGTAATTAACAAGGCATCCTGTTCTCAACCTAACCTAACCTGTTTTCATTTCGTTTCTCCATTAAGTCACTGTCTAAGACTAAGGAATAAGTGTAAAAAAGAAATGGTTTGACTAATCAATCTTTCTCGTACTGTCATTGCCATACCAAAAGGACAAAAGCCTTTTTGAAACAGAAATTTTCTTAGTGTTTGTTGAGATTCCAGAAATTATTCCAATTTCATTCATTAACAAAATATTCGATATTCAATAAATAACTCATTTCCTCCGCCACGCTAAATCTCAAGTGTCGATTGACTGTTAAAAGGTGAATTCAATTCACCTCTAGGACATTTGTATTTGAATTTAATTAGAAATGAAATGGAAATGCTGACAGTGGAGGAGAATGCATAAGTAAAAGATTAAATATTACTTTTCGTCTCACATAACTTCATCTCCCCTTTATTTTTCGGACAAAATGCTTAAGAAAACAGTATTTCCCACCAGTTGTCCATCAGCTTTGCTGTGAACTGCAAATTATTCAATTTAAAACGTAACAAACGACACTTTCCCACGAAATTCAAATTTTGAAGGAGAAGAAGTGAAATCTTCGAGCTAGCAGTACACGTCCTGAATTTGGAAGCAAACAGTCCCTTACAGTAAATCGCTTTACACCGATGAGGAGCAAGCAGGTCAACATGGGGAGACAAGAGTGGAAATGAAGCGCACTGCAACGAGAGAAGCATCTCCGACCGACCAATCACACAACCGCTTCTACCACTTTTT
This sequence comes from Litomosoides sigmodontis, assembly GCA_963070105.1. NCBI lineage: Eukaryota > Metazoa > Nematoda > Chromadorea > Rhabditida > Onchocercidae > Litomosoides > Litomosoides sigmodontis. The sequence continues at coordinate 7,788,176 of OY718803.1, read as the reverse complement.
TTCTTCTTCCCTCTCTCTTCCTCCCTTTCCACTTCTTTTTCACTTATTAAATCGAACTTATTCCTCCTATTCTCTACTTGTAATTTTAATTTTTGAGTTTTTTCCTTGAAATTACTTTCTATTTGATATGGATGAGTGGTGTGGCTATGTAAATTCGTTTCACAATAATTCATCATATCAAAGCATGTGGTAAGCGATCACTTCAAACCACGTAACCGAAGGATTATAAATCGTCGGCGAATGCAAGATAGCAAAAGTATAATTTTACCAATCTTTCATCATTTAAAGCTAATGTGATGAAACGACTGAAATTAAATGAGTCCTCAAGTTGCTAAGTACCTGATAACTTATCACGTGAAACACGCTTCGCCACATTAAGTTGATAATTAGCAAGAAAAATGGCGCAAAGTGCCAATTTTTGCATTTTGCAACGCTAATAACTGGGCGATTGAGCTTCAAATAGTAAAACTCCTAAAGTGCAATTATGTGAATAATTAATTAAATCCTTGATTTATAACTCCAAAAATCAACGACTTAATTAGTTGTACCAATTGAAGTCTTACAATTTATAAGTGCAGCAAATTGAGAAATCCTTTTATTGAAGGTCTGAAATATTGAATACATAAGTTGAATTTACAAACAGTTCAAATGACTTTCAAATTTGAAATTTTGATTTAATTAATGTAAATAACGGAAGACAACAACTAATTTTGACTTTGATTTCATTAACTTTATACAACTCATAGCCACATTGGATAAAATAACATTACTTATTGGCGTAACAATTATGATACCGATGATAATGCTAGTGGTAGGAATATTTTCCAAGATAAGTAATTTTTGAAGTAACAATAGTAAGGCTCTGCGCGGATCAGAAATGATCAGGAAGCCTACTGAGTTCATTAAATTTCAAAAAACCATGCCAAGCCTTAACCACCAATTGGATGTTGTGAAGAGGCGGAACGCTCAATTTTCTTTTTTTGAAAAAAAAAAAGGAAAACTAAGGCGATGACATTTTTGAAATAATTTGGTAACACAGTCATTGCTAATAAAATAAAATGAAAAGATGAATTAACAAATAATTTAAAAAAAAAAGGAAGAAATATCAACAACAGTACCTTACCTACAGCAGAGCATTTGAAACGAACTAAAATAAATCATACCATGTCAAACTAAAGTAATTTCACCTTTTTTTTCTCAATTTGATTTAATTTGAATTGATAACTGTGCTGACTTTTCAATACATTCTCGTTAATTTAAATATTTAAATAATTCTTGCACCTTTTCGCTCGTAATTTAAAAAAATTCTATTATTAAATCTGTTCAATTACTTCGATTTAATTTTGCAAAATCACTAATATGTTTTTGTCATTCACAATCATTTCTCAACTACCAATATTTATTTTTATGTATTGATTTGTTTTATCATTCCGCAAGAGCCTTTTCATTTTAAACTTTTTTCAATTTTATTAATTACTGCAATTGTATAGAAATATTTGTAATATTTTAGTAAAATGATTAATTTTTTGAAATATTCTTTGTCTTATAGCAACTAATTCCTTTGCCAACCTCAGTGATTGAAAATAAAATTAGGTTCTTAGTACAACACTGACTGAAAGTTAATTAGTAATTAATTATTCGAGTGCTGTTTGCACAACGCTAAGAGATTTTAGCCCAAGGAAGTAATTAATTACACTTTTATAACTTCAAGCATTCTATTTATCACTAATTTCACTTTATAATAAATTATTTAATTGAGGAAACAAACAAATTAACAGATCTCTTTCAGCTTATACAAGGAATGAGATGTTGCTTTACATGTCTGTCACCTGTATCACCTAACAGTTTCATGCCAACGTAAGCACTTTATTACATTGATGAGAAGCGAAATGATTGAGAATAAATTAGCGAAGCTGTAAATAGGAAGTGTAAAAGAAGTGAGATGCTTCCTGTCAAATTTCCTCACAGCTTAAATTTGTAATTTTGAAGAATTTTGCTAGAACTTCAGAGAGGAGAAGGACAGGGAGTGGATTGGACTGGAAGATGGTGGTGGTGGACGTGGTACGAAGAATCATAGCAAGCGTTTCATGTAATTTACTCCCTCCACGTGAAAACAGGTTTCACTGGAACAGTGAAATAAATGCGTGGAAGGCAACAGTTCATGTTCATTCAACCAGAAGTGCAAATGGCAAGAAGTAGGAAGAAAACGTAGAGGTATGGGAGGAATTGGAAATGCATGATCACTTCGAGCTTTAGTTTGTGACACGTTGCACAGGACATTGAAATCCACCCTTCCCCTCGACGTCCACCTGACCACGAATGATTCACACGTTGAAGTTGAAGGGAGCGTTTGAAGTGACAGCGACAACGATAGCAGCGGGAATGAATCCGTGAAACTTTTCGAGAAATAATTTGCTTTCAGTGTTACATGTGTTACTCTCGGGAGAAGTGAATAACTTTCGTTATCAAATGAAAACATATCCTCGTAAATCGCATCACTTGATTTCCTTGCCTTCATGGAATCTCAACATTTCGTAGAAATTTATCTAAATTAAATTAACCAAATTAACCATTCGTTCACTGCACGTGGCTACTGTTAGTGTCGAAGAAGCAAAACAAGAAATCTGAATTGCATTTTCAAAATTAGAAGAAAAACTTTAGACGTTCTACCGATATTTCGTTCAATTTAGCCAAGCCACCAGAATGTGCACGCTTTATTTTTCGTTTGTTTTGAAATTTAAATAACAATTTTTGCTGGTAGAAATGTTTTGAATGAAAAATTCGGCAAACCTTGAGTGATGAGATCACGTTTTTTCACGCTTTTTTCGTCAATTTTTCAGTTCTCGCATTTTTGCTATGAAATGTCATCGTTCGCAAAATTGACTTTATGCCAATCTTCAAAGAAAACGAAAGTATATTCATTACTGCCAAATTATTCTTATAAAAAAAATAACACGTATATCTTTTAACTTACATGTATATCTTTAACTTTTAACTTAGGTCAACGTCTATCTGTATAGTCTACGTATTTTAATAAATTTTAAATCGAAATTAACTTTACTCTTAATTTTAAATTATTAGAAAATCTTTGCGAAACTCCTCAAATGTGTTGTGCGAGGATTGTAAAATCTTCTCAGATTAGGAAATGATAGCAATGGTGATAGTTACAGTGGTAATGATAATGATAATGATAATTGTAGGTTATCTATTATTGCAAGTGCAAAAGGACACCATGCTTTACTCACCTCTTTCATTCCTCTTTACCCCTCAATGTTTTTCAAATAAAATGGTTTACAGGTAGGCCTTTACTGTTCTGGGAGATGTGAAGTGATCAATACAAATTGGCAGGCAACATGGCTGATAAGGTGACAATTGTTATCAATTTTCCATATCCATTTGTTTCTCTGCGAGAGGGAAGAGCCGGTATACTACCATGCAAATTACGGAAATCGGAAAGCATTTCATCTTTTTTAAACCTTCATTAGTGAGTAAAAATTGTCGTTAAGGAAAACAGACGAACCCTTTTCTTCTGAAACATTTTGAAAGAGAGAGACGACAGAAAGAGAGGAAAAAATGGAAATTTCAATTTCAGCAGCTCAAAGCATGTTTTCCGTTGTCTTCCGTTGCTCTCTCAATTTTTTCCCTCTTTTCTTCTGTTTCCTTGCGAACAATGCGTGACTTTTTTTTGACAATTTATTCGTCTGCTTTTAGGAACACGAACAACGAACCGATATTATTATCACTCATCACTGATAAGCCAGTGTCAATTACAAGTAAGAATGAAATAAGCAAACGATCAATTGCATGAAATGAGGAAAGCATCACAAGATGCTAATTGTTGCTTTACTGTTGCCATCCATCTCTTTAATGATACCAGAGAAATCTTTTCAACCTGAAATTCATCTCGGAATAAGCCTTCATCAGTGACACACTTATCCCTCGACTGATTATTATAATTACCACTAAAGCAGGGCAGTAATCAGTAATAATAATCAGTTTTCGTTCTTACTAATTAAACATTTTCCTCCTACAGAGCATTTTTTCAAACAATTGACTAATTCCGCCGATAAACTCTGACAGAATTTTGAATTACATATCAATAATAGGTTTAAAAATAAAATTAGTAAAAAAAATTCAGTTACCAATGCGATTTAACCCTTTGCATTCTCTTCAATTTAATGACAAACTGTGCCTTCTCATAGAGCACGGCAATTTTCACTCCAATAAACCATGCTTGCAAACAAACTTATAAATTGAAAAACCGCAAAAAATATAATAAACAATATCTAGCCTACTATTTACGACAGAAGTTGATGAAGCCAAATCTTTGTTGCACCTTAAGGCGTTCCTAATTATTTGCACGCACGAGATCGATTAGGTTTTAATTGCCAGTAAAAGCAAAGTGGAGGTTGATTTTTTTTTTGACAAAGTGGAGGTTGATTTAAATGATGCACAATAACTGGAAAAATACCTGGGTTTAATGAACTTCCCTCGTTTTAGCAAAGCTTACGAAATAAAGAGTACAAAAGCAACTTTCGGTTTAAAGTTTACATGAAAATCAAAGCTGAAATGGAAAAACAAAAAAAAGAAGCCACGTGTTTTTAACCACAGCCAAACTGCCTGTGCAAAATATGTGTAAACAATTTATATTTTATCGTGTAAATTAAATAAAATTTATACCAAAAGATTACACAATCGAGTATAAAAATGCACATACGTTAACTTTTCTCAATAAGCTAATAACTTTGCTAATTCCTTGACAACTAAGCAATAATTGTGATATTTTAGTAAATAGAACAATTAAGGTTTAACTGACAATTACAGGCTATTTACTACTGCTATCATTACTACTACGCAAATGACCTTTTATTGATTAAAGCAGATGTTAAAGAAATACGGTAACAATAAATATACCTCGCCATGTTTTCATTCATCAAACATGCTCAAACATTTGTGTTATAAATAATGATCATTAATGTCAGAGCAAAAAACAAAAAAAGGTTAGTTCATACTGAGTAAACAACAAAACACAAATGATCGAAGCAAGTAAGGCACAAAAAATTCTCAGATAGAAGGTTAGAGCCTAATAATTAAGATAATTAGGGAAAACATGGTTGTAACATGCAATTTCGTAGTAATAACAGTTGAGGATGCATCAGCACGCAGTGGTACAATACCTGAGCTCTTTTCGTTATGGTCCGCCAACGGCCAACACTCCGGACATACATCTTGCAAAGATCTCGTCTGCTTTGCCATATAGGTTGTCTTTACCTGTAATATTGAAAATAAAATGGAATAACGAAGATAAAATGTTATACGATGATGATGAATTAATTCTCTTTTCTGATTCACATGGATTTAATTTCATCGATTAATTAGCTAAATTGAATGAGTTAAAAATTTGCTTCAATTGTATTTGCATAACAGATTTTTGTAGAACATTAATGAGCACTGACTCAGTCATTAACACATAACAGATACACATGGTTGCATTAATTTGGAAAATAAAAACTAGATCATAATTTGAAAATAGTAATACCTGTTGCTCGGGATCATAATAGTCGAAGAGTACAAGCTGTGCCGGCTTTTGTTCTGATATTTGATAAACCATATCACTGTATAATGAGAGACATACAGGTGTTGAACCAATCTATAAACATATTTCATTTTAAAGTCCCATACGAATGCAAACAAATTTCCATCACTTCTAATCCTAACAATTTTTTCAAGGATATGAATATGCCTGATCAATGACTATCTTTGATTAATAAATTCGCTCAAACATTGTTAAACCGAAAATGGTAATCAACTTTCTCAATGATCTAACAGTTCCCCCCACCCACGCCGTTCTACTTCTTCGATTTACGCAAGTATTATTGATTTTATACAGGATTGAAGTATAGATTCATTCGAGTATCCTCTTTGTCCAATTCAACTCTCTGCAAATCGCCAATATCCATAAGATTGTCAAGTTGATCACCATCAAAACGAAATCCGGATAAAGCATCTATTTCAGCAACTGCCATATTGGAACGTGAACTAGGTTTGGTGTAGCTGGAAAGCAAAAAAGCACTCATGATTAACAGTAAAATACAAATACGGAAGTCACCAGATATTAGACATTGAAAGGTCAGAGCGGAAGTGTGTGTATGAATGAGTGACAATTTATTGAATAAAAGAACAGTACTTGCAACACAGGTCAAGCTGTAATCGATTGCCACTGTGCAATTCACGAACTTCTTTCGTGCAGTAGAACGGAAGATCATCTCTCATGGTGATACGATGATATGAATACTGTAGTTGTGCAAGAACGATGCCACTACCTTCAGCTTCCAGTTCTAATTTTTCGTCCAAATTTCGCAGCTATAATGGACATTTCCATTTTATTTACTGCCACGAGGATATAAGAGAATGATTCAATAGATTGAAAGCGAGAATAAATTCAATAACAGAAAAATAATCTGGAAGAGAAACACGTTTTCATTTTCAACCTATTAATACGGATGATTTCAATATTGTGAGGAAATAACTTTAACAGTAACCTGATAACTTTGTAGTACCATAGCATTACTAGCTGTTACTTCAAAATTCTGCTTGTCAGCACCATTTGTTATCATAATGCTAACGTTGAGTTGCGGGGAGTAAACCTTAGCTGCATAAGCGGCCAAAGCTTGCAATGCCATTACTGTATCCTAAACTACGCTGCATGATTACCAACAACTACAAAATGAGTAATAATAAATATGATGCGTCCATCTAACCTGCGTACTGCTAAAGCCACCGTATGCGTTTCGCTGTGATGTAAGCCATCTCACTACAGGGAGAGCCTTAACAGTATCATCTCTCATCATATAAGTTAATAAAACATAAGCTGTCATCTCGACATCTGCAGGTTTTGGTTGATAGAAATAATGCTGCGTATCTTTCGGCTTCTCTTGACCGCCTTTCGTTGACCAATAAATACCTTCTACAATTAAGAAGGATAATTTCAGTTTTATAGAGTGTTTAATCAAACTTTTTTTTTAAATCACATACTTTACGCCCCGTTATCATAACACAACTTCACTTTGTCTTATCAAGAAATGAAATAGTAATGCTGACCGGCGTTTTCCTTCTTATGAGATTCAAGCATTCTTAGTGCTTCCTCCTTTTTGGAACTATTAGCTAAGTGAAATACATAGGTGACAATCGACAATGCATATGGGTCATTCTTGATTTCTTCAAGATGTTGCTCCAAATAATGTTGCGCTTTTTCATCAGATACCTAAAGCGATGGATATTACATGTACAGTATATGATTCGTTTAAATTTATCAAAGAAAAATAATAGCCGTTGAGCTATCAGTAATTCAGAATTATAGTCATTGCAAAAGTTTAGTCGGTTAGATTAATTTAATTGTATTTCAGGATTCACTAAAATATTTAAATTACGTGAAACTAACTCCATTTTCGAGAAGTGCAGCGTATACATAAGCGGTTAGTGGTACACCACCTTCCGCTGCACCACCTTGCATTGCTTTATGATAAACTTCACCACGCTCCGCAAATGCACCATTTTCCTATAACAAGTATTTTGTTTCCTCTAAAATAACATTTCTGAACAGTACTGCTTTATCATTTGTTCAATAGCATCGAGAAAGAAATCAGGAAGGCGAAAAACCTGCTGCTGCTGAGCATTCAGGAATGCGATGGATTTTCGGAGAATTTGCTCGTCGATGAAAATGAACTGCTGCGCTTGTTTGAAAGATCGAACAACAAACGCTGTAAGCCATGTTGATCCATGCTTATCGCTTTGGCCAAATGCTGAGAATGAATGGTCATCTCTTCTAAAAGGGATAAATTCTGATGTTTACATATCATAAATCCCATAAAGACTTAAGACTTATAAAAACATTATTGCGACCAAAAGACAGCAATTAAAGGCTCAGGTTTAGTTCAGTTTTTGCCTTTTGACGATTTGTAATTGTATTTATCGGTAGAATTTGAATTAAATCTGCAATCCAATCCACTATAGCAGAAGAAATATTTTCCTTAGTGCTTAAATATAATGCCTGACATTTCTCGCATGAATTACTACTTCATTTCAATTAATTACCGATAAGTGAGTTCCCGTTGATATCCTGACTCCATGTACTTTATTGCTTTATTTTCAATCAGGGTCCCTGCCTGTTTCGTGACTTTTAAATAGTTGAGTACGGCAATATTTGGTACAAAATTGATCATATTCTGTTCGCCACACCCATATGGCATACGTATAAGAGAATCGATATTAGCAAGAGCTGAACCCAACAAATCACCTGAAATAGAAAATGGTAGTATATGTCTTCTGCGAAGAGGAATGATATCTAACACTGAAGGATTCACTGATGAATATAGGCCATACCTAATTCACCTAATATAAAACGACAAGGTGATACCTATGACGTCGAATCGTGCCTTCCGAGATCCTTCTACAACATCTGTTGGGAAGTGCATATCTATCTGCTTTTTAATTCCCTCACTACCATTCTTCCGTGTCAGATCGACCATTAAAAGAGTATTTCGATCCACTCGATATCCTTCTGGCTATAATTTAACATCAAGTTATCATACGTTTAATTATTAGTGATAAATGAAGAAAAGGTGATAGATATACCTCAACTCGTAGTACTTGCTCTACCGCATCACCTGCTATGGCGGATTGTGCCATCACAGAAAGCATCACATCACCGATCTTCGTTGGTACAATTGGAAAGTAAACTGCTTTCGATACACCACCGCCCGGTATCGATATAAATCTTACATTGTGTTTCTTGCCCTTTATATTCTTACTGTAAAACATGGAAGACATCTTTAGTGAAATTCTTACTGTAAAACGGGTAATTATTTGTACTAATACGAGAACGGTAGGATAAGAGAGATTGATTGAGTATGTTTGAGTGATATCAATGAACGCAATTGAAAAGTTTCGAAATAGCCTAACCTAGTGAATTTCTTAGTAGTGCCATCTTTTTGCAGGAAATCATAACCAATATCATCGCCATCTTTCAACGTTACAGTTACCTGTCAAGAGGGCTGCGAGTTAAATGTTGTTAATGAACGTAGAAAGTGATAAGTACAATTGTCAGCGAGAAACTAACATCTTGTTCGCTGTCCATGTAATTGAAGATTAGCACTTGCAGAGCGAACTTTTCACCACGCTTTACAGAGTACGGCAGATTGATGCGTATGAAGAACGGTCGAAATACTGTTAGCTATAATTGCGTGGCTTAAATGGCTAACTTCAAAGAGAACCGTGAAATATGTAAGAGAAGGAAAAAAGTTTCACGTAACAGGTGGCGTACCTTTGAAATGGATGGAGCAACTCCAAGACCAGCCTCATCGTTGATGGCAAAGGCGCTTGCAACCCACGACGTTATTGTGTCCGGAACGACTGCCTCAAAGACAGCTTCTCCAGTATCCCTAAAATAATTGCAAAATATTGAAGTATCGACACATCATCTTCAGTCTCTCGTCCGCTACATCTCGGGACAGCGTTTGAGATGTGTAGGACAGGAAGACAATTTGCATACTTAAATTTGATTATCTACTAACGGTGTCGGGTTCTTCAGCGTCAGGAGGAGAAAGTGATAATGTCAAAAATATTGCCGAAACGTAATAATTGCAAGTAAAGCTGAAAAAACTCAAAAAACTGTTTTCAGTTAAAAAATCTTTTCTTTTGTCAAACAATGCTTCATTTTGAAATAAAAGTGTTTGTGCTAGTCCATTTTTTAAACAAACTTTAAGATTTCACTAAGCCACTACATCACTGCTATTCGGTAAAGTTTCGCTCCTCAGATATTCTCAGAATGGTAAATTAGTTGATATTACATATTGTCCCACTGATGGTGCATATAACGATGAATGTTTTAGATGAACTTCATTTACTGTCATTACGTGAGAAAGAGAATGATACTTAGGCCCGTCTAGTGCAACTTTTCCTCTCTTACCGAATCTATTACGAACTTGCATCTGAGGAAATGGATTAGAATAAAATGTACGAATTAACTTGCACATTTTGCGCAGTTGGAAACGTCCGGTTGAAGGACTCTGAGAGAAGTAAAATGATCGCTTATCTCCTTTTCATGCAAAAATTATGGATAAGAAATCATGGAACTTTAAATTCTCTACAGCTTGTTGTTTTCTCCAAACTATTTGTTCCCATAAAAAGTTTATGTTGTAAGACGGAGCAGATCTTTAGTGCTCCTTAAAGATAGGTTGTCACTTGAGCAGTCCAACAATTTTAGCTCAAGCTATAAAGAAAAGAGCAAAATAAAATATTTCAAATCTGATAGAATAAATCGTATTTAAGCAGATCTACGAGAAAGTCGTAGATTAACCGAAATGATGACGTATGGCATGATGTGTGATGGTAACACAAATAACTTGCACAACTCAGAGGTGCGGAAAATGCTGTGCATAAGAAAATGATTAAAGTGAGCGTAAAATTATTACACGTTCAAGTTGAAGTGAAACGAGCACGTGCTGTTACAGTGCTTCTTAAATTGAGTGTGGAAATAATGAAGAAAGTGATACGTTTATGACTTCATTTTCGATCGCTGCAAGTACTATATGCTTACTGCGAAGATCTAATCACTGTTGGATAAGTTAACTGTTGGTTTTTCTCCTCCAGTTATTTACTGGTGATAAGATGATAAGATTGAGAAAACAATATACTGTATATCTAATCGGGAACACATCCTCGATTAGGATCAAAAATGCTTATAATGAATTTATATCGACTGTTCGTTCCAATCACCTACGTTACCTAATCAGAATTTACTGTTCCCAGGAATTGGCTGGAGCAAGAAATAGATCATTATGAGCTGAATGATAAATAAACAGTACCGAGTTTGCATGTTGCTCCAAACCCATGTTTCCGGAAACAATTTCCGTGTCCTAGGTAAATCATATAGGATGGAGTTTTCCTCCGATAATTCTTGATCCATACCTACTTTAAGCACAGTACGTGCAGCACCAAATGCGATTGCTGGGAATCGTCGCCAACTTTTGAAAATCACTAAAATGGAAAAAAGCCAATCAGGTTCGTTTTGGAACAAACAAACTTCAGCGTGAGATAGCATGGAAAAGGTTAACTACGTAACCAAGGAAGGATGCTATAATAGAGGAGTAGGATGATTGATAGAATGTCGCGCAAAGGAGCTGTTGTCATTAGATCGATACTAACAACTATTATCAATCAGACTCCTGCGTGGTCATCGTACGTGATTAATACATTCTGAAATGACATATCCTTTCATTTGCAGTGATATCATGCAGTGCTAATGAAGAAAAATGGTCATTATTTTACAGTGCCAATAGAGAAGGAAAAAGAGAGAGAGAGAGAGAGAAATGATAGTAACAAAGTGATCATTGTCCCGCAGTTGGATAAAAAAGTGATAGAAAAAACGGCTCGTGCAATTCGTGGGAAGAAAACTGAGAAAATCGACAAGTCTAACAACTGCTGTGCTTGCTCAAGTAAGTGACTGTGATTATTTGCATAATTGATACCATCGGTTAGAGCAAAATTGCACAAGTGAGATGAGATTACTTCTGTTAAATCACACGTTACGCTTGCTGGTGATAAGTGCTTATCACACTTGCGAGAAAGAAGAGTGAGATAAATGCACTGATAAAACCTAAACATCGCATAACAGCATGCATCGTGCATTATGCATGATAAACGGCTGCATTGCACTGGTTTCTGAAAATTAATTTCGAAGTAAGTCGTTGCTTGCTTTGCAAACGATGACTAAAACAATTTCTACTTTGCGTTTTTTCTCTTATATGTTGAACCTAATCCAAATGATAAGTTTCAAGATCACAAAAGTAGCCGAAATACAAAAAAATTAACTGTAAAAACTTAATTCTTGAAACTTAGTAAATTACTGAAAAGGAAAGATTACTAATGAAATATATATGATATAATAAAAAATTAGTGAAATATTTGTCATCTTGAGGGCATCTAAAATCCTTATACCAATACTCTTGGTGAGGCAATTTTGCAACAAAAAAAGAAATTACGGTAAAAAGCTGATAAATAGGTTACTATCATCTGGATCTGTCAGCACTACAGTGACAAATGTGAGGAACGATTAAAAGCTTTCAGTTCCTTGTGGTCGAATATTACGATATCTTCTAATTAATTGTTAGATAGATGTGAAGGTTGTCAGTTATAAATTCCAACATTACAGTACAATTTCAAGATTCTTCCTACAAATTCAACAACTCAACGAGTGCATGAACGTCTGCGTGTTTATGCGAAAAGGAAATTATGAAGTTTAGCTAAGATGTGCAACAAAGAGCTAACAATTTCTGACTTCCTGTAGCTATTGAGAACTTTTCGACTTAAATTAGTGCTAGAATAACTTAAAGATTTGATTTTATTTCCGTCTCAACCAAGCAGATGAAATTTCTTATCAAATTAAATAAATCATCTCTCTGAATAGACATTGTAGATGCTTGACTTAATTAAACTTAATTAATTAAAATAGTGCAGTTGTAGTTTGAACACAAAAGTGGCAGAGCTAATATTTTCTGCCACATCCTTCTATCACATCAAAGATTAAAGTATAAAGAAAATAAGGCTACATTGAACTTAATCTAAGTGTGTCTCAACCAACACATTTCACATTTATAAAGTTACATAATAAAAGTGTATAGAATCGATCTTACTCGGCGGCAAAGGCAGCGCTCCATATCCAGGATTCCGGAAAATTCTTCCTTACTCGTGTAATTTCAGAGTCTCTCACAGAGGCGTCATAATTCACACTGCTTGTTAACCTTATACTAGCTCGGTTTATACTGCCCAATGGTTGTTCTAATAGTGTTATTGCTTGCAGAAATCCTGAAATATTAGCTCCTTCCTGTCCTGATGGTGATATGCTCGATATTATTATTTGCCACGCAAGCTTTTCCACCATATCTTTATTCATTCTAGAAATCCTTAATCTGTTCTTCATAATGTTAGTGATTCTGGTGATAGCAACAGTGATGATGCTGCCAAATGTGGTACTAAGTAAACAGTATTGACAGTGATATGCCACACTGATAATTACAAGTTAATTGCATAATTGCAAGCTAATACCAACATATGCCATTGACTTTGATAACAATATAAAATTAAGAAAATCTGATATATATATATATATATATATATATATATATATATATATATATATATATATATATATATATATATATATATATATATATATATATATATATATATATATATATATATATATATATATATATACATTTCAAGGTTAACCAGTTTTTATCTGATGCAAAAAACTGCACAAATTAAAATTTTGTTAATGACAAAAACTAAAACGGTTAAATGTGACGAATTTTGCAGCAATTAACTGATTAATTGAGCATTTGTTAATGGTTAGGAACGAAAAAAACAATCATGTAAGTAGATCTACAAATTTTCATGCGTTAAACATGAAACAAACTATTGTATGTAAAATTTACCCACCCGCTACAGCAACCCTTAAAGACATCTCACTCAGAACTTCTGTACTTTTTTAGCAATACGATAGGGGCCATAGCATCATTACAAAAAGAGTACTACCGTAATCCCATCATATTTCTCAAACCTCTTTAACTAATTTCCACCACAAAAAATATAAGTGCGGATGAAATTATTACAAATATCGAGAACCAAACAAAATTCTTGCAATTTATTCCTCAAAATTTCCTATCTATTATAGTTTTTGCAAATATTGGATTTCGAGTGATGTATTTTTTAAACTTAGTTATTTTCCGATTGCAATAAAGAGCATTGAAAAACTATAGGAAAATCATGCACGATAAGATCATGCACTAAATGAAGGCAAGAAAAGCAGAAGAAAGCTAATCACACGGAAAGATTGGTGCCTGAAGAACATTTCTCATTTGCCGAAAAATGTGTTGCAGCACTGATTGCAACCACCATACAGTACCTGTTCGATGGCTACAGTATGATTGATTTAAGCTAAGCTGCTGAATAAAAAGAAAGTTTAATCATTTCTGCGATCACCACAAAAAAGCGCATATATTGTAATCTGTTCCGTGCGAATAATTGCATGGAACCAATTTTGGCCAATTATTATAAACAAACAGCGGTTAGTATCCATAAATATATTATTTGCAAAAAGTTATACATCGGCGCAAACTAAACCGCAATTACATGCATTTCATTCTTTTCCTTATCATATCAATTTAAGAACAAATAAAAAAATTGGAAAGTTTTCAAAAGGATAATAGAATGCATAAATTTACCGCGATTTTTATGTTAGATTAATATGTGAAGCCCAGAAAAAGTAAAGCTACTTGCGCAAAATACTCACCCTCGTAATTTCCACGAAACAGGAGCGCATCAGTTAGAACGACCAAACCTGAGTTCTGTAAATATTTGAATGTACAACCTCGTTATCGTGTTGTTCACTCCTCAAAAGCTTTTGCCAAAATAGTGAATAAAAACGTCTAACTTCTAAAATCGTTGCCGCATCTTTACCACCAATTCCCCACCATGGATACCATATGGATCGTCTTTGACGTAAAACATCAGCTTCCCACGGTCGGAAATCACGACCAGCTACAGTTGTATCATACTGCTCCATATCTTGTTCCACCTAGAATTAAACAATCACACATTTCCCGATAAAAGCACAAAACAGAAGTCATTAATTGATAGCTCAAATATTTAAAAGTTCTAGGAGAAACGAGCATGACATACGACGTAAAACATTAGTTTTACGTATCCGTCTTTCATTCTTCAGTTTGCCTTTTCGATTCTTGCAATAATTGGGATTTACAAGTAGAAAAAATCAGATTTAAATTCTTGTGAATTTATTTAAACTCACCAAATCTTTTGTAATGTCATTCCCAGATTTCAGAAGTAAGACGCTTTGATCGACAGCAAGTAAAGCGCAATACGATTTCGGATCTGCTTTTACGGTATATTTTACCGTGCTACCTGGTTCTGCTGTAGTGCGATCGACCGTAAATGAGACCTAGAAAGGATAGCACGAATGCGAATTTCTCGTCCACCGCTTCAATCAATTTGTTGAATTGATTCATCAAAGTAGTGGTTGAGAGCGTCGATCAATGATTATAAACTTCAAATAACTAACATTATTCTGGAATAAGCCATCAACCCGGAAATTGGTGGCATCGACTAAAATTTCCTGATTCGATGAACGGACGGCATATGCGACCAACATTGCCTTCGGTGCCATCTGCGACGTAGCTGTGAATGTAATTGTCGCTAAATCACCATTCACTGGCATATGCTGGACGAGAATTACCGACCCTCGAGCTACTACCTGAGGTGTACCGTCAATGATAACAACAATAGCAAGGAAAGATGATGTGCTGTAGTGAAAATTTATAAATTTTGGACGCAAAGATGAATGATTCTTGCAAACTAGCCGATTGCTACCCTCTCCAAACAGAACCGTTCGCACTTCTTTTCAACATAAAGAAACATCGGTTGTTAACAACCTGATAAGTAATTGTAGATAATGGTTCGGTAGCTTTGACAGTAAATGAGAGTGTTTTCCCCGTATCAACAACACCGGTATGATCGGCAATTAATTGTAGAAAATTATTTGATGGACTTTTGGCCGCCTCGATGTAAAGAACTGAATAAATGCTCGTATCGTTGAAATCGTCCTTTCCGGAACGGTCATAATGCGCCTGCAGTACAGTAAAATTGCTAATATAGGTAAGTGGTAAATCACTTAGCTGAAAATTTATTTACCTCAGTTTCTGTACTGCAATAGTCGATTAAAGAAAGTACTGGAAAATCTAATGTCAGACACGGCATAGACAAGTGGAAAACAATTTCAAAAGTTTCGAAATTCTACCGTGAAAGAAGTGCTAGAATGACGGAACGAAGTACTTAATAATTAAGATTATGATAGAATGAAAAGTAACTTCAACGCGAGCATCGGTGCAGTTATTCGGTGGTTGCAACGTAATTACCGCACTTCCGTGAGCGTCCAAATCCACAATTTTCACTTTTTTCTCTCCTTGCAGTGTCATCGAATCGGCGGTGTAAACGTTGTTGTAAAATGTTGTCACCTGAAATGTTGAACCATTTCTCTACGACAGTTGAAAATTTTTCTACGACAGTTGAAAATGAGAGACCGACGGCGAAATGCTTCCCGCCACGTCATCAACTTGTGAAATGCTTCCATTAAAATATGGTAATTAATGACATCCTTGAGATATATGCATTACCTGTACGCGTTTAGGTATGGCAGCCTTGACCGGCGTGTCATCCATTTGTTTCAGCGTAATGACAACATTATAACCGAGACCTGGTTTAAATGTTTCACCTTGCTTTTCCATATCCAACTTGACATCATGCCGATAAGCAACAATCTTAAAACATTCAATACATTCAAAATTTTTTGTTAACAGGCAAAAATGAAAACAAAGATTACCTGTGCGGTAGCATTCCTCTTAATATCAGTCAAATCTTCCGTAACTACGGCAATAATTCTCACTGAACTTCCGCCATACGCAGTGACTAATTTACGCTTTTTCAATTCGTCGTTTGCAAAAACAATCGTAGCTTCTCCCATATTATTCAAATTCACCGTTCTCTCAATAACGTTCTCTTCTTCTACCTAAAATATCGGATTATGAGTCGTAATCCGACAGACCATCTCTCCTCCATATGAATGAAGCCTTATGTAAGCGATTTCGTGAAAGGTCGAATGAAAATGAAAAATTATGCTGAAACCTTTTGAAGAGATCCATCCTCCGAAACTACAACTGGTATCATGAAATGATGCCAAGGTAATTCCAAAGTTACCTTAGCCTTACCGGACACTCCCTTTCCGTACGTGTACCTGCAGCAGTAGATAGTAAGTGCGGAACAAGTACATGTAAAAATAATAATTCAATTCTTCTATCGAAATAGATGAACCAATCTAACGTATAAACGGATTTTACTTGGCCTCAACATGAACGCTCAGGTCATCGTTGACAGTAATAAAATTTGGCGTCTTCACGTTTACTTCAAATTTCGGGAGTACATATTTATCGACCATGAAGTCCTTCTCGAATTTGATACCACTTTTTGTTTTCACCATTATCTGCCAGTCACCGAGCGGTGGTTCCACGGACAGCTCCAACTCATTCGAGTACATCCCTGCAATCGGATCTTCGCTTTTCCTCTCTCACGCTCTCTTGCTAAGGGGAGCAATTTCGTACAAAATTACAAATTTCCAGCCATACCTTTCACCAATGGTTGATCACTTCTCTGACTAATAATGTTCTGATTGGGATCTTTGATCGTCACGGAAACCGTTTCCGAATAGGGCTTCAAATCAGGTGTCACCACTACTATACGATATCGCACTGCAATTTTTGCAACGTCCGTGACATACGGTCGATCATTTGAGTGAAATTATGAATCGATGAGGCATAAGAACAGACCAACTGATCCAGGCTTGTAGATTGCTTTGTCGGTTTGCACAAAGATGGAAAGTGATTTCTCGTCAAAAAGGACGTCTTGCTCATTCTCGAATAAAATCTTTGAACTCAATGTCTCGCCTCTCACATATACTTTATAGGATGGAGCAGGTAACAGAGTTTTAGGTGATAATCCGTCGATCGTTACTGTTTGTGGTACTCCTAGAATTGATCAATCAATAATTACTTAGATTGGACTCAATACGAAATGAAAGCGTTTTAAGCCGTAGTAATCATAACTCACAGCGAATAACCAAACGATTTTATTTATCTTACTGGCTTTTAAAGTGCATTTTAATCCTAAAACCTGAACAGTCAGTGTTCTTCCTGAAATCATCTTGACCTGAAATAGCCAATTAGCCATAGAAAAGAAACAGCTAGACGATCAGGTGGGTGATAATAGTGGTAACCTGTTTTGACATTATTCACAACACGCGCTCCAACTGTGTCATTCTGTGCAGTTCGTATTTCAACTCTTACGATGTGCTCGACTTCCGAGCTTTTCAGTATATTCACTGAAACAGCGTACGGCAAACTTGGCCTTACCACCTTAGGTGCAATCACCAGATATGTTCCAGGACTGAAATTTCAGAACTTCATTTCACACCGCTCAACAATACGCCATTTTTGTAATGCTCCAAATGTATAAGGCATTTCATGAGTTCATCAATTTCACACTCTTTCTTCCTATTAATTAATCGTTATAGATATTTGATGTGATGCGAAGCTAACTAACTAGTAGCCGTCATCCGAGACTTTTAGTAAACCACAAAATGAAATGTAGTAAAAATTTACTATGTTTGTTCAGGTCTGTCATTGGTTGATTGATGCGAAATTGGTTTCAGGATGGCAAAGACTGTTGCGCTACGTAAGGCTACGACTATGAGGCAGAACAGCCACATATTAAGTATTTGTTTTTAAAGGATCAATCGATCGACCGATTGACTGTCTTTCTGGAAGTGTCCACCTGGAAAACGCACGCCAAAGAACAACGATAGAAAGTGTAGTACGGATGGATGTTGTTGCGGTCGAACAGCAAAAACCCCTGCTACTGTCCACTGATTTTTGTGGACAGTGGAAGAAGAGGGAGTAAATAATTTCTCGTCAGAAGTTCGTTGCTACTAATATTAGTTTAAATCTAAGAATTGATCTCTTCTAATCTTTAAATCGGTGGTATGATATACATGCTTGAAAGGTTTCGCTCTAAAATTTAGGGGGTGTCTTCTCATTAGTTCCGTGGAGATGATAACTGGGAGAGATTGCGAGAGTTCTGGAAGTGATAACTTTACGACTTTCAACATCCCATCAGTTAATTGCACTGCAATAAACAAAAAAAAAGGGCCACTTCAATAGCTTCTTGCAATTGCTCATCGGCCACAACTGCCATAAAAATTACAAATTGAAGGGAGAAAGTTGAATGCTTGATTTTTGCAACGCACAACAAGCTTTTCGAAAATTTCAAAAATTTTCCAATACTTGAAATGTGTGATTAATGCAAGAAAATATAAAGCATAAAAATGGGCAGCTCTAGCAGGGATGAAATAAAAATAGGAAATTATCAGTTGGAAATGCATTAGATGCCACAAAATACAATAGGAAATAAAACTAAAAATAAAACTGCGACCATTCTTTTTGGAGTGAAATGAAAGGGCAAAACTGAATAAGCAAGTAGCATTCATTGCATTTCTAATGGAAATAAATGTTAGCAAAGTTTCGTCAAATTGAGGTGCAAAATTTTTTCCTCGTGACGTGTTGCTCGTCGTTTCAGAGGAAAAAATACAAAAATTGGAAAAAGATTTGTTTGTATTCGATAGCTAATAAAAGGTAAGTTCAATAATAGCAACAACAACAACAACTACTACTACTACTCATACTCATACTCATACTGTTACTGCATCATAATAAATGTTAAAGCAGCTTTCATCACCAGCATTATCGATTCAGGTGGAACCAGTGATTATTTCGCAGCCGTTTAAATAAGTGTAAGCTTTCATCCGAAAAAAAAAAGGTTGCAGTGGTGTGCTAAGCTCACGTGATGATAACATTGCGATTTTGCCAGCTGCTTGAAAATGTGACTCAGCAAATCAATTAAAAAAAACCCGCTGGCTTGCAAAGAAAGCTGCCAAATACAGCAATTAAACTTCGATGATAAATGTGACTCATTGATTACTTGCATATGCTAGCACAGTCCATCCATCCACGCTGTGGCGAATCTGTAGAAATATCGAGGCGATTACATTTAGCAATTTGTGATGTGAAATTGTGATGGAAAAATGGGAAGTAAAATGGCATTCATTGCCTTACGAGTTGGTGCGATGCATACACACACACACACACACACACACACACACACACACACACACCGCTGCTCTGTTTTAAATTCAAACCAGTTTTGTCAATTTCATTCAATTTTGAGGAGAAATTTTTGCGGAAAAAAAAATTTTCTTTTTCTTTCGTTGAGTAAGGAAGTTTAGGGATAGGAAAAATTCTGCTTGCAAATACATTTCATCAATTTGATGATAGTCCATGATCAATTGAAGTGGCCAATTTTTAATGATTGCGAAAATGGCTGAGAGTTGCAAAATTTCTTTACAAATTTTGCTGTCCATTTTTTGACGGTAGTAAGTTTTGCTTTGTTGTACGAGTAACTGATATTGATATTAATTGAACGAGTAATAGCTGTGTGAATTGATAGCAGTATGCTAGTGATGTGAATTTTGCTTTCCTGAAATACTTCTTTTAGGAAAGAGAAATGGATGTGTTCTTGCTGGTTGGGCGAGGCAAAAAAAGACTGGGAGAGGAATGCATCCGTCGTTTTATCTGATATAATTAAACTTGTGACCTACAATTCAAGTACCAATCCGCTGCTGCAAGAATAGATAAATGACGTGATAAGGATCGTAGCACGCATTATCATCCGATGTAATGATAACCATTTTGATATTGACTGTTAAGGAGGAAATGAAGAGTGTTCGTTGCATCCTAAGTATTAAGAGATCACAGATTAGCTTCATTGGTAAACTTTTACTGAGAGAGTTAGCGGGGCTGCAGGATGAATTTGAAGAGAGGGAGGGAGAGAAAATGAGAGCGAGAGAAAGAAATTTAAAGAGGACAAAATGAATTGTGCAAATTATCGTCTTCCGAAGGCGAATAATTAATCTTAATTGCTCCATCAGCATCTCTCGTATTTGTTATTTTTAGTAATTAGTTAATCAGTGGTTGCCTTCGATCTTCTCGCATATACAACACCTGGCAATAATAGTAGTAGGGAATTCCATTACATCCTTCCACATGCCAGAGACATCCAAGGATATTCGTCAAAAAAAGTGACCATTCAGCTAGCCATCACCTACCACATAACAATATGATAATGATGATGATGACGGAGATGGTATGTGGCAGAAGACTTGAACTACTGAACATGGTAACTTTGCGATCATAATTAATTGCAAATTGCAAGTTTAAAAACTATTCAAATTTACACGAAGCACAATTAGTGTAAAATTGACAATGAATAAATAAATAAAATTGCTGAGCATTTAAAGTTTTGAGCGCCGATGATTATAACATCATTGTAGCGAGAAAAGTGTGTGAAATCAATTTTGTTTGGAAAACATATTGAAAGTTGATGAGTCATTTAAATTGATTAACAATAAAGCACTCATCTTTGGATGGTATTTTGCCCTAGCTTTTAAAACCAAAAAAAATTGGTGTGAGTTCTACTAAGAACTAAAAATGCGATTGGAGATGATAGATGGCTGATAGAGTTAACACACAGTGATCAGTTCAACAATTATAGCAATATTCTTTTTTAATAATTGTTGAAAAAAAAATATGACAGAGAGCCGCCGCTTCATCGTTCCTCAATCAAAGCTAGCTGTTTGCTTCACAGAACTGCTAGTATTTGAAGAATTGCTTAAGGAAAAAAGAGCAGTGTTGCAATAATTTTATTCCCTTTCAAAAAGAAAAACAAAAAATTTCGAAAACCTCTAATTGATGCGCCAAATGCTTGCTTTTTTTCCTTGTTTTTTAAGAAGAAAATTCTTAACGAAAGGGAGAGACACTTAGTTAATTTAACTTTTTCGACCAACCAATAGCTCCCCTATTCAACAAAATTGAAAATTTATCCTGAAGAAATTCAAATTTTAATTTAACCACGAGCAGGCTGGATTGAAACGAAGGAATAAAAACTGAGAATGGTTGTAATGGTTTTGTGTGTTGTTGGACAATTAAAGAGGATTGACAAATTTAATAATATAAAAATTTAACAAATTTAATAATTATTAATAATAATAATAATAATAATAATAATAATAATAATAATAATAATAATAATAATAATAATAATAATAATAATAATAATAATAATAATAATAATAATAATAATAATAATAATAATAATAATAATAATAATAATAATAATAATAATAATAATAATAATAATAATAATAATAATAATAATAATAATAATAATAATAATAATAATAATAATAATAATAATAATAATAATAATAATAATAATAATAATAATAATAATAATAATAATAATAATAATAATAATAATAATAATAATAATAATAATAATAATAATAATAATAATAATAATAATAATAATAATAATAATAATAATAATAATAATAATAATAATAATAATAATAATAATAATAATAATAATAATAATAATAATAATAATAATAATAATAATAATAATAATAATAATAATAATAATAATAATAATAATAATAATAATAATAATAATAATAATAATAATAATAATAATAATAATAATAATAATAATAATAATAATAATAATAATAATAATAATAATAATAATAATAATAATAATAATAATAATAATAATAATAATAATAATAATAATAATAATAATAATAATAATAATAATAATAATAATAATAATAATAATAATAATAATAATAATAATAATAATAATAATAATAATAATAATAATAATAATAATAATAATAATAATAATAATAATAATAATAATAATAATAATAATAATAATAATAATAATAATAATAATAATAATAATAATAATAATAATAATAATAATAATAATAATAATAATAATAATAATAATAATAATAATAATAATAATAATAATAATAATAATAATAATAATAATAATAATAATAATAATAATAATAATAATAATAATAATAATAATAATAATAATAATAATAATAATAATCTCATCCACCTCTCTTCCTTTCCAGCTTCTGGCACGATCTATCTGTGCTACTAATAACAACTATTGTTGGGTTACTCCTCTTACCTATAATAAACAGTAACTTACTTATCTGCACCTTACAGGTATTAGTTAAAAACGTCATTTGCCATTTTTTCAATAATAACTTAATAGCAGTAGTGGTAGCAGTAGCAGCAGTAGTGTTGCCATGTTTTTTTGGAATGTCAATATTAGCATCGCAACGAATTTGTTTGCAACATTTAAATTGATGAAACTTTTTTGTTACACATTGTTCTTTTAAAAAATCTTTTACCAATCAATCATCAATTGTGTTTTAGTGTAGTAAAATCTGAATTATTCGTCTACATGAGATGCACGCAATTTCACCACTCAAAAGTAAAGTTGTTAAGTGAAGACCGTACAAGTACCTTACTTAAATTCGTTTGTAAATTGACATATGAATAGCAAATGCGTCGGCGATGAAATTTACAAAAGAAAAGAATTACTGAATGTTATTGAATAAAAATATTTTACTCCTTGCATAAGTTCCTGTAAATCAAATGAAAATTTCTCAACGATTTTAACAGAAAGAAAATGTGAAATTTTAATTGGAAGAAAGCATGGAATTAACGCTGCTGCTCTGTTTTTTTTTTGGATGAAAGATTGAGTAATCAAAAATTGAATTCGAAAAAATTCAGGATGTAGAAGAGTAACAAGTTGAATTTGAAATTGATTGAAAGGGTTGAACTGGTACTTGCATAGCTAGAAATGATATTTAAAACCATCAAGCCAACGACATTGACTCTTAATGGTTAGTGTCAATTGTGACACTGTCCATGCGATGTGAAATATCCAATCTTTTATCTCTCATGTCACCTTCATCTATTTCATCTTTCACGATAACATATCTCCCACCCCTTGATTATATGATTTATTGAGGTTTTAAAGTGTAAAATTTACGAGATATTCCTGAATGAATAATTGAATTGGATTGAACTGACCAAGCCAACAAGAAATGGCCCAACTGAGAAATACACTTAACTTTTGAACAACTGAATACTTTTATTCTACCGCTTGTAGGCATATATGAAATGCCTTGAAGAGAACCAAATAACTAGTACTTAATCGGAATTTGGAAAGAGTGTTCAAGAGATAATTTCGCTTGAACAATGCGAACTTTTATCCTTCATCTTTTACAATAAAATTGAAAAATGGAATTTTCAGTTGCACAAGGAAGGCGAATTATAAGCGTAAGAGAGAAATAAATAGGTTATACCAAAAGATTAAAATCTTGAATTATTGATGATATCCGTGAAATATGAATTCGGTCAACCATAACAATTTGTTGAGAGAAAAAGGTTTTGACAATTTTTCTAGTTTTCTTGTTGCTTTCATTGGAATCTAATCAACGCTCCTTCCTTCTTCCACTTTTTCCTAGGCAATTCTTGAGCGTAAATAACTTCGAAATCGTTTCAAAGTTTAAAAGTCACACATTTTTTAAACATTACTGTAATTATCTAACATACTTAGCATACTGACCACCTACTACAGAATTATCCTCCTACGTTGTAGTGTAGCACAGATTACGAGTATCGGTCGATATGCATACGTCGGTGAATCAGTGTACGTTACGCTGCACAATACAATAAAACTGCGAAATGTGAAAATGTAAAACTTGCAGTTTGCAATAATATCAAGGAAGTTTGCATGAACGGTATGATCGCATAACAATACGACAATATTTTCTTGGAGAGCTTACTTTTCAAAGAAAGCATATGGCTGAACTCTCTAAATTATCATTAAACTAACACTGTAATCGATAATCTACAGGAAATTTAAAACAAAAAAAAACACAGTCCCAATAATTTTTAATTTTTTGAAATTAATTAAACTTTCAAAATTTCCTCTTAAAATATTACGTTGATGAAACATGTTTTGCACGCTCATAAAGTAATAAAGCACAAAATGATTGTATATGCAAAGGATGGACAGTGAATATTTGAGGAATTTATTGGAAGAAAAACATAGGAAAAATGCTTCACAATGCAATAGCATGTTAGGGAGGGCGAAAAGCAAAGTGGAAGTGTGAGAATGGTGCGGTCGTAGGACACGCAACACGCAACAATATCGCAAGGGAAGACAAGGCTTAGAGATGAGAGCAGTGAAGAGGGATGAGACTTACGTGGAAGGGATTATAGTACAGGCGTTTCGTGATGTCACCGACAAATAAGTAGAGGCGATGCTTTGACCAATTCAGCTCATTGTGAAGATGAATTAATATTGGGATGGCAATGACAAAGGACAGGAAAGTTCAAAAGGTCAGGAAGGAAAAGAACGGAATACAGAAAAGAATTAAAGCAATAGAAAATAGAATTTCCTGTAGACATTAGTGTGCACTTAGTTAATCTCTAACTTTCCTAACTTATTAAATTCTGAAATTATCAATTTTTCAATTCTTCATACTCCTATTCTTTATCGAAACTCACAAAGAAAGATTTAATTTTACTAGCAAAAAAGAAAATTTTCTGTGTATTTAATGCGATTTTTGCTTTAAAAAAATGAAATAATTATATTGGACAATTTAAACATGCGAAACGGATAATTCGTGATTTAAAAATTTTGGGAAAGACAATTTTTTTAAAAAAAATTTGAAATCAATTGAAAATTGCGCATTTTCGATGTTCAAATTTCAGCAATAACAAGAGCATTTTTTGTGCTCCAACAAAAGAAATGGTAGTGAGGAGTGATTTATCAGATTTGAGAGAACTATTATTTTGTATATGCATTTTTTGTTTCGGTTTTGCAAATCCATAATTGAAGAAGGTACTTAGTATTTTGTCAAAAAGTTAGCCAAATATTCTTGTACAGAGCAATAGCGACATCAACTTTCCCAAAGTTTTTCTTGCGTGGTTCTTAATCCTTCCTCATTTTAATTATGATGATTGGAGTGAAAGAAGAGAGGGATATCAATTTTGTTCTCCCTTTGTTTCCTTGCAAACACTGCGTCACTTTTCTTTCCTGACAATTTATTCATGTGCTTTTAGAATGAACCGATATTATTATCACTTACCACTGATAAGCTAGCACCAATTACAAAATAAGAATGAAATAAAACACTAATTGCATGAAATGAGGAAAGCATGACAAGATGCTAATCGTTGCTTTACTGTTGCCATCCATCTCTTCAATGATACCAAAGAAATTTTTTCAATCTGAAATTCATCTCGTAATAAGCCTTATCACTGACACACAAATCGTCAACTGATTATTATCATTACCACTACAACAGAGAGCTTTTTGCTTGCCGGAGAACATTTTTTTGAGCAATAAGAGATTTTCATTTCAATAAACCATTCTTTCAAAACAAACTAAAAAATTGAAAAACGTGAAAAACTTAATAAACAATATCTAGAGTGCTATTTATAACAAAAGCCGATGAAATAAAATTTGCAGCCGTTCCTAATTATCAGCATGTACGAGATCGACTAATTTTAAACTTATCAGTTAAGCATGTTATTACGATTAAAGTAGTTATTATTAGCTTCAGAGCAAACAAAGGTTTTTAGGCTTGTATGAACTGAAAATACGAATAATCCAAGCAAGTAAGATAAAAACTCTTAGTAAGAGCCTAATAATTAAGATAATAAGGCAAACATGGTTGTAACATGCAATTTCGTAGTAATAATAGTTGAGGATGCATCAGCACGCAGTGGTACAATACCTGAGCTCTTTTCGTTATGGTCCGCCAACGGCCAACACTCCGGACATACATCTTGCAAAGATCTCGTCTGCTTTGCCATATAGGTTGTCTTTACCTGTAATATTGAAAATAAAATGGAATAACGAAGATGATGAATAAATTCTCTTTTCTGATTCACATGGATTCAATTTCATCGATTAATTAGCTAAATTGAATGAGTTAAAAATTTGCCTCAATTGTATTTGCATAAGAGATTTTTGTAGAACATTAATGAGCACTGACTCAGTCATTAACACATAACAGATACACATGGTTGCATTAATTTGGAAAATAAAAACTAGATCATAATTTGAAAATAGTAATACCTGTTGCTCGGGATCATAATAGTCGAAGAGTACAAGCTGTGCCGGCTTTTGTTCTGATATTTGATAAACCATATCACTGTATAATGAGAGACATACAGGTGTTGAACCAATCTATAAACATATTTCATTTTAAAGTCCCATACGAATGCAAACAAATTTCCATCACTTCTAATCCTAACAATTTTTTCAAGGATATGAATATGCCTGATCAATGAC
This sequence comes from Litomosoides sigmodontis, assembly GCA_963070105.1. NCBI lineage: Eukaryota > Metazoa > Nematoda > Chromadorea > Rhabditida > Onchocercidae > Litomosoides > Litomosoides sigmodontis. The sequence goes on along the minus strand of OY718803.1, from coordinate 7,761,194 downwards.
TATCTTTGATTAATAAATTCGCTCAAACATTATTAAACCGAAAATGGTAATCAACTTTCTCAATGATCTAACAGTTCCCCCCACCCACGCCGTTCTACTTCTTCGATTTACGCAAGTATTATTGATTTTATACAGGATTGAAGTATAGATTCATTCGAGTATCCTCTTTGTCCAATTCAACTCTCTGCAAATCGCCAATATCCATAAGATTGTCAAGTTGATCACCATCAAAACGAAATCCGGATAAAGCATCTATTTCAGCAACTGCCATATTGGAACGTGAACTAGGTTTGGTGTAGCTGGAAAGCAAAAAAGCACTAATGATTAACAGTAAAATACAAATACGGAAGTCACCAGATATTAGACATTGAAAGGTCAGAGCGGAAGTGTGTGTATGAATGAGTGACAATTTATTGAATAAAAGAACAGTACTTGCAACACAGGTCAAGCTGCAATCGATTGCCACTGTGCAATTCACGAACTTCTTTCGTGCAGTAGAACGGAAGATCATCTCTCATGGTGATACGATGATATGAATACTGTAGTTGTGCAAGAACGATGCCACTACCTTCAGCTTCCAGTTCTAATTTTTCGTCCGAATTTCGCAGCTATAATGGACATTTCCATTTTATTTACTGCCACGAGGATATAAGAGAATGATTCAATAGATTGAAAGCGAGAATAAATTCAATAACAGAAAAATAATCTGGAAGAGAAACACGTTTTCATTTTCAACCTATTAATACGGATGATTTCAATATTGTGAGGAAATAACTTTAACAGTAACCTGATAACTTTGTAGTACCATAGCATTACTAGCTGTTACTTCAAAATTCTGCTTGTCAGCACCATTTGTTATCATAATGCTAACGTTGAGTTGCGGGGAGTAAACCTTAGCTGCATAAGCGGCCAAAGCTTGCAATGCCATTACTGTATCCTAAACTACGCTGCATGATTACCAACGACTACAAAATGAGCAATAATAAATATGATGCGTCCATCTAACCTGCGTACTGCTAAAGCCACCGTATGCGTTTCGTTGTGATGTAAGCCATCTCACTACAGGGAGAGCTTTAACAGTATCATCTCTCATCATATAAGTTAATAAAACATAAGCTGTCATCTCGACATCTGCAGGTTTTGGTTGATAGAAATAATGCTGCGTATCTTTCGGCTTCTCTTGACCGCCTTTCGTTGACCAATAAATACCTTCTACAATTAAGAAGGATAATTTCAGTTTTATAGAGTGTTTAATCAAACTTTTTTTTTAAATCACATACTTTACGCCCCGTTATCATAACACAACTTCACTTTGTCTTATCAAGAAGTGAAATAGTAATGCTGACCGGCGTTTTCCTTCCTATGAGATTCAAGCATTCTTAGTGCTTCCTCCTTTTTGGAACTATTAGCTAAGTGAAATACATAGGTGACAATCGACAATGCATATGGGTCATTCTTGATTTCTTCAAGATGTTGCTCCAAATAATGTTGCGCTTTTTCATCAGATACCTAAAGCGATGGATATTACATGTACAGTATATGATTCGTTTAAATTTATCAAAGAAAAATAATAGCCGTTGAGCTATCAGTAATTCAGAATTATAGTCATTGCAAAAGTTTAGTCGGTTAGATTAATTTAATTGTATTTCAGGAATCACTAAAATATTTAAATTACGTGAAACTAACTCCATTTTCGAGAAGTGCAGCGTATACATAAGCGGTTAGTGGTACACCACCTTCCGCTGCACCACCTTGCATTGCTTTATGATAAACTTCACCACGTTCCGCAAATGCACCATTTTTCTATAACAAGTATTTTGTTTCCTCAAAAATAACATTTCTGAACAGTACTGCTTCATCATTTGTTCAATAGCATCGAGAAAGAAATCAGGAAGGCGAAAAACCTGCTGCTGCTGAGCATTCAGGAATGCGATGGATTTTCGGAGAATTTGCTCGTCGATGAAAATGAACTGCTGCGCTTGTTTGAAAGATCGAACAACAAACGCTGTAAGCCATGTTGATCCATACTTATCGATTTGGCCAAATGCTGAGAATGAATGGTCATCTCTTCTAAAAAGGATAAATTGTGATGTTTACATAAAGAAGACTTATAAAAACATTATTGAGACCAAAAGACAGCAATTAAAGGCTCAGGTTTAGTTCAGTTTTTGCCTTTTGACAATTTGTAATTGTATTTATCGGTAGAATTTGAATTAAATCTGCAATCCACTATAGCAGAAGAAATATTTTCCTTAGTGCTTAAATATAATACCTGAATTTCTCGCATGAATTACTACTTCATTTCAATTAATTACCGATAAGTGAGTTCCCGTTGATATCCTGACTCCATGTACTTTATTGCTTTATTTTCAATCAGGGTCCCTGCCTGTTTCGTGACTTTTAAATAGTTGAGTACGGCAATATTTGGTACAAAATTGATCATATTCTGTTCGCCACACCCATATGGCATACGTATAAGAGAATCGATATTAGCAAGAGCTGAACCCAACAAATTACCTGAAATAGAAAATGGTAGTATATGTCTTCTGCGAAGAGGAATGATATCTAACACTGAAGGATTCACTGATGAATATAGATCATACCTAATTCACCTAATAAAACAACAAGGTGATACCTATGACGTCGAATCGTGCCTTCCGAGATCCTTCTACAACATCTGTTGGGAAGTGCATATCTATCTGCTTTTTAATTCCCTCACTGCCATTCTTCTGTGTCAGATCGACCATTAAAAGAGTATTTCGATCCACTCGATATCCTTCTGGCTATAATTTAACATCAAGTTATCATACGTTTAATTATTAGTGATAAATGAAGAAAAGGTGATAGATATACCTCAACTCGTAGTACTTGCTCTACCGCATCACCTGCTATGGCGGATTGTGCCATCACAGAAAGCATCACATCACCGATCTTCGTTGGTACAATTGGAAAGTAAACTGCTTTCGATACACCACCGCCCGGTATCGATATAAATCTTACATTGTGTTTCTTGCCCTTTATATTCTTACTGTAAAACATGGAAGACACCTGTAGTGAAATTCTTACTGTAAAACGGGTAATTATTTGTACTAATACGAGAACGGTAGGATAAGAGAGATTGATTGAGTATGTTTGAGTGATATCAATGAACGCAATTGAAAAGTTTCGAAATAGCCTAACCTAGTGAATTTCTTAGTAGTGCCATCTTTTTGCAGGAAATCATAACCAATATCATCGCCATCTTTCAACGTTACAGTTACCTGTCAAGAGGGCTGCGAGTTAAATGTTGTTAATGAACGTAGAAAGTGATAAGTACAATTGTCAGCGAGAAACTAACATCTTGTTCGCTGTCCATGTAATTGAAGATTAGCACTTGCAGAGCGAACTTTTCACCACGCTTTACAGAGTACGGCAGATTGATGCGTATGAAGAACGGTCGAAATACTGTTAGCTATAATTGCGTGGCTTAAATGGCTAACTTCAAAGAGAACCGTGAAATATGTAAGAGAAGGAAAAAAGTTTCACGTAACAGGTGGCGTACCTTTGAAATGGATGGAGCAACTCCAAGACCAGCCTCATCGTTGATGGCAAAGGCGCTTGCAACCCACGACGTTATTGTGTCCGGAACGACTGCCTCAAAGACAGCTTCTCCAGTATCCCTAAAATAATAGCAAAATATTGAAGTATCGACACATCATCTTCAGTCTCTCGTCCGCTACATCTCGGGACAGCGTTTGAGATGTGTAGGACAGGAAGACAATTTGCATACTTAAATTTGATTATCTACTAACGGTGTCGGGTTCTTCAGCGTCAGGAGGAGAAAGTGATAATGTCAAAAGTACTGCCGAAACGTAATAATTGTAAGTAAAGCTGAAAAAACTCAAAAAACTGTTTTCAGTTAAAAAATCTTTTCCTTTGCCAAACAATGCTTCATTTTGAAATGGTTTTATTCGATGCCGAAGTTTCCTTCATCTATTTGTGCTTAAAAATAACTTGATTTGGCAAAGGTTACCTTTCCCACTCTAATGTACAGTTTTTTGACTCTTTTCAACAATTCAATCATAAGAGGTGCGAAGATATCCTTTTCTCGAGGGATCTTTGGTTTTCAGAAAGAGTTAAAAGTTTGCAGCAATAAATTACAAGAGTACAACTTATGAGTGAAATAAGTAGATTTTCGTGATGAATTTACATCACACCTCTGTTCCAATTATCTCTATTAATTAATCGTAATTTACTATAACGCTTTTTATAAGATCAGTTTATGAGATTATGAGATTTATGACAGAGGTAAACTTTGTTGGCAGATTGATAAATAGTACCGAGTTTGCATATTGTTCCAAATCCATGTTTCCGGAAAAAATTTCCGTATCTTAGGTAAATTATATGCGACATTAGATCGCAGTGTTAGACAACCATCCACTTCATCCTCTAAAACAAAAAAAAGCCTACAGGGCTTGTTATAATAAAAATTGAATGATTAGCATATCTGCTTCTTATGATCATCTTTAGTACCTATTGTAGCCACCATACAATAACTCGATAGGTAGCTGCAGTATGACTGATATTTTTTGCAAAAGTTAAATATCGGCGCAAACCATGCATTTCGTCCGTTTCTTCATTACATCAATTTAAGAACAAAAAGTGGACAGAAAATCTGGAAATTTTGAAAAGCATAACAATGCATTTCATGCTAGAACAATATATGAGCCCTAGAAAAATTGAAGCTGCACAAAACATTCACCGTTATAAATTCCACGAAACAGGAGCGCATCAGTTAGAACGACCAAACCTGAGTTCTGTAAATATTTGAATGTACAACCTCGTCTTTCGTGTTGTTCACTCCTCAAAAAGCTTTTGCCAAAATAGTGAATAAAAACGTCTAACTTTTAAAATCGTTGCCGCATCTTTACCACCAATTCCCCACCATGGATACCATATGGATCGTCTTTGACGTAAAACATCAGCTTCCCACGGTCGGAAATCACGACCAGCTACAGTTGTATCATACTGCTCCATATCTTGTTCCACCTAGAATTAAACAATCACACATTTCCCAATAAAATTAGGATAATCATAATCTGAATTTTTCTAACGAGCATGACATACGACGTAAAACATTAGTTTTACGTATCCGTCTTTCATTCTTCAGTTTGCCTTTTCGATTCTTGCAATAATTGGGATTTACAAGTAGAAAAAATCAGATTTAAATTCTTGTGAATTTATTTAAACTCACCAAATCTTTTGTAATGTCATTCCCAGATTTCAGAAGTAAGACGCTTTGATCGACAGCAAGTAAAGCGCAATACGATTTCGGATCTGCTTTTACGGTATATTTTACCGTGCTACCTGGTTCTGCTGTAGTGCGATCGACCGTAAATGAGACCTAGAAAGGATAGCACGAATGCGAATTTCTCATCCACCGCTTCAATCAATTTGTTGAATTGATTCATCAAAGTAGTGGTTGAGAGCGTCGATCAATGATTATAAACTTCAAATAACTAACATTATTCTGGAATAAGCCATCAACCCGGAAGTTGGTGGCATCGACTAAAATTTCCTGATTCGATGAACGGACGGCATATGCGACCAACATTGCCTTCGGTGCCATCTGCGACGTAGCCGTGAATGTAATTGTCGCTAAATCACCATTCACTGGCATATGTTGGACGAGAATTACCGACCCTCGAGCTACTACCTGAGGTGTACCGTCAATGATAACAACAATAGCAAGGAAAGATGATGTGCTGTAGTGAAAATTTATAAATTTTGGACGCAAAGATGAATGATTCTTGCAAACTAGCCGATTGCTACCCTCTCCAAACAGAACCGTTCGCACTTCTTTTCAACATAAAGAAGCATCGGTTGTTAACAACCTGATAAGTAATTGTAGATAATGGTTCGGTAGCTTTGACAGTAAATGAGAGTGTTTTCCCCGTATCAACAACACCGGTATGATCGGCAATTAATTGTAGAAAATTATTTGATGGACTTTTGGCCGCCTCGATGTAAAGAACTGAATAAATGCTCGTATCGTTGAAATCGTCCTTTCCGGAACGGTCATAATGCGCCTGCAGTACAGTAAAATTGCTAATATAGGTAAGTGGTAAATCACTTAGCTGAAAATTTATTTACCTCAGTTTCTGTACTGCAATAGTCGATTAAAGAAAGTACTGGAAAATCTAATGTCAGACACGGCATAGACAAGTGGAAAACAATTTCAAAAGTTTCGAAATTCTACCGTGAAAGAAGTGCTAGAATGACGGAACGAAGTACTTAATAATTAAGATTATGATAGAATGAAAAGTAACTTCAACGCGAGCATCGGTGCAGTTATTCGGTGGTTGCAACGTAATTACCGCACTTCCGTGAGCGTCCAAATCCACAATTTTCACTTTTTTCTCTCCTTGCAGTGTCATCGAATCGGCGGTGTAAACGTTGTTGTAAAATGTTGTCACCTGAAATGTTGAACCACTTCTCTACGACAGTTGAAAATGAGAGACCGACGGCGAAATGCTTCCCGCCACGTCATCAACTTGTGAAATGCTTCCATTAAAATATGGTAATTAATGACATCCTTGAGATATATGCATTACCTGTACGCGTTTAGGTATGGCAGCCTTGACCGGCGTGTCATCCATTTGTTTCAGCGTAATGACAACATTATAACCGAGACCTGGTTTAAATGTTTCACCTTGCTTTTCCATATCCAACTTGACATCATGCCGATAAGCAACAATCTTAAAACATTCAATACATTCAAAATTTTTTGTTAACAGGCAAAAATGATAACAAAGATTACCTGTGCGGTAGCATTCCTCTTAATATCAGTCAAATCTTCCGTAACTACGGCAATAATTCTCACTGAACTTCCGCCATACGCAGTGACTAATTTACGCTTTTTCAATTCGTCGTTTGCAAAAACAATCGTAGCTTCTCCCATATTATTCAAATTCACCGTTCTCTCAATAACGTTCTCTTCTTCTACCTAAAATATCGGATTATGAGTCGTAATCCGACAGGCCATCTCTCCTCCATATGAATGAAGCCTTATGTAAGCGATTTCGTGAAAGGTCGAATGAAAATGAAGAATTATGCTGAAACCTTTTGAAGAGATCCATCCTCCGAAACTACAACTGGTATCATGAAATGATGCCAAGGTAATTCCAAAGTTACCTTAGCCTTACCGGACACTCCCTTTCCGTACGTGTACCTGCAGCAGTAGATAGTAAGTGCGGAATTTTTATCAATTTTACCTCAACTAACACTGGTACGTGTAAAATTAATAATTCAATTCTTCTATCGAAATAGATGAACCAATCTAAAGTATAAACGGATTTTACTTGGCCTCAACATGAACGCTCAGGTCATCGTTGACAGTAATAAAATTTGGCGTCTTCACGTTTACTTCAAATTTCGGGAGTACATATTTATCGACCATGAAGTCCTTCTCGAATTTGATACCACTTTTTGTTTTCACCATTATCTGCCAGTCACCGAGCGGTGGTTCCACGGACAGCTCCAACTCATTCGAGTACATCCCTGCAATCGGATCTTCGCTTTTCCTCTCTCACGCTCTCTTGCTAAGGGGTGCAATTTCGTACAAAATTACAAATTTCCAGCCATACCTTTCACCAATGGTTGATCACTTCTCTGACTAATAATGTTCTGATTGGGATCTTTGATCGTCACGGAAACCGTTTCCGAATAGGGCTTCAAATCAGGTGTCACCACTACTATACGATATCGCACTGCAATTTTTGCAACGTCCGTGACATACGGTCGATCATTTGAGTGAAATTATGAATCGATGAGGCATAAGAACAGACCAACTGATCCAGGCTTGTAGATTGCTTTGTCGGTTTGCACAAAGATGGAAAGTGATTTCTCGTCAAAAAGGACGTCTTGCTCATTCTCGAATAAAATCTTTGAACTCAATGTCTCGCCTCTCACATATACTTTATAGGATGGAGCAGGTAACAGAGTTTTAGGTGATAATCCGTCGATCGTTACTGTTTGTGGTACTCCTAGAATTGATCAATCAATAATTACTTAGATTGGACTCAATACGAAATGAAAGCGTTTTAAGCCGTAGTGATCATAACTCACAACGAATAACCAAACGATTTTATTTATCTTACTGACTTTTAAAGTGCATTTTAATCCTAAAACCTGAACGGTCCGTGTTCTTCATAATTTCCCACTTCTTTTTTGCATTTTTTCAATATAAGAACACAAAAACCTGAAATCATCTTGACCTGAAATAGCCAATTAGCCAAAGAAAAGAAACAGCTAGACGATCAGGTGGGTGATAATAGTGGTAACCTGTTTTGACATTATTCACAACACGCGCTCCAACTGTGTCATTCTGTGCAGTTCGTATTTCAACTCTTACGATGTGCTCGACTTCCGAGCTTTTCAGTATATTCACTGAAACAGCGTACGGCAAACTTGGCCTTACCACCTTAGGTGCAATCACCAGATATGTTCCAGGACTGAAATTTCAGAACTTCATTTCACACCGCTCAACAATACGCCATTTTTGTAATGCTCCAAATGTATAAGGCATTTCATGAGTTCATCAATCTCACACTCTTTCTTCCTATTAATTAATCGTTATAGATATTTGATGTGATGCGAAGCTAACTAACTAGTAGCCGTCATCCGAGACTTTTAGTAAACCACAAAATGAAATGTAGTAAAAATTTACTATGTTTGTTCAGGTCTGTCATTGGTTGATTGATGCGAAATTGGTTTCAGGATGGCAAAGACTGTTGCGCTACGTAAGGCTACGACAATGAGGCAGAACAGCCACATATTAAGTATTTGTTTTTAAAGGATCAATCGATCGACCGATTGACTGTCTTTCTGGAAGTGTCCACCTGGAAAACGCACGCCAAAGAACAACGATAGAAAGTGTAGTACGGATGGATGTTGTTGCGGTCGAACAGCAAAAACCCCTGCTACTGTCCACTGATTTTTGTGGACAGTGGAAGAAGAGGGAGTAAATAATTTCTCGCCAGAAGTTCGTTGCTACTAATATTAGTTTAAATCTAAGAATTGATCTCTTCTAATCTTTAAATCGGTGGTATGAAATACATGCTTGAAAGGTTTCGCTCTAAAATTTAGGGGGTGTCTTCTCATTAGTTCCGTGGAGATGATAACTGGGAGAGATTGCGAGAGCTCTGGAAATGATAACTTTACGACTTTCAACATCCCATCAGTTAATTGCACTGCAATAAACAAAAAAAAAGGGCCACTTCAATAGCTTCTTGCAATTGCAAATGGGGTGAAAGAGAGAAATTGAAATGTTTAAATATCGCGCTGCACGACCGTTGGACTCCTCCTTTACGTCACTCTTGAAAAGCAGCTTGAGTGGATTAATAATGGTAAAAATTTCACTCGGAAACGGTTTCCGTGACGATCAAAGATCCCAGTCAGAATATTATTAGTCGGAGAAGTGATCAACCATTGGTGAAAGGTATGGCTGGAAATTTGTAATTTTGTACGAAATTGCTTCCCTTAGCAAGAGAGCGTGAGAGAGGAAAAGCGAAGATCCGATTGCAGGGATGTACTCGAATGAGTTGGAGCTATGATGAAAACAAAGAGTGGCGTCAAATTCGAAAAAGGTTCACGGTGGACAAGTATAAGCCGCTCACGTCAACGACTTTTTCAGTGTAAATTTGCAAAGTACATGTGATTTTCTTCTTCTTCTACTTCCTCAAATCAGCAATTTTTCTTTGACTTAACCGAATTTATTAATTTCACTGGATTGTGGTTCATTCTTAGCATCACATTTGGTTGATTACTTCTCCCTCATAATTGCTTGACTTTTAATAACTTCTTCATTTCACATCACTGATAATTCATTTTTAATTGCAATCTGAATGCCGGAATGCTCTTAAGTTTTTGAATTTGTCAAATTTTATTTGTCGATGGAAGTTGAGTGCACTATTGCAATTAAACTATTGCAAAACAATGTCAAAAGTGATCGAGTCTACTGAGACCAAAAGAACGAACTCGACGTTGTCAAATTTATTTCCATTTTTTTTGCGATACTCTCAAACTGAGGGAATTGAATACTTTCCTTTTAAGGACAGTTTGAATGCGAAATGGCAAGGATACGGAGAGAAGACAGCTTCATGTATTGAGCCATTTTTGGGAGTGCTAAAGTAAGATAGAGCTGTGTTAATGGGTACTGCTAGGATAAGAGTTATGTTACAATCTTCGTTTTCAAATAATTCCAAATCATAAGTTTTAATGCGCAATTATAATTGTAGCAAATTTGACCAGTCAAAACCAATCAGCCATCGTGCAAATTTCCGCCCGTAACTTTCAGGATCGTCATCGATCTCCGTATGCCACTTATCCATGGTACCCTCAAAAGGCTGAATTCCTGATTCGATACTTTCGATAAGCTCTATTACTGCACCATCCAGCGTAATCTCCACTGCCCGACCAACTATTCCTTTTTTAAGCAAACGCATTCGTCGATCGCTAGGTGGAAATTGAAGATGATATATCTGAAAACAGCATAAATGCGCTTACTGACTATTTCTTTGATCTGTCAGTTTATTTCAATTCTTTCAAAAAAATTGCTTCCTTTTCGAAGGAACGAGGAAAGATCAAACATTATGCAACAAATCCGGCGCATTTCTTCCATTCATTTCATGCTGGTGTGCGTTATGTCCACTCTCGTCACCTACGCCCATTCTGCCACATTCATAATTAGCTGCAACATTCCCAGTTGAATCCCTAAAAACAAGTTCAATTCAAATTTAAACCACAGTAAGTATAATTTTGCTTCTGCTATGCAGACTCTATGCTACTGCACTTACTGTTAATTGATAAACAACTACCTGATAGCCAACTCCTTCGCGCATTCTCTTTGAGTGGCGTTCTGCTTGGAAACGCCAAAGTTATCTGCGCCTCAAAAGTAATTAATTATAATTGAATAAGGAAAAAGATAGGCATTTCAATAACAATGTCAATTTGCGCCATATTCCTACCGTCAAATTTAACATCCATCCATGTGGTAAATGTGGTACCATCGTTATGGATCACAAGGACATTGTTAGTTTTCCTGTCATGAAGCATACTGATATACGGTGTTAAGCAATCACACGATTCTGATAATTGCAAAGCTTCGATTGCAAAATTTACCTAAAAACAAAAGTGATTCTTCAGGTCCTTCACTCTTCGCTCTCAAAAGGTTCTCACATTTATGCTAACTCAAAGACTCAAAGACAAGAGATTTGTGAAAGTGAAAGAGGAAAGAAGGCGGACTAACTTTGATGTCAAGCAATTTTTCCTGGGCAGTTTGACGAAGCTCATTTACATCACCAACTGCTAGTGATATCTGCAATTATCACCAAATTCATTTTATGAGAATGAATGAATTTAATGGAAAATGTGACACTAACCATTAAATTCATCAGTAGTATGACCGTACTTATTTCAAATGCTAATAGAAGCAAATTTGGTATCCATTCTTTACGTTCTAGCACATTGTCCGCATCCACTTCACCTTTAATTTAAAAATTTAATTCTTTTAAGATTGCAAAATCATTTGAGCTGTACAAAAACAGAAATGTTTTGCTCGCTGAAAGAAAAGAGGGAAAGAATGGGGGAAAAAAAAAGCAGTAAAATAACCGATCATCATAGCTGATGTTTTTGTGATGGCTTGCAGTATCATTAGCAGTTTCTGGGATACTGTAGCATTTTGTGAGAACTGAAAGTAGCAACGAATTGACTTATCGATTAAGCACACTCACTCGTACGTTAATCCTTTGAATATCACTGTGAAATGAATTTCCTCTCTCTCATAGACAAAATTGTATGAAAACTTCAAAATATGAAATATTGCATTGGCGTTTTAATTTCGAAATTTCCTTCAGAGAATGCAAATGTGACGACGTACCACGTCTCCAGCCTCCCAGGGCTCTTGGCCGCTGTTCCGCATAACGAGATGGAAAGCGAATGCGAACGCAAGAAGTGTCGGAATCCATATTATCGCAATCTGCAGCATTTCATCATTGTTATCACCCTCGCTATCACTACAACGCTTATCAGCACCATTAACATGCACTGATCATCACTACCTATCAGTGCTGTAGGCGCGTTTTAAGTGTTTCCAATATTCTTGAAAAATTATTAACATTTTATAAATAAGAAGCAAAGGATGAGAAATGGATCGATTGGAATAAAGAAATTTAATTTTAATGATTTATAGTGGAATAATGCAAAATGTTTTAGCAACAGATTTTCTGCTTCATCAGATTTATGACGAATTTCATCGCCGTAACGATTAACTGAGTATTGCAGAAGCATTTCGTTAAAATGAAATGGGACGGATAACGAAAAAGGGCGATCACATGGATGGCGGAGAAGGAGAATTAGATGAATCGAAAGAATTGTTAGTACCAAAATGTCAATTTAATATTTGCTTTCATCAAAATTTAAAGTATTACAGCAAATACAACTGCAGCAGAAGGGAGAGGAAGGAGAGACAGAGAGGGAGAGAGAGAGAACAGAACTAGATGTATTGTTAAAATTAAGCATGAATCTATTAATTAATAAATCGTTACAAACCAATAAGAAGAAACGATTGATCAATCAGTGAAAATGAGAAATTACCTGACAGAATGAGTAAAGGATACGTGAGAGCATGAGGATGTAAATACCGTATGGTGATTTTCGAAGGATGTGCAGGAAGTTGATCCATGCCGAAATGATTGAAATGATTGGTAGTAACCAGGTGATGAAGTGCTGCAAATACAATTGAAATTATCAAATGAAACTTATTAATGATAATTTGTTCGTAGACCTTAATCCAAGCAACTATTTCAGCAAATGTTCAGTGAAACTTCCAATTCGATTCAAAACTTTCAAGGAGAAGAAAGAACCTTTAAATCAGAGTTGTAGTCATTGTAGGAAAATAGCAGTGGCGTCCAAATGAAGAGAAAGGTAGCAATGTACGTGATCACATTGAAGGAGTAAGATAACACGAACCATTTGCTAATCCTACCTCCTTGCAATTTTACAGCACATTTTACTATCTGCAACAACCGTGAAAGGAGAAAACGTTCACGTGATAATTTCAATTTTCCAATAATCACACCTTCAATGATTTATTTTTTGTTTATTTAAACGGATCATTAAAATTCAAATTTCCTTCGTTCTACGAGAGTACGAAGTTTTCATTTTAAAACTTTTTTGCCAACTTTTATGAATGCTTTTTTTGCTATCGAAGAAGCCTATCAAAATGAAAAAGGAAAATGATTCATAAAAAACAAAAATAATTTATAAAAAATTTTTCAAAAATGATTTATAAAACACATACCAAATGAAATCCAAAAACGGTTAGGAATAACGTCGAGAGAATATCTTGCGTACTACTTTTGTCAAAAATGTAACTTGAGAGTAAAAGCAGAAATACCAAATAGGATAAAATGTGCATGAGATAAAAATAGGCCTGTGAGAGAAGTATTTCATTTACAAAATTCAATATCATCGGATGTCGAATTACATTCCATCGACGGTTATCTCTCTGCAAATTCTTTTTTAATTTAAAATAAATTTTAAATTTCTCCAAGGGAAAATTATTTATGCCTGACACATGCCATGCATTGTTCGTTCGATCATTTTATTCAAAAATTACCAAGTGCTTCAGTTCGTGCCAACTTATTATTTCTTCACCTTCCTCTGCACCATCTGTAATAATAAATCAACAATTAGTCTTAAGATTCATCATCCATTTTTATGCCAGAGTAGAATTAATCCAAAAAATACATGATAATTTTTAGCAAAATAATTTCCACCTCATTGCAACAACCTGTTTTGCAACAGCCAGATGATATTTTAAATTTCAACAACTTCTAAGGCTTTTTTTAAATTTCAACTTTTATTATATATACACATATAATAGCTAATATTACATAATTATCGGATTAGACTTTACCATATCGAAAGAAGTAAACAGTTCGATCGTCTGACTGCAGCCTTCGTGTGCGACTGTTGTAGAAATCTCTGCTACATCTACAACATACAACACTACCAATTTCTCCTCCTTTCCCAAATACAATTATATTTCTTTCTGAATTTACAATAAATAAATTACGAGTCTATTTTAGCATCAGTTAAATGAGTCAATTTTAATTTTTAAATTTTCATTACAATTTAGTATCAGTCAATTTCAATATCATTGCTTTACAGTTGTTTATAGCTTCATTGACTGAATTGTTGTTTATGTTTACATTACTGGAAAATAAGTGCATTTGAATTCTGTTAGTTACAGCAAACAATCATTAGATAACAACATAATTAGATGTACTTATATCACTAATCGACAGTTGCGCATTACCACTCATTAATATTAACTTATCATTTCACAGTTATCTGAGGAACTATGATAACATTTTCAAAAAATGCCCTAAGAGCTTCTAGCTAATTTCAAAATAAAACTTTATTTAGATAAAGTATCAGACTAAGTGAGATATCTCTAGATAGTACGAGAAAGATCGATCAACTTCAGCACTCTCTTTTTGTCTAAGTAAATATTCAAGAACAAACGGATTTAGTGTTTCATCGCTGCTCGACGTTAATCTTGTAAGTTCTGGAATTTCCACTGTCGATTGCTTCATTTCGGATTATGAAAGCCTAAGTGGATATCGCAGCATTTCAATAATATTTGGTTCCATCACTCATTCTAATTTTCAGTGCTAAATTAGATTTTTGTTGAAATGAGGTTAGAATGAACAAGGATGACGAGCCTCGGCTCAGGTGTAATCGTAATTTAGCAAGAGCATCATTTAAATATGGCATCATTACTATGAAAAAATCTGCCAACAATCAATCAGATCGAAAGCTTCCAGAGATCACTGAGGAAGCTGAGCAGCTAAATGTTAAAATTTCAGATCCTATGATTTATAATCAATAATCCACGTGACACCGCTTGTTTACCAATTCTGATCGAATATGCGTAAAAAGAGTGCGAATACTTTTAAATCGAAATTGATTAATACTTAGAGCAAATAATTAAACGAGTTGTTAATCAATAAATTGATAGTACGAGCTAACGACTCAGTAACCGTTGAAATTGATGGGAAAATCGGATTTGGAAGTGAGTGGGTGGGAGGAAGGAAGAGATGGAGAGATTTGTTTACAACAACTGATAAACTGATCCAGCTAAATGAGATGCTTTAAACTATGAATTGATAGAAGAATGAAATATTTCTTTGTACTTGTCAGGTAACAAATTTAACTCAAACAAAGCAAACATTTAGGTGCACGTTGTTGACCTGAAAGATTAGGTTGGAATTAGCAAAAAGGAGAGTCGTCGTTGATATTTAAATTATTTTTTTGCAGTGAAACTAGCAGATTAAGTGTTTCGGTTAGTTAGAACGTGCAGAAAAATTCAGGCCAAAATTTCATATTTAAAAAAAATGCAGAAGCATTTCAAACCACTCAACAACGGAGTAAGAAGCTGTTACATTGTTTGTGCGACCGTATCGCCTAATTTGATCTTTGATGCTTTTATTTTGCATTTAGCGTTTTTACAAACAATTAGCTATCATTTCCTCCGACGCATTTCATATCATATTTTAAAACTGTCTTTTACGTAAGGTATTTCATGTGTTCCCCTTACGACTTTTTTCCATGAAAGAAAAAAATATTAATTTTGAATTCATCTCTGATATGCTAATTGTAATTGTGGAATGAAATGGCAAGACAGTGACGTTGAATCCAAAATAAAATTACTAAAAATAAAGTCTTAACGCAGAACTTCAACAGTTGCTTTTATCACAATTAATCAACACATTTTGACGTTTCACCGTAACTTAATGATTAGATAATCCTATCAAACTTATTTTTCGTTCTCTCAAATACCTTTCCAACGATATGTAAATTCAAGCAAAATCTTTCTTTGCTTTTTAATTTCATCGAACTTTTATTTAACAAAAAAGAAGAAAAGTTTTAAGAAACTCAATAGGAAAATTGCCCTTCTTTCTTTCCACAATATTTCCGCTACTACTTTTTGCAATATCTAAACCGCGCTAATTAGGGGATTTCTTTTAGTACAAAGTGGGAATAATTAAAAAATAATTACCTTTGCCATCTTCTAGCCATTCGAAAAATGACAAATCAATAGTGAAACCGAAAAGGCCAGTTTGTTGAGAATTAATTTCAGTGTGAGAGGGGCGAAGGGAACGAAAGGATTAAACTGTTCCGCTTCATTTATTGATGCATGGAAAACCATCCAGAATTTGTTGTATCATAGAGTGACCAATCCAACCCACTAAGATTTGCTTTTTGGAAATTCTAAGAGGAAAGAAAGCATAGCTATTTAGTTTCATTGATTGCTTAAATTTGTATCAGACGATACCTTCAAGTGTTAAATATTATCAATTACTGGCCTTACTGATCGTATAATAAAATACCTTATCATAAAGTACCGTATCAGTCGATGAAATCCAATTGCTCACTGTATTCTCAGTCAAACGGATCTTTGAATTTCGTAATATCGAATGAGAGATAATAGTAAAATAAAGGAATAGCAATATTTCGAGGTGAATTCAATTAGTAAGAAGTGCTAACTGTTAAATTTTGCAGGTAACTTTAAGAGGTAACGTATGCAACTATTTCTGACACTTTCTAATAAGTGACTTACTATGAATTGCTTAAAATTTAATAAAAACTTTTACTTTTCTATTTTTTCAAAAGTGTTTGCAAAATAGTGGAAGGCATTGGATGGATGATATCAGTCAGCTAATAGCACAATTTTGTTAATATTCAAATTATACTAATGGAAATTTGATGGATAAGTAAGCATATTTGCTATTGACAGTCTGCTAATACTCAAATTACACTAATGGAAATTCCATCGATGAGCATATTCGTTATCGATTGACAGAGAATTTCAAAAGCCTTTCATAATCGGTCACAATTATCGGACACAATTATTTTCCTCATCCATCCATTTCATCCAAGGGTATAGGTAAAAACTGAAATTGATGCTAGCGGAAATACCGAAATATCAACAGTTTTGCTAACTGAAAGAAATACTCTTATAATTTTAATCAAAACGATGCAGAAGAAATGAACATGAAATATTAGTGAGACTATCATGAAAATATTCAAATTTTTCTTGAGAAGATAACATTCAGCAAAAATTTCAGTAACTTCTACAACAATCTGTGCGAGCAATTATCGTTCAGGTAGTGGTTGTCGTTTCGGACGAGTGATAATTTTTTCCTGAAAATCTTCAATTCTATCCGGAAAAGCTGTTGCTTTGTGCGCTTTAAAGAAAGGGGAAAATTTTAGGAATCTGTGAAAGAAGGAAGTTGTTTAACTGGTGAATTGAATCATTCATTCATCACACTCTTCCAATTCGACATACCCAACTTCAATGTCACCGATGTTCACCAATAACAATGTGGTTACTGTAGGACTGGTTTTTTTTGTACATCAATGCGTGAGTATCTTTTAATAAATTTTAACGTAATATTTCGTGACAGTTGCCCGACCTGATATACCTAATGTTTAGATGAGAATTGATACTTCACAGGAATCAATTAGGAAGAAAATTGCAAATAAAGTTGAAATAATCGATAAAAGTGAAAAGTGAGGATTGTCAAAGGTGTAATAACATCCAGGGATGTCTATGTGAATTATAGGTGTGTTGGCGTGAACAGCACCACTTCATACTTTTGAACCTTTCATTTTTTTCTAAAATTTTTTAAATTGCTGCCAATTTTTACGGCTAAAATTTGTGTCAGAAAATACTTCAAAACCGATAGCTTCCATTTCTTTTGATTAGATAGTAATCAGCGTAGCAATCAGCTCAAAGAACAAGTACACATCAATATTCCACAGGATGAACTGTAATTAGGTAGGTCAGAAAAAAAAACGTACAGTGTACAGTAATCTGAGAGGAAGAAATGATGAATTGATTGGTGTTGTAGAGATAATGGGATATGCAAATGTGCCGGTCGATGTACCTATGGAAGCATCACTAAAGAGATAGCTCGATGTGTACCTATGCAGAGATCACTGATAGGGAAAACTAGGAGGATAATAGGAGTGTTTCGTGGAAAACTCAGTTCAAACTCATTTCATATGTCTGTGAACGTAATTAGAGGCGATGGAGAGGCGAGGCTATATTCTTGAAGAGAGGCCTGCTCTAGGCCTAGGCTGGCCAATAGGACTGCAAAACCATAAAAAGAGCCAAGGAAGAGAGTGAAAAAAAAAGGAGGAAAGATGTGAAACGAATTGAAGCACTGCGGAAAATCGTTTAAGTTATTGCTGCTATTATACATACACATTCATCCCGTCCCATCGCATCCCATTCCAACTATCACTTCAACGAAATTGAATTTTAAAATTTCACTTCGTATGTTTGGAAGCCCGTAACGAACTCAGGAAGCAAGCATGCGACAAATAATAGGCGGAAGAGCATTTCATGCATCCTCTTGCTCGCCTGTTCATTAACTAATTATCCTTATTATGGTTGAGAAGTAAGCTATCAAAGATAGTTGCTAAATATCTCCTCTTCCGCCTCCAATTCGAACTATTCCTTTCAATTTTTCCTCTATGCAAGAGGTCAAATGTCATGCAAATGCAATGCAAGAAGGAATGAACGAAATGGATCGCAAATGACATTGAGGCATCAACTGAGCGGTCCCATCGTAACTGATGAAACACGTCCGCTTCAAGTCATAATTTCCGAAATTGAACAATCAAATTGGCTGTGCAAAAAATGAAGAATTGCATCTTCCATTGGCATTTGGCATTTTCAGCAGCAGAAAATAGGAATGAAATTCGGGGCGAAGCAACAACTGAAGAAAAGGTGTGTGAGATTTACGACACTTACGTTGTCTGATGGACAGACTCAAATTTTGCGCTTAAAATGTTCCGCACAAGTAAGCGGCATACGTAATGCTATTGATAATTTTTATTTTTGAATATAATCAGACCACTTGATTTCAACCATCTCAACTATGCATACATACGAATTTGTCCTATCATCGAACTTGCTTCAACGTTTGATTAATGAGGAGTGAAAAAAATGAGTTACGTGAAAGAAGTGTGCTATCGGTGTGCACGTAATGGAATGGTACAGTGAGAAATTCATTGATTATGCAAATCTCTCTCGTAAATAATCAAAGAGCAGTGTGAGGATAAGACATACATGCAAAACAGGAAGTATCTGAGAGCTCTTTTCCCACGGGAACATCACTTAGGGAGTTAAATTTGTGATGCAAATAAATGATCCGTCGCGTACGCAATACGTTTCTTATTCAATTTCCAAATGCACCAACTCATTACAAAGTATCTCTTTTCATTGCACATTTTGGATTATTTATTATCGATGAGTTTTAAAAATGTACAAAACGGCACACTAGTTTTCTCTTACAATTTTTTATTTCGTTTAAATTCATAAAAATTTCAATTCCTTCAACTTAATGGAGTCAGCTAATGATCGTTGTTACTCGATTGAATCTCACGTCAAGTAATGTGTGTCCACGTCATGTAGTGCACTGCATGAAAAAAGTATTTGTAAAATTCGTTGTTCATATATGCTAAAATAAGGTTTCTCTTTTTTTTTCTCTCTCTCTCTCTGTCGTATTATTGTGGTGATAGAAATTAGCTTTATTGAAGTGGTCGAGTCGACACAGCACTACTACTCTCACACGTTTCGTCGTTAGTCGTATCACGTCGAATGATGCTTGATGAATTCACGTTAAGGAAATGAGGTATGACGTTCTTCTATCTTATTTTATTGTTCCTCATTGAACTCATCTCCTTTGTTACGGTTGGAAAGAGAAGTTAATGGATGAAAGAGGGAGAGGGACGCCGAGGTATGGAGTGCATTTAGCGGGCGCATTTGTCGTGGGAAAATAATCGTTTTGTGCGAGCGAAATGAAATAAATAATTGATCGGTGAGAGTGATGGGAATGCTGCAGAGCTCTTTTCACTTAGAGATCTCTGCCCTTAGTTACGATCAAGCGATCCTTTAATATTCGTCAGGTAAAGCTTAAGCTAGCAACGTCGATATGTTCATTGAATGTGTGAGGACTGAGAGAGATTTAAAAAATTCAAATTTAAAAGAGAACTTCTTACCGCTCTCTGTCAGAATGCATTTAGTGTTAACTATAGTTATTTCTGATTAAAAAAAAAAAAAGTTAAATCATTCACTCAAAGAGCAGTGAAATTTTCGTAATTAAAAGGAGTTCATGAAGGAGAAAGCACGAAGTGGAAAAGCATATTCATTTTAGGATGGAACGAATAGATTGATAAATTAATGTCAAAACACACTGCGCAAACTGTCAACTTCCAGTAGTTGTAATTTCAAAATTTAACAATACTTTACTGTATTAACAAGTCAGTTAGAAGACGGCAAGTGTTCCTGGCCATTTATCCAATAATAAGAAAGAGAAGAATGCGTGTGGCACATTGTGGAAGCGATTGAGGAAGCGTACTGGTAAATCAGACATCAATGACCTGTATTGGCAATTCGGATGAGTTTGGTTGCAAAACGATCGGAAGTGATAATGTAAGCAAATCGAGAAGCACTGTACATGTGGGAACCACTAAAATAAAAAGCATCACTGCCTCTTTCTAACTTTGTTAAAGTAAATGATAAGTGATGGGTGTTAAGGATAAGAGTGATGAGCAATTGGTGTTGTTATTGGGAGGGATGGAGGAGGATGTACAAATATAACGGTAGCGATATCAACCCACTGGTGCAGTATGTGCTATTATGATTAAATGTACACAAACCCCCTCCCTCCCCGCCCCCGCACTTTAGCCTCTCTCCCAACGAGTTGTACGCCACTTCCAGTCTCTCTCCATCCGACAGTTATGGCTCATCAAATTCGGACAACAATCAATTTTATTGTTTGTTTATGGCAATCGCAAATGGCAACCATAAATACTAATGATACTGTGCTGTTTGTGAATCGAACTTTCCGCTGGCTATTTAAAGGTGTAAAAAGTGGAAGCTGCGCAAACACGTGCATCAACCATCATCATCATCCCATCCAAATCAATCCCATCCTCCTCAATTTCAATCCTTTAGTTCTCAATTTTGAATTACCTTTACGCATGAAGTAGAAAAATCATACATCGAAATCCTCTAATTTGTGAAAAATTACAGCAAACAGACTTCATGAATAACAACAGATATTTTATTGGTAGTACTAATAATAAACTGTTTATGTTCAAACACACAAATGTAAAAACAAACCTGTTACCTATAACTGAGTTCCACCCTATTAATCTTAATTTTTAACTGCAAAAAACCATCGTTTTCTCACCTTATGCCATCACCACTGACAAGAAATACGTTAACTACGCATGCTCTCTTACCAATTATCAAGAGTCTATGATGCGGGAAGATCAGATCGACAAAGTTGCATCTAACCTCACATTTAATTCTCTGATATTACTATAAAAGCGGCAGATTCTCAAAAAACTATAGTCGCCAATGTGATATGCGAAAATGGAGATGGAATGGAAAAGCGATCAAAACATTGAAAAATGTCAAGTGCAAGAGGAAATATACTTATTCCTGAGTGACCTGAAGTCTGTCTCTCGCCACCCACTATTCCTAACGGTTTTCTCGCTCAGATAAAAATGCAGCAAAAACATTGAAATTGTACAATTATTTCAAATTTTTTTATTGATAATAACAAGCAGGACACTTAATTCTCTTCGTCAGATTCGTTCTCCAATACGCTCTTATTTAGAGGTCTGATTATTCTACCCGCCTGAAAAAAATTAAGCGTCACAATACGTATGCCAAAATAGAAAAAAACAAATGAGAATGAAAGTACCTTCGTTATAATCCCTGGACGAATAAGTTTCATATGAATTCGCTGTGGATTCCATTCTTTTCCTAACGGTTGCCGTACTACAGCTTCATAATCCTCGACAGTTGTATAAGGAAAGGGCACCTAAAACAGCAAAACTAATTTCTATGACTAAAATTGAACAACTGTATCACCATCACTCACGGATACTTTGCATTAACAAACGGAAACCAGTTAGTGTTATTCAGCATCGACCACACTCGTAATGCTGGCTAGAAGGAAATTAATTTATAAAAACAAAAACTCATGCAAATTCTAAAAATCCAGCCCGATTATTTGCGCTTTATATGTAATTTCCTAAAGATTAATAAATTAAAATCGTATGTTAAAAGCTTTGAGACCGTTGTTTGTTTTCCGAATAATATTCGTTCAAAATTTAATACAACAAATCAATAGCAATAACTATTAATACAAATGCCGTTACAACCAAAAAGCCAACGCATATCATTCATTGGAAATTATGAACATCCTTCAATTGTGAAGAATTCCCTCACCGATTTCAGTTGGAATTTCTCAATAGATGGATCCACAGTTTCCGATATAATTAAACCTGTTTTTCCAGCATCTTTTCTTTTCTTTTTGGGCGTTTTTATTATAAATCTGAAATTTGTTTTATCCACTTAATTGTTACCTACCAAGGTTATTTAACTACTAAAAATAAATAGCATATATATTTGAGCAGTAGAATAGAGATTTGCAAAAATCTCACTCCTTCTTTCTCCTATCGGTTATTCCTGGTCCGGTCCACGAACCCCATCCCTGAAGTCTTAGATCGATATCTTTTGGGTTTTCTGCCGCTTCTACAGCTTCTTTTTCAGCTTCGAAATCACCAATAACATCAACATCTTCAAACGCCTTGGCTATGATTTCTTCCTGATCCTCAGCTAGCTCTATAAACAATGTTTGGTGAATGCTCTAATCGCCAATACACTTCATTATTTTTACAGCTGTCAGTGCTCTTTACCGATTAAACATTTAAAGCAGTTGGAAACAAAGAACTCACGACTAGTATCCTCCATAATCTCAACAAAATCGGCTGAAACTTGTGGTAGTGCCATTGTTTCGACCTGTAGAAAATGCCTTGGATCCAAAGAAATATCTGTAACTGCTTTCTCTGCTTCTGCAGCACTTTCTTTCCCTTCTATAAATATGTCAAGCAGATTTTCCAGTGAAAACTAATCTGTAACATAAACACAACCAAGAAAAGCTTACTTTGCTTTGGGATTGTTACTACAGGTTCACTGCCAGACGGAAGAAGATTCCGGTCGAGCTTACTTTTTTCGCCTTCTAATTTCAGCAACTCATATTTCTGAAAAATGTGATCCTCAATTATTTGTTACTCGACTCTTACAGTTTGCAGATTAAGTAAATCAGAAAGCACTACATTATAAATGAGCACAATAGTATCGAAACAGAAAAATTGTTATGAAACATTCGGTCAAATAAACAAAAGCTAACATCTCTCCTGTAGAAAAAAATATTTAGAGGAAAGGATTATACAAACATGCCTTTAAGGCATATTCACTGAGTTCTTTCTCAGCTTTCTCGAACAACTGGTCGATATCCACGTTATTTACGTCTTTACTTCTCTTCTGCAAATTACTACGGTAATTTTTTGCCCTCTGATAAATATATACAAAGTTTCTTCTATTAAAAGTATACACATCAAAAATTAGCTTTGAAATTAAAAATTTTAATCTTAAATCCGCATTTCTATAAAAAAAAAGTGACGGGACAAACGTACTTTGTCCTTCATTTTCTCAGAACTTTTCTTCCTTTTCAAATTTTTGAGATCTTTTTTGGACTGTTCACCAGCCTTTTTTTCAGCACAATCTTGTCCAGACTTTTCTGGGATATTCAACTGAAGCTGTACTTCATTAGGCTGCTCTTCATCATTTACCGCTTCGTTTGGACCCCAATTCATTTCTACAGCTTTTTCACTCCCAGCCTTCGATTTATCGACTGCATCAGTGCTCTCAAATACATGTATTCAGCAAGAAAAAAAAAAGGATTTGATTTTGAATTACATCCAGTCTTTCAATAAATTTTAAAGTAACGACATACCATTTCATTCCTTTGGTGGGATACGAACTTAGTATCAGTGGCCTGCAATGCGCTTTTCCTGAGAGCATCTCGTTCCTGTTCTCTCATTTCATATAATTTCGCCTTCAGCTGTTGATTGGTGGACCCTTTTTCGTGTTCTTCTTTATCCAACATTTCAGCTACTTTCTGCAATTTAAAAATTCAGGAAAATTTATTCATCTTTTTCTAAAACATTTGTCGTTGGTATACGAAAGAATATCTTACTTCAAGCATGTTGGCTCCACTGAGTTTTCCTGAATTTGCACTTTTCAGTTCAGAATCGGAATCTGAATCCTTCTCGCGACCATGTTTTTCAACCAGTTCTCTGCCGAATCTTATTTGTTCCTCATATATTTTTTTGAAATCCTTATTTCTATTCGCGTACCTTGACAATTGCTGGATACCCTTCCCACCGTTACGATGCTTCAACGTTGCTCGTTCCTGTAATATCGAACATTCCTCAATTAATGCACTAAATTTTTATTCTTTTCACAGTTCGCGCATCATCGTTTTAACGCAAATGGTACCAAAATCCGCTGACGATCGATTTCTTCCAATTTCTCTTTAGCAGCTGCTGGATCCCTGGCCATCATATCTTCAAATTCCTTTATCATCTGCTTCCTCTTCCGACGTTTCAGGTGTCGGTGATATCTGCACCAAGTTATGTTATGAACTTTTAAATGCTAAAGTTTTTTTTTATTTTATTTTAATAATTCACAGTAAGACTAACGAACAACGAAGTGTTACAGCAGAGAGATATTGTGGTACACGTATTTATAGTACATGTATTTATAGTTAAACTAAACTAACGATTTGCTCTTTATTTTAGCTTGCCGCTTTAGTTTTGCCTCCCGATAACCCACTAAAGCTCGCATTTTCTTCAGTTCAGCCCACTTTGCTTTTGCCTGTAAAAAAATTGAACGAATATAAAGTTATAAATTACTGCCTATTGAATGCCAAGAAAAACCATTGTTATAGAAGTTGTGCTAAGAGTGAAATAAAATAACCTCTTTCAGACTCATTGCCCTTATTAATTCCAATTCAGCTTCCGTGTATTCTTCGCCGTCACGAAGATTATTGCTTGACGTTTTCAATAACTTTGCTAATTCTATTTCCATCGGTGTCCTTGGCTATAATTAAATTCATAGACACAAATGGAGTAGCTGCTCTGAATTCCTCATCACAAATGGAACTTCTGTCAGTTGTAATTCTTCAATGATACTTCAAAAACTACTAAACACCGAAATATTCCTGCACTAACATTGACACATTCTAATAATGTAGGGCATGCAGTGCACGGTACCTTTCAATATCTTTCTATGACTTCAAAACGCATTATGGCAAAACAGTGAATAAGAAATGTGACCCACCTTAAAAGAAAGCACCAAATCCGACGCTGTTCGCTGGAATAATGGGTCTTCAATAAGTGGAAACACCAGTTGTTCAGCAAGTCTGTTCTTTCTAACAACTGGAGCCCACTCCTCCAAATCTTTCCTGCAATCATATTTCAAGTGTAATTATTCTGTTGTTCTGGAACTAAAGTTATCATCTCCAACTTTAAGCAGTAATAAGAAAACAGCTTCAGAAAGTTCCAAACTTTCGTTTGTAATACTTTAATATTGTAATACGACTTGGTGCTTTAACATCACGCAGTCCGCACTCGATCATATTTTACAGAATTAAGTAAAATACCTGATATCACTATATGCAATGGAACTTTCAATCCTCTCCCGAACCAATCTGTGAGATGGAGCTTGCAAAGTTCTTGGTTCATCTTTTCCTTTCATCTTTCCCTTCCTCTTTATCACTTTTTTTTTCACGTCGTCGACATTTCTGAAATCACCATTTAAAAATATAGCAAAAATTTTATCCGATATTTCTATTGACTTCAAGATTGGAACAGTGCTTAGTCAGAGCACCAGCCTTCACAACACTGCAATTACAATGTAAAGAAGATAAGGTGAAAAAACTAACCTTGTAGATCTTATTAGATTAACTAGCTCTTTAACTTCAACCTTCTTCGGACACTTCTTCAGCAACGGCCCTCTTTTAGCAGTACTACCCAAGCTGTTGACATTGTTCAACAACTTTGTGTGGGCTTCCTCATCAAAATCTGAACCTTCCGACTCCGACATCGTGCCCTACTTAATCTACAATGTAAAATGTGAATTACGACAATCGACCAGCGTAGCAACTCCACTTCACGAGTTCGAAATATGCCATTAAAAAATTGTCTTATACGGCAAGTACCACTCACTTTACCTCATAAACAGTATCGATGTATTTTCGTTTTTCTTGAAATATGCTTGACAAACGTTGAGATATGACATACCATCATGCGAAATAACAGAAATCAACGGTTTATCAGATGCCAATAAATTAATCTATTTTATCGGTTTATTGCTGAAACAGTGCAAGACACGTTCTCCCAGTAATTCAAAATTTTGAAATTTTTTTCATCACTCGAAAACCAAATAATAATAGAAAATACAAAGTGATAACAAACAAGATAATAGACAAATCAACTGCAGTTTTTTCAACAATGATATTTATAATATGTATAAATCAATTGCAGCTATCATACCAATAGGCAAGACAATAGGCCAGATCAAACCACCAAAGTAACCATCTAAAATGTAAATCACAGATATTCAAGTCTGTATGCAATGACGATCTTGCTCAATAACTTCGACCGAATAGAGCAAAGAACTGGGGTTTTTCTGAACAATTCTTATTGATGCAGTTACTCGGGAGTAACATATCGGGCTGAAATAATAAATTATTATAAAATTTAGGAAAAAAAGAATAAAAAAATATCATTCACAACGACTTTTTTACAATTTTTTTGATGTACGTCAATTTTGATTTGTGTTTTCATAGAACTTTAAAGTAGCCTCTGCTTTCTAGTGGTGGTTCATAAGTTACTGTATTCATGTAGCTCCACTAACAGCATTACACAAATATAAGAAATTCATTAAACATTTTATGCAGATTACCTGTTCGAATGGGATGCAGAGAGCTTTTGCTCCCATTGCAGGAGCACGAGGATCATCTTCCTCTTCTCTCATGCTTTTTTTTTTAATTTCATCCTCGCATTCAATACGACCGCAGAAGGGCGATAGCAGAATAAACTTTTGATCTAAAAGGCTTCGGAAATCATCCCATTCCAGTACAGTCTTCATATGTGACTCGCGAGCTTCTAATATTCTGGAAATATTGCATCAAATTGAGGAATATTTTATTCAATCATCCTAAAGCTCATAGACTTACAAAAAGCTTGCCTGTTATACATGGAACAGTGAATCTCTTCCAACATTTCTCCGCATTTTGTAGCAATACTACTGATAGCGATGCTTCTTTTTTCGCCAGAATATCTAATAACACAAATTACCTAAATGAGGAAAAACAATATAAACACGTTGCAAGTCGTAATAAAAAGGAAGTGATAAATAACATTTCGATTTACCTCTCCTCTAGCCAAGTCTTTCGGACCAATCTCGATCCTTACAGGAACACCTTTCAATTCCCAATGGTTAAATTTCCATCCAGGCGATATATTATCCCGTACATCAAGCTCAGCCCGTACACCTACGTCCACTAATACATCACTGATTTCCTTCGCTTTTTCAATCAGAAGTGTTTTTTGTTCGTCCTTTGTTTGAGCGGTAATTCCCACGGGAATAACAATCACCTACAAAAACTAGGAATGCAGATTTAACTATTACAAAGACGAAAGATTTTCTTTCTGTTAAAGCTATTCCCAGTAAGACGCACCTGTATAGCAGCTACTCTGGGTGGAAGTACAAGACCAGAATTATCACCGTGTATCATTACTAGAGCACCAATTGTTCTGGTTGACAAACCCCAACTGTTCTGCCATGCATGGACTCGTCCACCACCGTTTGGGTCCTCGAACGATATGTTGAACATCTTTGAGAAATTCTGTCCTAAATGATGCGATGTAGCACCCTAAAATAGCGAACAGCTTTCATAAAAATCACAAAAAGATAAAAGAAGTAAGCAACCCAGATTGCTTTTTCCTTCTTTGGACTATTTTTATTTCAATCAAAAGCAAACAGTGAAGAATTGTTACTTGTTACACAGCATTAAGCAAGGAGAACAATCCAGTAACCTGTATCCCACGACCATTGATAGGCACATATGCTTCAACGGTAGTTGTAAAATCTCCGCCAGCGAACTTTTCTTTCTCAGTTTTCCGCCCTTTAATAACTGGAATAGCCAATAAATCGGTGTATACTTGGCTGTATAAATCAAGGATTTTAAATACTTCGTCTTCTGCCTCAGTTTTAGTTTGGAATGCAGTATGACCTTCTTGCCACAAGAATTCACGGGTCCTCAAGAATGGTGTTGGATGTTTGAATTCCCAACGCTACAACAATCAATGTCATTCTCCGTGAATCAATAAAATCACAACATAAGTTTTGAAAACCATAATTTTTATCTCTCATACAATGCCATTACGAAACTTACGACAACATTACACCACTGATTCAGCTTAATTGGAAGATCTCGATGCGACTGCACCCATTTCGCATAACTAGGATACATCACTGTTTCGCTAGTAGGACGAATCGCAATAGGTTCAGATAAGTCCGACTGCCCTGATCGCGTTACCCAAGCAACCTGCAGTATAATGCATCGAGATATATTAACACTTGAAAATACATCACACTTGTAGCAAATAGCTTTCAAATGAACACCTCTGGAGCAAAATCGCCGATGTGGGTCTTCTCTCTCTCCAAAGCGCTTTGCGAAACGAACAATGGAAAGTAGCAGTTTTTTACACCCAGTTTCTTAATTTCTTCGTCGAACCATTCCTGGATAAATTCCCAAATAGCATATGACCATGGTCGCAGAACATAACAGCCAGAAATGTCATAATATTCTACCATTTCGGCTTTCGTTATAACCTAAAAATATAAATGTAAGCTAGGAATCAACTTATTAGTAAGCCGATTCTTTGCTATATATTTCAATGTTATTAACATCCTAACAGTTATTGACATGTTCACATTATAGATGGATTTTGAAGTTATGGCATCAATTCGATCCCTCCCTTACATCGATAAAAGATATTCCTATCAAAATATTCTCATGTTCCCAAAAGTTTATTCTGCTCTGTTCATGTTAAATGACAAGTCGGATTATCATTCATGTTAAAAGAAATGGCTTAGATTATCATTTCAGGAATATAAGCAATAGTGGGAGTAGTTGTTAGTTACTTTAATCAGAGTAACATTTGCTTTTTGAATAATATATAACTGACAATACTCTAAGCAACAATCATACACGAATACTAACACAACACCTAGTTAGCACAGGTTGAGCAAACTAACCCACAAAAAAGTATCTAAACCGTGGGCTTAAACACATTATTTTGAAATACAACAAAATAAGGATCGAACGTTTGCCTAGGCCAACTGAAAAGTGATAGGGAAAAAAGAAACTAACCTGGACATACCACTCGCAGTAGTTATCTTCTTTCGATACTTCAATGCCCAATTTTGTTTGCTTTCTCACATCGCCTCGACTCTTTACAGATGAAGAAGCACTACCTATCTAAATCTACATGTAAACGATAAAATTATTAGACTTAACTCGTGGTAAAATATGTCTCATCTCTAGTGAAGAGTTAATAATGGCCAAATACATACCTTTCAAACATTTACTCCATTTATAAAACATGAAAAAAAATGCAACTTACATGAGAATCTGATAGGCTATTTTTAAAATTCGTGACAACGCCTTGCTGCACCGTAAGATCCATCTCCAATGCGTCATCCGTACATTTCGATTGTGCCATTGTATTTGCTAACCTGTAATTTTGCGTAAATTGATAACTTCCTTAAATCCACCTCCTTTTACCTCAGAGACGTAGGAAAAAGCAGCTGCATTTGTAGGGAATAAATCGACAAATGCATTTCTAACAAAAAAAAACTATAGTCGTCGAAAAATCTTTTTCTACGGCAGTCACAGCTATGATTCCTTTTTTCGACAAGAATACTTTCCCCACCCCTCAATCCTCCACCGTCGTGACTCCCACGTCCTCCACTCGCCTTGTTACGTCATCCCTCAAAACCTTCCATAACCGCGTCAGCATTTCACCACAAATAATCGCTTTGAGAGTTTGTCGACGTAGAGGAGCGGAAAAATGCAGTAATTCAATGAAATAACAGCGGATTGCTTGATGCCTCAGGGATATGTTTTGTTTAATGCGTGTGTATAATTTTCCGCGTGACTTACGTGGTATACTTTCAAATTTACAATGTATTATACATAATAAAAATTCGGAAAGCAATGGATACGTAGCATACTCGAGATGTCTCCTCCTTCATAATATTCTTACAGCTCATTGAAGATAAAGAGTAGAAGTTAGAAGTGCTGGAGGAAAAGTTGAAATCGTCATTTTGTCTCTCCACTTGCAATCCACTCAATCAGTGTTTGCTCAATCCCTCAATAAATGTTTTACTTTCTTGGAAGTCATTTTACGTCATCAATAGGCAATGTATGTGCGTGTGACGTTGAACGTCTTCGCAGACAAGACTGAAAGTCTTTTTTTGTTTTGGAAGTTAGCTGCTCAACAACTCGACGGCTACAGAAGATGCATCTCATTCAGCGGAAAGCAAACACTTGAAGTCGCAGTAATGCCGTTTTGAAGCGGATTAATTTCCAGTATTTGAAATTTCAGTCTAACTGAACTCGGACCTCTTCTTTATTTTCTATCTACAAGCAGCCTAATGGAGTGGAATGCAAAAGAGAGAAGAAAAAGAAAGCTAAAGGGAGGAGAAAGATAGGTTGGTGGAAGATTCTTCACTCAGAAGATCGAGTGGATTATCATCCATCATCTAATGAAAGAAGAAAATAAACAGATTTTAAATTGCATTCTTTGAGAATAAATTACAACGGAAAGTGTAGGAGGTGAAAGAGGGAGAGGGAGAAGTGGATTCTAAGTGTTTTCACTTGAAATCAAAAAACTGAGGCACGACCTTCCTGCTCGGAACTAGATTAGTGCGACTTAAAACTGCGGGAAGGTGCAAGAGCCACGAAATGATGTGATAAAGCTTTGCAAAATTTTTTATTAGCATCAAATGCTAAAGCATATTTGGCGTTTTTTAAAACTCTCCCGTAACACTCGTCACGTATTCATACGTATTCATACGTATTCATAAATGCTGCTGGTACAGACAGGCTTTTGTCTTCCTCATCGTCTCAGTTCTTACAGTGGACTACATTGAGGGATGGATAAGTGCCTAATGTTGCCAACATTTCCGGACTTATTTCACGAAGTGAACTTGAGCATTTGCTGGGTCCATTGTGGTACTATCTGAACTAATTACTACTACTTCTACTGCTGGTATTCGTTCTACCCTTCTAACTGAACCCCAATATTTCACTTCCAAATTGAAATTAATAAAAGGTTAATTTAGACAGCTAACTGGAAGCACTGGCAAACGATTAAATACTCAATCAAACATTAAGTATTCGAATTGCGAGAATCACATCCAGGTCTCCCCTAAACAGTAATTTCAAAGGGCAACGTCCTGAGAAGTATGTATTAATTTATGTGATATTAATTGATTCCCTCCACTATCATCACGATAACAATCACTACAATTCAGTACTTCAAAGAAAACAGTATTTTCAAAATAACCAGCACTAGTAGCACCCAATACGGTCGTAGTTCCTTTCGAGTAGTGTTTTTACGTAATACTGAAATTAAAATTCGTAATATATAAATGGAAATTTGATTAGAATCACAATAAGTCGGATCGTTCACTAATGCTTATCGCTTTAATATTTTTAATTAAAAATGAAGAAATTTTTAGTTTAGTGAAATTCAATTTAATTACTTTTGATGAAGGACGAAAGGATAAAAGGGAGTTACAATCATTTGCTTCGATATTAATAATTTGCAAATGATCACCTCGCCCTCTTTCTCCCTCTTACCCTTTCCAATCTTATTTTTCCCTTTTCATTCTTTTTTCAACTTTGTAACTCATTGATAATGCTAGACAAATTCGTCTTTAGAAATTTATTAAAAAGTTAAAAAAACCTAAATTATTAGTATCGTCGCTTGGTTTTAACCTAGCGAATCGGAGGGGAGAAGGAGAAGAGGGTGATCAGAGGGAATTGGATAGCAATTTATTAGTGAAATTCACTTCATAGTTGAAATAACCAATTGATGACCTAACAAAAGGCCTGAAATGAAGCTAATTTATACATTTAATTGCAACTGAGTATACCTCTAAAATGGATTAGACTAACAAGACAGTGTTATCTATCTGGATGTGTGCGACAATTCACAAAATGTTGACTTACTCATTCAATCCGATCTCACTCTCTCTCTCTCTCTCTTTGCCCTGCACTCCTTTCTCTCTCTTTCTTGTGATGAGTTACACTTTTTCCACCGATATTCATCTCTGCCTAATCACTGTGCATTTTCTAAACCTCGTTTTTCAATACTTTCCAGAATCCTTCCAGCAGTCGTTGTCATCACTCTGTGTGTTATCGGAAATGATAAAGAAACCTTTCAAGTATTCAAATTTTATTGGTATTAATTTCCTTCCCTATCAGTTTCTTCCTTCGTTTATTCCGAGCTTAATTACTTGAAAGGGAAGACTTAGGCGTGATGAATGAATCTTTTCCATTCTTATTTGTTATCATTTTAGGCTTAGGCTTAGTGACAGCTAGCCTAAGCGTCTAATTTCCAGCAAAAAAACAAAAAACAGTGACGAAGCAGAATTTCCAAGCTCAAATAAATATTTATGACCAGTTTTACAACCAACACCTGAGTGGTGTTTCGGCGATTAAAAGCCTAGCTAACATCCAAAACCAATGAACAACCAAATTTTCAAACTTTTCCTAAACATCTGTCAAGCAAACTTTCTCTTCTCTATTTTAGCAGCAAATTAAACGCAAATTAGCTGGTGCTGTAAAATAGGAAAAACGAACTTAGCGGTTGGTTAATTAAACTAATTAAAACCTTTGTAATTGTAGTTAAATCGGAATATTACTTTTACAACTCAGTGAAACTGAATTGACGAAGTGGACGTTGAACTGATTAATTGTGCATTCATTTCATTTTCAATATTATATCGAATTTAGGATGCATGAAGCTGCCTTGCAGCTATTTGTCTTTCTTTTCTCTTCCGCCAATTTTATTAGAATGAAAATTTTCTCGCTTCATACAATCCAAGCATATTTCACTATTCCAAGCATTCCGCACTGACAGCTTTCACACTCCAAGAAGTCACTCGCTGTCGTCATTTTCAGCTTTTTTTTCCTTTTTTTTGAAAATCACAAACTTTTGCACTCGCACACACTGCTAGCTTGCACTTCAGCGATCACATCTTTGGAAACAATAAATGAATAAGTTTAATTAGACCGTGAAAATGGGAAATGTTTGAGAAAGAAAGGTACATTGATGTTTAAGAAATTAGAGAACTATTTTTCTTTTCAAAAATATTATTCATATTTCAACTAATCCTTCACGTGTGTGATATTCGAATATGAAATGCCACAAAAAGTAATTTTATTGCTAGAAATTGATTAATGAAAATTTTTGAGAAATTTTGATAGAAAAAAAGAGCCGTGTGATTTTTTGATTTGTATTTTCCGCATTTTACTAAATTTCAATTTTGTCTTGCAATTTTCAATAGATTTAACAGGCTTATCATCCCATTTCATTTCCTCCACATTTAGAAGAGGAAGGAGAAGGGAAATTCCGCGTCAACTAACGTCACCTCTTCCAGCAACCGTGCTCTGAGGAACAGCTAATGTTCTTCAAAGCGTATTTCATCGAGGTAGTCGAATCTCTTCGCACTCCTTCAAATCTCTCAGATTCCCTTACAAAGAGATTTCTGAGGAAAGGCAAAAAAAATAATTCATTTCTTTACGCCTATACAATTTACTATTATTATCCAAATTTTATGAAAGCAATTTCGAAAATTCTTTAATTTAATATAATTTTTCAATTTAATATATTTTTTTAAATTTAATATAATTTAACATCTTCAATTTAATGTAATCTTACAATGCTATAAATGAACTAAATCAAATTGATATGAACGAATTTTTTTGCTCTTTTTTTTGGTATGCTTTCAGGTAGAATATTAAATTTCAATTAAATTTTGCTTAATTAATGTGATTGAATGATATAAGTGCAAATTTGCTTACTAAATGTCTTATAGATATCAAATCCTTCTCTTTTGGAATTACTTTTAGAAGCGTAAAACTTGTGGCGCCGTAAGATCCATAAATATTTCAGACGAAGAAAGGAAGGGAGCATTTTTTAATATTTGAAATTCATAAGATTGACTGTGAATACCTTTTATTCTTCATCCATCTTCAATTTAATATTCAATCCTAGAATTTAGGATTGAATATTAAATATTATATATTAATTATATATTAATTATATATTAATTATATATTAATTTAAATCATAGAATTTAATGCTTGCCTAGGTAAACTGTAATACTGAAAATATTCGTTTATCATATCATTTCAGTTCACTGATAATTCACTTCTGAAGCTCAGATATTAGAAGTCTGTTGTTGCTTATCACTCTTATCACATTCTGCAAAAGCGAGTTCCCTGAACTGATGGATGGGGAAGTAGAGAAAGTGATAATTCGCTGTACTGCTGCTTGCTAAAACTAAAGAAGTATTGGATGAAATTACCTTTAAATGGTAATAATTAATTAATTACGACGAAACATCTCTTCTCCTTTCATCTTCCTCAGCTTAATTTCATTAATATTGCTACTGATTGATTTTAGCGTGTAGTACGTTTTGATTAGTTCCTAATAAACAAATGCAGATGATGGGATAATTGCGCAAATCACATCACTGATAGGATTGAAATTCAATTACCTTTCTTGCTTTTATAGCTTTGCTCTAGGAGATCTCATAATAATCTTCAAGAAATTAAAACTGTCATCTATTTCCTCCCTCTCTCCTTCCCACTCTCTTGCCCCCCTCGTTGTTGATTCTTTTTGATGCATTTAAATCTACTGGAACAGATTTTCCAACTTCATTGATTAACATTTTCCACTTATCGCGTTCACACAATTACTAATAAATTCTGTTTCACTTTCCCACGTATTTCGTATTTTAATATTTTCCTCAAAGTTTTGAAGTACGCCATTTTTGATAATTAAAAGTTAAGTGAAAATAGCTTGTCACAGTCCGAAGATTTTATTTTCCAATATTTAGGCTTTCTGATTTAATTTTATTTACTTCCTAACTAAGAGTCCTATTCTCAAACTTCTCAGTTCGATTCGTTTCAGTCTTTCACCTCCTGCCTGATTTAACAGATGAAAGAGAAGTCATAAGCAAAATTATATCTTCAACGTATGATATTGCTTTCCTTTAAATTTGCTTGCGGGAAAGTTCATTTCAATGAAGCGAGCGCAAATTACCTGAATCAAAGGTGATCTTTGACGAATTCGGGAAAAGAAGAAATTTTCTGGAAGTTATCATCCAGCACACTAAATCGTGATGGATTTAGATGGCAAGGTGAAACAAGTTCAGCTCTTTTTTCTTGGGATTGCAACGATCGATTCGGATAATGTGAGAAAGCGGATGAGATGAGTTTAGGTGAATTTTCATTTTAGGGCTAATTAATAAAATGAGTAGCTTTGAGCGATTATTTCCTGCAACGTTTAATCGGCTGGTTGATAAGATGTCGCCGTAATTGAGAAGTTTGAAGATAACAGTAAAGTAATGATGAAAGTAAATAGATGTTGAAAACTGGAAAAGTATGTAATTTTCAATCGAATGAAGAAATTTTATTTTTTTATTTTGCAAAGGTCAACAAATGGGAAGTTGTGAAATACAGCGAGGGGAAAGAGAGTTGCTTCAGTGGTTTAGAGTTAGCATTTTCACTTAGTGCAGTGAAATTGAATGACACTAAAGCACCTGAATCATTAAAGAACAATTTAATAAGTCAAATTACATATTTCAATTTTTCTCTTCCACGGATAGCATCAAAGAAAAGGAAGAAAGGAAAAGAAATTCACCACTTTTTTTCCGACACACACTACTAATTAACTAATAGCAATTAAGTAAAAAAGAAAACGAGTAGACAATAAAATTATTATTATTATTAACTATTATTTATTAATTAATTATTATTGTTATTAACAAAAATTGCTAGATTTTTTTACTGTTCTCTTCTTCAATTCCTCAAAAATCCAACACTTTTTAATTGTGTCGCAGAAAGCAGTTACGGTACATCTCAATCAACGTTTGTAGGAAATATTTTGAAATAATTTACAAAATACATTTTTAAATACAAATCAAATTAATTGCGCGTTTCTATCTTCTCTTCTGCTATTTTCACCTTAATTGTGCTCGATTAGTCGGACTTGTGACTATAATGATTGGAAATGATCGCTGACTATTTGCGCATGTATGGTCTTTAGCGCTTGCGGTAAGAAGTGAATTTCTGATTTGCATATTCCTTCCAAAAGTCTCACCCACACTGTTGTCGTACTAGATGCGCTCTGCTAATTTCAATCAGATATATCAACAATTATTGGAATCAATGAATGCATTTCATCACTTTAATACCTTTTTTTTCCTTTTGTTTTTTCACTTAAGTTTTTTTTTCAATTTACTTCAAATAATATCATTGTGAAAAAAAGGAAGAAAAAAATTCAATTATTTTAAATGATATTAAATTAAATGACAGTTAGTCAAACATTAGTGTCAAACACAATTTCATTATTTCCCTTCCTTTTTTTTTCTTTTTCGAATTCGATTAACTGATCTAAGACAAAGAGAGAGAGGTAGGGAGAGGGAGAGGAGAGAGAGAGAAAAATGATATCAACAAATCCATTATTGTTGTTGTTGCAAAGTTCTTTCATACCACCGACTTTTTGGTAACAATGAAAAGCATTTGATAGTAAAAAGTACGAAAGCTAAACCTGTCAAACTGCAACAAACATTGAAGAGCATTAATTGTATGATATGCTATTGTTGCAGTCAATTTACAATTTTTTTAAAAAAAAAAAAAAGAAAATTCAATTAGACAGTTTAGAGTGAACCGAACGCAGTAAGTTTGCTGAAGACATTTTAATAGAAACTTTTAAATAATTCATATGATTTCTCCTTTGCATTTTCTTCGATGTTTAGTAGGGAAATTGCCAAAGCGAGGGTTTCATCTAATGCAAGCTCTGTTGTTAGGTCTTTGCCGATAAGAGCACATAAAATATTTCTCATAAATTTTCTTTCCTAGAAATGAACACCTCATTATTATTAAGTAGTAATGACTAATAATAATAATTATTATTATTACATAAATTACAGTTATCATGAATAGTTATGATGGTTATTATCACAATGATAAATAATAATGATAATAATTATTATTATTTTAAACGATTGGCTGTTAGTGGTAGTAGTAATTGATGTAATAATTTGGCTACCAATAAGCTGCAAACCAATTGTACTTAAATTAATTTCAGCCACGTGTAGCATGCCAATCTCACTTGCTGTTAATAGTTATAATATTAATTCAACGCACTGCGACATACCTATAATTAAGACATTGTTTGTTTGTGACTGAAAAATAATTCACGCGATGTGACTGGCTTAATATGCTAGGCCTAGTCAGTCGCTAATTAGGCAGTACGAAGTGTACTTGACGTTACCGGTGATATTACAGCTTTCGCCATAATAACAACTCAATTACTTATCGCAAAGTATTGCCATGATCGCAGTAGCATTAAAGTATCTCTCACTGCTGGTACTTGCACTCTCTGAAAAATTCAAATTTTATGAATTTGGAATTTTATGTGTTAATATTAAGTTGCCCGCAGAAGTATTCATGTAAACATATCTGTTTATTATGCATATGCGTGCGTGCATACGTGTGCGTGGATGAACAAATAATGCAAAATGCATTTTTGTTTGAGTTTGTTTTTTTTTTTTTAATTTTGTATTTAAATTTTCGCTAAAAGAAATTTTAATAAATTCGAAATTTGTTGAACTTCGAAAGGGATTATTGTAAGTAAGTAAGTGCTC
The DNA here is from genome assembly GCA_963070105.1 of Litomosoides sigmodontis. Classification (NCBI taxonomy): domain Eukaryota; kingdom Metazoa; phylum Nematoda; class Chromadorea; order Rhabditida; family Onchocercidae; genus Litomosoides; species Litomosoides sigmodontis. Next base: position 7,723,192 of record OY718803.1, on the reverse strand, counting down.
CAGAATTTCTTGATGAAATTTTCTAGCAATTATATTTCGGACAGAAAATGTGCACAAAATGCGATTGAGATTTGGTTCAACCCGTGAACGGTATAATTCTACCGTCGAGACAACAACTCAGTACACGCTTTTCATCCTAGGAGCTCCTAAGGTACTTGTTTTCCCTCATAGCTAAATATCTGAGATGCTTTAGAATTTAAACAGGAAGGCTTATCGATGAGTCACTTGAAGGTTGGCAAAACGGCGCTTGTGGGTCAGTTTCTATGGGAAGAATTTATCAAAAATTACCGACCAACGGTGGAAGAATTCAATTGGATTGAATACAAGAAAGATGATGGTGGCAGGACACTTCTACAGGTGTGTGTCAAATACGGACAGAAGTTAGCGAAATTAAAATTTTCTATTCACTTTCAATCATGGAAGTTCATTTCAGGTAATTGATTCCAGTGGCTCCCGCGATTTTCTGGCTATGAGACATTTGTATGCAAGGATCGGTGATGCTTTTGTCGTACGTTTTCACATTTTTTTTTTAGCTGAATAATTTTTTTTTAATGAAAATGGAGTGAACACATTTAAGTTTAAAAAATTTCGAGAAGTTAATTTTGAAATGGATGACAAGTGAGAAGAACGAGTGATTACTAGTGATGCTAATATGATCAATTTTATCGCTGTAATTAAAAATGATTTTAGGTTGTGTTCGCAGTAGACGATCCGACATCGTTGGATGAAGCTAAAGATATCATTGAAGAAGTTCAGGAACGAAACACCAAAAAAGCACCGATACTTTTGGTTGCCAACAAGATCGACCTGTACGAATGTGAGGAGCAGTGGGCAGCAAAGGAATCAAGAATTTATGCGCTCAACAATCAGCTTCACTTTGCTGCTCTTTCTGCTACCAGCCTTCCTCAGGTAATTAGTCACCACTCCTCCTTAATTGCATATTCAACATCACTGCGGGAGATCACTGCGCTCTGTGAGGGTGCAGACAACAAATTATTCGAATAGCACAAGAAAAAATGTTGAAAATTTCTCGTTGAACATTTAATCGCAAACTATTTTCCAGCCGTCGAGCATTCCTGAAATTTCCACCGAAAAGCTAAACTGAACGAAATGATCGTTGTCGTCATTGTTGTAGGTGACGGAGACATTTTGGTGTGTACTGAGTGAAGTCGGAAATTTTCATCCGACAAAAATGAAGAGGCGCCGCCAATCGATGCCAACCACTCGAGGAAGCTCTGCTGGCTACAGTGGTATTGAAATTAAAGCTGTTGAATTGCTGAGCAGAAAGCATGCTGTGGACAAAAAAAAAATGTGCGCAATATCTTGAAGTGGCAGATGCAAGTGTCTGCCTGGCCAAATAACCTGAATGAATGATTTCTGATTACCAAGTAACTACTGAACACGATAATCAACAATCAATAACTAGCAGTAAACAATGTGCACTGTTAATTATCTACCTAAAAATTTAAATTTACGTGTGAAACTGCTGAAGTAGATGAAAATAAAATGTTCACACAATAACTCCTTTGCGCATATTTAAATTCAGTTTCGTTTTCCTGGCAAAATATTCATCGTGTTATCATTAGCATGCGGAGAGACATTGAGGGGACGAAATTGTATTCTAATTATTGGATGTTGCAAATACATCCAATCTCCTTCCACCTTCTAAGCACAGACCGCTTCCTATGGGATGGGATGCTTACTTGCGGTAAAGTCAAAATCAACCTGCCATAGCAGTGGATGTGAAGGAAGAAGAAGCTGCAGCGGCAGCAGCAGCAGCAGCAGCAGCACCTCCTTCTTCACCATCCATTACTCGTGCGGCTTATCTTGTTAGTTTTTAGGTGAATTAAAAAGGTAGTTGCAAATAAGGTTTCTACCTCGCCCACAATCCTCCTCACTTTTATTCGGTGACTTCGAAGCACAGCCTCACACACTCAAATTCATAGCATACTGTTAACGAGTAGAGAAAAGCTGGCACTTCAAGCTTCAAGCTATTTGTTAAAGTTTGGATGATCCATCCGGCAAAACATCTCCGTGCTTGCTAGCTTTCACAAACATTCAATCATAAATGCAAACAATGAACGATAAACAACGAGCCACTACCATCACCACGCTTAGTGATTGCAAACAAGTGATATTATTTATCGGTGATAATGGCGCATTGTTGGAAGATTAGCGCGCAATTCTACGCGCATACAGTATCCTACAGTAAGCATCGTAATACAGGAAATACACACCTTACTGCATGCGTAATTCTTCGCTTCATTTTTTCTTCTCATTTACTACATACATATATGGCAGCAGTTGCAACTGCGACAAATGCCTCTGTCCGATTTCACTATTAATCGATAGTTTCTCACCGGTAAGGCAGGTAGGATAGGAGCGAAACTGTGCGATAGGACAACAGCGCAACAACTACAGCACAGCAGCGCTGCTCGTCGTGATTTCATGAGTGTGGCAAAACTTGATGGACGATCGAAATGACCATTTCATACACGGGTAACTTCTGCCGTCTTTTAATCCGATGGAAAGGAAGTCTGTGGAGATTGGTTTGGAAAGAGTTGCTTCTCTTCCTCGTTCTCTACTACGCTGTTCGACTTTTCTACAATCAATTATTACCACTGTTAGATAAAGAGAACCCTGAGAAGTACAGGTAACTAATTGCCGCATTGTACGGTAGTTGCCCAATTCTACCAATACCTCTGCTAACTTTTCCTGATTTAGATTTGAATTTGAACGAGTTGCAATGACACTTGATCATTACACGAAGCTGATTCCTCTCACATTCTTGTTAGGCTTCTATGTATCCAATGTAGTTATCAGGTACATTATTTCATCAATGAAGGCACTCCGATCGTTTGCAGATCTTCACTCCAACTGCTAGATTAGCTCTGAAGTTGATCCATTTTATGTGCCTAATAAGTTTTTTTGTACTCTCCTTCATACGCTTACAACAGGACAACTGACATTTTTTACAGTACAAAAAACTATGAAGCATACAGTTACAGGTGGTGGCGACAGTTCGAATGCATACCTTGGCCAGAAGACCTACTGTCACTACTGTGCACGCTGATACCTGGTAAAGACATCAAGAGCCAACAGCGGAGGCATACTGCCGCTCGATACACTAACCTGACGGCAGCCCTGGTCTAGTTAGTACATTATGTAACTACTTGCTGGCATTGCATGTTGTCATCAGTCAAGTATACGTTATTGTTGTAGTCGCGAAATATCTAGCACGATTCGACGTCGTTTCCCGTCGCTGTCAGATTTAGTGGAGAGTGGGCTGCTCACAGACACGGAATGGAAATTGCTTAGGGAAACTTCGGTTCGTCCCTATTGTACTTATCATCTTTTCCGATGTGCTTCTTTGAACACATCTAGGTAGATAGATAGTCGTATGTCTAAAGCTGCCAATGTTTAACAAATCAGCCATCTTAGTGTTTCACAGAAAGAGATTAAAAATGTACGGTGGATGATACCACTTCATTGGGTGCAGCAAATTGTAATGGACGAATTGAACGATAAAGCACCTCCTCAAGCTCTTGTGAATCAATTCATGCAGGACATAAAGGCCTATCGGACAGCATTCCGCAAGTTATTCTCTTATGATTGGGTATGCATGCCATTGGTTTATACTCAGGTATTTTTTTATGTGAAATATTTGTGTCAAGTAGGTGTAAAGCTAAAAATCTTTTAACGAGCGGTAGATTTACTACTTTCTCACATGTCATAAAAGATCGGTATATTTTGATATTTGAAGGTAGCGGCTCTAGCTACCTATGCATATTTTGGCTTTTGCCTCATAAGCAGACAGTATCTGGATCCGTCGAAGAAATATAGGGATCATGAGGTGGATCTCATAATCCCAATATTTACAATCTTTCAATTTCTTTTCTTCGTTGGCTGGTTCAAAGTAAGTGATATGCCACATTTCTGAGAACTTTTTCCTTTTAGTGAAACACGCGCTTTATTTGTAACAAGTAGTTCATATATCTTGATAACAGTATGGAAATTTTGGTCCCAGATTTGGACCGATAATTTATCATTCCGGGCTTTATAAAATAATCCTTTTTTTGGTATCGATGAATTATTCAATCTAGCTACCAGTAATAATAGCAATTTAGGTTGGGCAAGATCTAATGCGTCCTTTTGGCATGGATGATGACGATTTCGAGCTCGACTACATCTTCGAGCGTAACGTTAGCGTATCTTTTGCCATTGTTGATCGACTTCAGATGAACGATTACGGTTAGTCTCCCTACTAATTGTGTTATGTGCACCAAAATCAAAGCCTCATCCACCTATAGTTAATATCTTCATCGTCTTTTTTGGGGAAAAAATTGCAGAGCCATTACAAAACCACAAATTCTGGACATCGCATGATGCTGTAACAATATCGATCCCGCGCACAGGTTTGCCTAATCAATACAAGCAACGAAAGCCTATGAGACATATCCCGTCTTACAAACCGATCAGGAGACGTGATGTGGAGGAGGAAAAAAACTGTTGCAATAAATGGAAAAAAAGATGGCATGGATATGAGTAAGTTCTATCTACTACGTTCCAATAAATTAACTAACAAAATTTTGATTTTTTTGTGGTCGTTACTATATACTAATTCACAGTTGGCAAAAGAACTTTAGGGAGATCATTCTTTCTGAATCGCGAGATCGGAAGAAAATTTCTGCTAACTTACCGTTTTGCAGTATAATATCATGGTGAAGGTAGAGAAGGCAATCTGATCACCGTCGACTGCTATCCTGACCAGTGAAGTGACATTACTCTTTCCTTAAGTGAGGTACACAACTGGCTAGAAAGAACGTACTGATTATTCCAGCTGGGAGACTATCAGATTTTTCCAAACATTTCCCATGAACGTTCCAAAGTTGAATAGCAATCGGTCGTGAAATTCGAAAGCCGGAAAAGAATGAGACATAGAAATTAAAGTTGTCCACCTTATCAAGATCATTAAAGTGATCTGGTTGGTTGCCAGCCACACTAGCACTTTGATTGGGTTACGTTTCTACATACTGATTTTGTAATATTTCTGGAACTATTCCTGTGCTTTTTTATTGAAGTGTTAAAAAAGAGAATGATAAAAGGACCCGCAAAATAAACTCGCTTGTAGGATATACAATAAATGAATGCTTTTGGTTTCAAAAATAACTAGAAATAGTAGCACCTTCTACAACTTGAAAAAAAGTCGCAGACCCAAACTTATAGTGGCACGCAGATGAAGAACTTAATGTTCACTTAATTGCAATTTCTTATGCCCACCCAGCCACACCATTTTCCCCAAGTGCCCACCCAGCCACACCATTTTCCCCAAGCCTCCCCATACTTCGCAAACATTGTCGTTTTTGTCTATCCTTTACACTCCTCCCTTTTTTCATCATACGCCGTCGTGAAGGTAAAAATTTATGCGATTAACGGAATGCGCTCCAAAGGTTGCATATTTTGCGTATCAGCGGTAGTTGCACGGGAACCCAAGATATGTGTGGGTGTGTCACTAATCGTCTCCTTATCATTAGCTATCAGTGGTTCTCTCTGACCATTTTTTGTCCTTGCTAATCTCGTCTCATTCTGAAAACTGCTTAATAAATGCTAGCTCAGCAAAAACAGAAAATGAAAAACAAGACAAATTCGAATTCAATCAGATTAAACAGCTGAATGATTACTGAGGAACCTTATCAGACGACAACAGAGCATTTCGGATTGCATTCGACGCTTGTAGATTCCTTTTGTGAGTTCCTATCTTATTTTCTCCTGTTGCTAGCCTGAACAAAGTGTGCCGAAATTAAAAGAGATACTGCAATGAATAACAATGAAGGAAGAATCAGTAAAATCTACAATACCTTTTAGTAATTTCTTGTAACGCTGAATTGTTTGATTCTTTGATATGCAGTGCAGAAAGGTGTTCTTGTTCATTATTTAATCTGAAATATTCAGAAAATCGAGTTTTTTAATCAAACCATTCAATAAACATCACTAAAGGATATTATAACTTACATTTTCATAATTTCTTTGATCAACGCACGAGTTTCGGTCAACTCTGCTTCACCAAAGGGCTAAAATGCTTTCAGTTAAAGAAACCGTAAACCCAAAAGTACTTTGGAAATATCTATATCCCTCTATATTATATCAGTAATATGTTGTAAATTTTACAATAACGATTTTGAAATCTTGTACAATGAAGTCCGGAAAGTACTATATATAGTACAAAAATATGTTCTGACCTGGTGTCGATACCTGCAATGTTCTGCCAATAAACCAATTCGTTCACATAGTTGTTCCGATAGTGAAGGTAGAGCTATTTGACGAATTCGAGACAAATAAGCATACATCGACTCGCCCGCTATGCGACCAAGGTCACCGTTTATAAACTCTAGCTGTCGCTCTGGAATTTTAGCAGATAAAGATATTTGTCTGAAGCTTCACCATCCTTAAATAACAGTATTTACTATACATGGAAACTGGAGAGAAAATTGATTTCAGTCAAAAGTGGTTCGATTTCTTTTCAGCACATGATAAACTATGCATATGAAGAGTAATTAGTAAGCCTTTTTTTTTCCACACTGATGAATATTTCGCTCTTTTTCTTAAATTCGAGCTCCAGTACACTAACCCTCCGCACATATAAACTTCTATTACTGTTGGTACTATATGATACGTAAATAATAAGGTGTGCTAAAACTTATCAGACGAGACCTATGCAGGACTCACTAGATTAAAAAATCCATAATTAAAGCCATACATATATGAGACAATGAAAAAAAGAAAATAATAAGGTAATACATACACACACGTCTCATTAAAAGAAACCATAATCAGACTCAGTAGTGCTAACAACTAACATATTTAAAGGTAGCTGAAACATAGCAGAAAGTTACCAATTTCCCGCAGCTCGTCCATAGCAATCATTCGATTGATGTATGGTGCATTGGCATCTAAATTTAGCTTAATTTATATGAAGCATTAAAACATTTTTGGTATTAGATACCAATTGTGCAGCATTGTTTAAGTAGAAAGCGATAAGATGAATTCACCAAAAAGAGATAAGTAGAGTAAGGTAGAATAATCGCATCAGCAAAAACTTACGTTCCGCAATGGTTCCAATTTCGGTAAATTTCGGAGCACGCAAAAGCTGAAACTGTCGAACAATTTCAATGCCTCGATCAAGTTCTTCCTTTTTGCGCTAAACATAAACCAAATGTAATGAAATGTTAAAAAGATAACTGGATGAAGGATGAGTGAAGCACTAATTTGACCATTCACGTAATATTTTCTAAACTTCTATAATTTAGCAACCAACATCTGAGTACCTAAATCTGTACAATTGCTTGCATACATTACCAGCATCAGTTAAAAGAGGAATACCAGAAAAGAATCATACTTAGATGGATGAGTAGTACCTTTGACAATCCAGCTCCGACGATAATATTCGCCTCCCGCCGTACGCTATTGTCACGCATCCGGAATATTTGACGTTGCACAAATATCGCCAAAATGATTGTAATCTGTAATCAATTTTTTACAATTGCGAAGACATTTTTCAACCTTGAAACTTTTTCAGGAAGTATTAATTAGTACTTTACGAGACAAATGTTTCAGAGATTTAGCAAACTGAATATATACCACTCAAATATGCGGAGCTGGAACAACAATAGCAAGCTTATACAAGCATCACAACGAGGACAGACGACAGTACTGTATTTTAGTGCTCTACGAGATCTGGTAAAGCGGTAAGAACATACCAATACACCAATAGTAAAAAGGAAGAGCACTGAGTACCCATCAATAATCATCACCGTTCTAACTCGGAACCACTCACCAACCTTCGTCAGAAGCGAGGTGAAACATATGCCTTGTCTTTCTAAATTTAAGCATGTAATTGAATTGAGTCTAGCTTAGCTTAACTTACATGAAATCAATATACATTTAGTTTAATTAACAGAAGTTTTCGCTTAATTAACTCAAATCTGATGAGTTTACATGACTAGAAATACCTCAGTTTTTACATGAATTTGATTAACTATCTTCCTGTCATCAATGTTTACAGTTCTGTGCTTCAGTGTTATTCCACATCAACTCAGACACAACAATTTTTCGATTACTACCAGTGAATTACTACTTCATAAAATTAAGGATTGAACTGTTAACGAACTGCTTTGTGCTACCAGCACTCTATTACGAAAGATATCAAAGTGGTGGCGGATACTGTAATGGTGGATATTGTGATAGATGTTCGGAACCCAATTGTGTTCCCGCTAAACATGAGATATAACTATAGTTAGCGTACGTATGAAGTTGAGAATAACTCATTTCACTACAGCACACGCATCCGAATAATTCGCTCGTGGCTATGTGTCTAGCAATAATGCCAACATCCTTTCATATCCTTACACTCCCACTTTATCACCAATGCTATCACTGCTTGCTAGGGAATGACAAGAATTTGCATATTTGTCAAGGCAATAAGAAATACCAACCAAATAAATCACCGCTGCAAACGATTCCATGCCACCTTACGTTCGATTACCAATCAGTATGATCCTCTCATTTTTCATAACGTGTCATGAACCGTAAAACCGCAAGGGATGAGCAAGGAGAGATTGCCAGTCTGCTCGCATATCGCAAGGATGTGTTTGATTGTGTGGCAGTTGCGCAGAGTTGGAATTTACTTATTTTGTTACAGTTAATATTTATCTTAAGTTATTTTTGCTTATTCTATTTGAAATGATAAACTGGCATTATGTGAGGGCTGGAAAAGAGTTTTAGAGAAAGAGAAGATGAGGTTCTACGTTAAAAAACTCATTGATCATGGTGATTAAAAAAATGCATTGAGAGTGGTTTTTGTTTCACTTTGAGATTGAAAGATGAGTGACGTCGATCTATCGTTACGCGAAGGAGGAGAAGAAAAGGAATGTGTGGAGACGAAACAGAACGACGTTGATGAACAGAGGAATGATCAGGATATATCAGGTAGGTGTGAATAGCAAGGCTCTCACTATTCTAGTTTTGGATTAGCGCAAGCAAAGCAGTTATCCCTTGAATTGAGTGTAAACGGTCAGTTAAGTTGATGATGGCAAGGCTTTAAGTAAGGAAATATACAATTATTTTTATTATTAAGCTGCGATAGATGGTGAGGAAGTGGATCATGTATGTGTTTGTGCTACGGAGAATGAAGATTGTACACCGCTCGAGCTACCTCTTTCATCCGATGGTACCTTACCGTGCTCCACACTGTCGCATTCTTTTCCGAAGGCGGTTGGATTGAAGTATAAGAATCCCGCAACAGGCTTATTTCGTAGTCTCCCGTAAGTAATGCTCTGGATTTTTTAACGTATGCTCCCAATTTCATGCAGAAATTATAAGTCCTGGCATAACCATGCAAAGCTGTTATTAAGTTTTTTATTTACTGTGTGCTTTTGCAGAGTGGATGAGGGAAAGAAATGCGTAATGGCACCGAAAGGAGGTTGGCACGGTCATCGCTATGTAGCGATCATCGATGATTGTAAGTTCTGCAGGTGTTTTCTCCCTCTTTTTGGGATTCAGAAGTACATACTGGTGAAGTGGTAGTAGCATTTATGGCAGTTCGGTTTCTCTTCCATCTCACATATTGACGCTTTATTTATGCTGTTGACACGTTCAGCTGGATGTTTTAGCGTTATCGTCGAGTGACAGACTGGAAGGACAGTGCGGACAGACTGATCGATTAAACATGCCCGTTGATCTATTCGTCCGCAATCTATCATTCAAAACTACTGAGGAACAGCTCAAAAAGTTTTTCGAGCAGTACGGTGAAGTGCAATACGCTGAGGTTCTATTCTTGAATTTACATATCAGCACAAATGATTCTTTTTTCGTAATTGATTTTGACGTTTTCTTTCTTAAGTTCTGTTGTATGCCTCTCGGAACTCTGTTTCAGTAGTATATGTCACACTGACAACTTAGCTATCATCAGCTAACTGTAAGTGGGAAGGAGGGAGAGAAAGTCAGTGGATGATATCATAGCCTGTCAGTGCAGGTGGGCGTAATCTGGCGTTAATATGTGGTGTTCTGGGTCATTCTGTTGCTCTTATTTATTCGGAAGTTTGGTAAAAGTTGTTTTTCCGAGTCGATAACTCTGGAGATGTGCTGGTATAATATAAATAGATGTTTTTTTTTTCAGGTGAAGAAGGATTACAGGACGGGTCTTCCTAGAGGTTACGGTTTTATCAAGATGAAAACTTTGGAAGATCAAGAAAAAGTGCTAAAAGAAGGCGATTTCTACATTGATGGCCGCATGGCTCAAGTCAGTGGTAATTACATTGAATTTTTTTGCTGCTCTTCTACATAAGCATGAAGAATCTTCCAGGTAAAATACCCGGATCATGGGCAGGATGGCGGAGATCAGGATGACAGAATCACAACAAAAATTTATGTCGGTCGAGTGTATGCTGAAATCACAGAAGGAGATCTTCACAAATTATTTGACGAAGAAGCAAAAAAAATATCACCTCTTGCCAAGGTATTTTGATAAGCGTCCATAAATGTAAAGGTCTTTTCTTGATTTTTTTTTTCTCGATGTTATTCAGTTACCAACTGAAAAGTCTATTAACGATGGATTAAACACACTTTTATAATTTCAGCAACAAACGTGGAATGTAGAGAATAAAGACTAAAGTAAAACGTTGTTCCTGGTAAATGAGGATGAAAATTAAAACATTAAGGTGAAAAAAATGCAATCAAAAAGATATTCTTTAATTTGATTGTGATGAAGTCTTCTTAACGCTAACCGGTTATGCAATAATCCAAATATATGTTATGCAATAATCCAAATAAATTGTTTTTAGGTTGAACGAGTGTTCCTGCCCAAACCGTGCCGTGGCTTCGCATACGTGTCGTTAAATGACCCGAAGGTGGTTAAACGTCTCTGTCAAATTCGCGATTTCGTTTGCGCGGGGAAGAGTATTTATGTTAGTATACCTCGTCCAAAGAAGCAGGAATCGGAATCTGTTCGTTACTCTGGAGCAAGGGATTATCGTTCTCACCCTTATCGATCATCCTACGGTCGATGGGATGACGAACCAGTAAGTCGTAAAGGTTATTACAATGATGACCCATACACTGGGCGTACACGAAGCTTGTTTGACGATTTCCCATCTTCTGGTGGATATGGTAGTCGTTCCGGAGACATGTACGGAGGAGGCGGGTATACAGGAAGCGGTGGTTACGGATCGGGTGGTTCGTCTAGAAGCTGGCGATAGGCAATAGACAACTTGCGCTCGTTTATTGTTACTACTTTTGTATGAAAATTGCAAGTTGTGTAATTCTGACCCGCTAAGGTCTACATCCCAAATACGCTCCTTTATAATTTTTCGTATGGAATTTTATGACTTTATAAATATTTGCGTGTAGTATTTCTCATTCATATTTATTTTGTTCAGTAAATATCAGCAAATAAAACTGGAATACCCATACAACGTATAAAGAAATTGATTTAAAAAAAAAATATGTCGATCAAAAATTGTCGAGTTCTTAGTTTCTGATGAAAGAGAAAATGAGAAACAACTAGGTAGTGCAAAAACAAATCGAATTGAGCAGTGCTTTAAATGATGTTCCACCACCTAGTTCTTGCTAGTGCAGGATAGCCAGACGAGGGAACAACGAACTATCCCACAAATCAGGTTGTCGATGGAATGAAAATGCAGAATAGTCAGATGTTACACTTTAGTTATAAGTAACAAACGTCGGAAATTAGCAATGTGGTACGTAGGAACAAATATGATGTTTGCCGCGGACAGCATAAAAAGCTGGCTTAACAATTTTCGCAGGGCATTTAAGATAACGCGACGGCCTTTTTCAACCGACTAATCGCCGGATGATTGTGAAATGTGCTTTTTCTGGTGACGTTGGCGCTTGGGTGGCGGCGATTCTTCACCAAACATTGCTTTTTCCATTACCTCCGTGACAAGATGTGGGTTCGTCTCTTTCAGTAATCGCCAAGCGTGTGACGAAAACACAGAATGGTTGGTGCGTAGCTGTAAACAGCTCAATTTGAGTGGCCAGTAGTGATGCAAATACACTAGCGCTAAAGCATATTTATTAAAATCTGGAATAAAAAAAATGAGAAGTAGAGTTTACTGGAATTCCAAGCAATTAGAAAAGCAAAGAAGCAATAAATGTGAGCGTAAGAAATGGATATGGACTGCACATTCTCAAACAAAAAATTGCAAGAACAAAGATCAAAATTAAACAAGCATTTAAGTGAAGCTGTTGATTAAACATGAAGTTCCTCAAATATGTATATAAGGAACCTGGGAAACACGGTTCTAAAGTCATCCACAAACTTACCAAATCGACTACAGCTTTTCGAAGTATTTTACAGTTATAGAGGTCGGCCAAATACAGCATCTCCCCAACATTATTTCTATCAATCTGACTGCAAAGTTTTCGTTCGCAAATCAGTTTTAGGTCATCAATTTGATATCGTTCTGCTAATATTAGTACATTCGCCACTTCAGTATCTAATTCCATTTCTCCCGTGTACATATATCGCAGCATACACCTGAAATTTTTCATAAAATGGTTGAAAGTAGCGCAATATAAACTGGTTTAAAGTAGTGTAATATGTTGAAAGAAAAAAAATAGAAATCAGAAATCATTAATTGTAAAAAGATGGGTAAAAATGAAGTGTATGACTTTATGACATTAGAAGTGGTCCCGCTACCAACTTTATGAAATAAAGAGAACACAAATGAATATACCTAACAGCTTCATAGTCAGCATCTTCAATAATAACTTTCTTCTCTGTACTTTCTATTAATTGGTCATACGAAAACATCGCTTTGAACACCTGCAACACATAACTTTATCTTTTCAGAAAATATCGTTCCCCTTCCATTTCATTAAAAAATTCGATTTCTTTGTTCTTTCTTAAATGATTTAATTTATTTCTGGAAAAAAATTGTAAGGAAAGCTTACCTCTGAATGAGCTGACAAAACAAATCTATTAACAGGAATTTGTTTTCCGGAACATTCCAAAACACAATCAGCCATCAAGCCGTTGTCGAATGCTGCTAATTGCCGCTTTACAAAATCACCACTTACCTAAAAAAAGGTGTAATTAATAGAAGAATTATAGCCAAGAAACGAATGATTGAGAAATGCAAAGGATACCTACCATCCGGGCATTTGTGTTAAGCAATTTCCAGGAATTGTAACATTGAGTGCGGTTGATGTCCGGCAGTAATTCAATATGGCATGATATAACAAGTGAACCGTCATTTCGCACACAATTCAGAATCTAAATATCTCGAAAATCACCTATGCCTTCATGCGAAAATTACCTATCGCAATTCATTATCATTTGTTTTACATAATGAAAAAGAAAAGACGACATTCAGTCCACAAGTACAAGAACAACTTCTAAAAAATCCAATCCTTTTATTACATCCCTTCTCAGAGTAATCCATCTGAGCACACAACCAGCAAAAACAAATTGTGTCTCAAAAGAACGCAATAGGACCTTGAATTACAGTTTTCTTCACTTCTTACAGACGTTATAAATTGTATTCATGAAACAAATGTATTTCCTTCAAATAAAATCAACTTATCGCAATTATTTATTAATTGGAAATAATAGTTCAAAACCTTCTGTTTGGGTATATTGCGTAGACCCCACGAATGTCCACCTTTCGGAGGTTTAGCATGGAACTCACCAACGTTGACATTGCTGAACAGCGCTACTCCTTTATCATTCAAAAAATGAAACCGATATTCCACTTTAATGCGTACCTGAACAAAAATTTTCGCCCATAACATTGAGTAGAATCGAAATAGAATAAAAATGAAAAAGTAATGATTGAAGTGCATCCGTGGGAATTACAAAGTGCATCTAACCTCTGCATATAATTTAATTTATAAACATTTAAGAATTTGAAACAACACATACTTCTCTAGTTGGTGATGTGGAAGACATTTTCAAGAATAACGAGACATTATTTACATTCTCAGTTCGTTTTCCTCCGGGATATAGACACAGCTGCCAGAAAGCTTCTGGAAGTTGTGGATGGCGGAACAAACCTGTTCGTAAGCAATTTCCTGGTAAAGCAAGTTTCACGAGAGTTGTGAAGTTTTCGATCTATAAGAATCAGTGTTTTAGACTCATAACAAGCAAAGACTTTCATTGGCAACTAATGTAAATAAACTACGCAAATACGTTCTTAAAGGAAAAATGATATCTTTCCGACCTCCTTAACGAATCACTTTGCACTTAAAACTACACTCAAGTATAAAATTCTCTCGCTCCATAAGTTAATAATTACAAAAGTTATTTACAGTTATTTAAATCACTCTATCCAACTTCGATTCAGTTTCCTACAAATTGTTGAAGACATATATCCATATCGATTAAAACTGATAAAAACCTTGCTTGACCTTATGCCTAATGATCCGAAACAGAACGCAACAATTTGTTCGAAACTGTTCCGCTTCCCCTTTAAAACCATCTTATTTCTCCATCACCTACTTTGTTCACAACTGGCTAATATTGCTTTCCTACTTTTCAAGTATACATTTTGATTAAATGACGTATTTTTAATTTAACCTTCCATTGTTGACTGAGGTGTAATGCATCCACAGGAGTGATATAAGAATTTTTTGTGTAAGTACTAGGAGTTGTGTCGCAAGTATATTTCTCCGGTCTATTCATATTGCATACCTGCAAAATTCATAATTTGATAATACGAATGACTAAAGTAAAACATACATTCCCAGAAAAACGATTCTAAAAAAATCGATTGCTTGTAACTACGACTTCAAAGTAAACAAAACAGTGACATGACAGAATATATTTTTGATCAATCCCACAGTGGACAAGGAGCATCGGACATGATTTCTTCCATATTGAACGAAAATGCTGGTTGAAAATTCTGTTGAAAAATCCTTTTCGACCTTCTCGTTTATAACGAATTGTACAGCTGTCGCCTAGTGTGGCTCGACCTGCATTTCATGTTAAAATTTCCAACTGAAGTGCAGACAAAAGAAAAAACTTCCATAGATGAGTAAACTGTAGCGCTTAAATGAATAGAAATTTGCTGTGCAACACCGAAAAATTGATATTTTGAAAAGAAGTGCACCACTACGACTAAACAAGCAATCTATTCGCTTGCACTACACACTTTGGATGGGTTTTGGAACTTCCATTACTCCAAATATTCATCGGATATCCCGAGTCTATGCAATCAGGAGCTCTCCAGATGATACTTTCGGTCAACAACAAAAGTAAAAATAAGCAAAATATTCAGCAATACTGGATTTTTTTCTTCGCGCTGTTAAAATGCAATTGACTTTTCGATCAGTGCACACCAACGACTACCGCATGCAGCATCGTCCAGTAAACATCAATAAATTAGCATAGAACTCTCCATACATTCAAAAATCACAGTTAATTCAGCCAACTTTACTGACATGATCCCTCCGAGTGTCGCCCGTCGTTCACTAATATCCCTGAAGCCAATGAACACGTACGAAGACGCTTGCTGCACCTGTTACCACTAGCAGTAGTTAAAGGTATCTATCGTGGCCGAACCGCCGAATACTTATCTTTACGGATGGCCAGTTGTGACCATAGGTGAGTTTCCAGATTGCGGTCGTAGAACGTGGAGTTGGTGTGGGATGTGTTAGGGAGGACGAGAGGAGCAGATTTGAGAAATGGAAGTGATCAGTGTGTCCTGAGGAAGAGGATGAATCCTTTTTCTGCCGTGTATTGCACGAAATTCCAAAAGAGAATGACCGAGCATTTAGCATGAGAAATCGAATAATAAATAATTTGATTCATCAAATATCAATTAAATCAAATGAACCGAACTGTCTTATATGTGGCAGATTGTTAGAGTCGAAATTGTTATTTGTAATTTGCCAATTATTAAAATGAGAAATTTAACCGTTTGGAAATTTCACGAAGTAATTTTCCTTATTTTACTATTGCTATGAGTATGTCTTGGGATGCTGTATTAAATTGCATTGAAATTAAATTGTAGGAGTAAATGGGTAGTGATGAAGCAAAGTTGATATCGAACATTCGAAGTCATCTGGATCGTCTTGTGCTGCAGCTGGCTGAAATTGAGCAAGAAAAGTAGATTTTCAGGTGTATTGCACGTTGCAGGCATTCATTTGATCTTAAGATGAGCTATTAAGAAAATATATGAAAGCTATGCTGTAAATACGTTGCAGACATAAACGAGCCACGTGATCTTGAGGAATGGTAAAAGAAGATAGAGGAATTCTTACTGGCAGTATTCAGTTTGAAGTCTCGAACCTCATTTAACAGAAATTTTAAGTCAAATTTCGGTTGTTCATACACTGTAGGCAGCGTTATCCCATAAGCCTTTGCTATGTAGGCAGTGTTATCCCATAAGCTTTTGTTTTATAAAAGTTATATTTCGAAGCTACGTGCTGACAACACTTACGAGGTGCTATTTTTAGAGATTCGCTGGATAACGATGAATACATGGAAATGAAAAATGATACAGTAGAACAATTGAAGGTAATAGGTCTTCACGCTTCCGATATTTGATGAGTTTAGCACGTGCACAGTTCGTGTCTTTTAAGAGATTTGAATTTGCCGTAGTTTTTTTCCTTGGTTGAAACTATACGCGGGAGTTGCTCGGAAATCTCAATTTGGTAAATTATTTTTCAGGAACTGGGACGAACACTAGATCGCATCAAATGCGGTGATGTTTCGTTAACTGATGAGCTGACTGCTACAAAAATGGTAATTTACGAAGAGTAGTGCTTATTTCGACTGTGCAATTTTTTGTGTACCTAATAAAATCGTCGTAAACGTAGTATAGATCGCATGTTATAGTTATTATAAAATCATATCTTTATTTGTTTCTTCATTCATTTAGGCAATCCAAAACGCAATCAGCGAAGCATTCAAAACACCTGAAATTGTTGCAATTTTTGCTAGAAAAGAACCTACCTTGCTTCGACAGAAACTAATACAGGTTGATTTTTCTTTAAAATTTGAAATCTCTCTAAACTCTCGTCGAGACTTAGATCATGGAAAGATGGATGGGAAGAGAATGTAATAAGCCATCCATAATAAAGAGTTGGAATTATTTAATAATGTGTTGTTTATACATGTGAGTATTTAAGAGGCTGCCGAGTTTGTTAATGGAATATAAGCACACACATGTAATCATAAAAAATTTTTAGGTAGAAAGTGAGTATCGCTTACGAAAGATATCGGATGAAACATTTAAAGCAAGGAAATTAGAAATCCTCTATGCTTTGCATAAGCTCAACGACTATTTGTCAGATGAGGAGCGAAATTTTATCGATGATGCTTCGAAAATTTCTGATTTCCAATTTGAATTGGCGTCTAGTCATTTGAGTTGCGACGAGTCCATTATCAACGTTAACTTATGACACTTTACCTAGATTCTTTTGATGATTGTGTTTTTTTACACTTCAATTATTTTGAGTGAAGCTAAAAAAAAGTCAAAACTGTGTCGAATTATTTCTAAAATCTTAAAATCAAAAGTTTTAAAGCAGAGCTCAATTGTAATGCTTGTTTAAAGCAATCCAGTACTTTTTTCATATTTCTTGGTCGAGTGATGTAATAAAAATGTGGCTCACTTATCGCGAAGGTGTTATAGATTTGTGGTCTTCCTTTGTTTATTTTCCAGTATCATTATCTGTGATCTTTTTTATAATCACTAGCTAATTGAGGCGTAGCTTTTCTTGGAACTTATGTATTAAAATGATTTGTACGATAGAATAGAATTGACCAGTTTTTTTCGTTGTCATTCACAGATTCATTCTCGTTTAATAAATTTTCTGCTTATAGATTTTGCAATTGCATCAAGTTGATTCACCTAGTGGAGAATCGTAGATGTTAGACGTTTTGACATAAACTGATACGCATACATCCATACAACGAATGCATTAAAAGTGGTGGTTTTTAGCAAGTAGTCATTTGAAAAGGTTTGTGTAATTTTTATTTCATAACATTTTATTCTCATAGTGTCATATCATTTGCATGTCCTTTTGTTGCGGTAAGTGAACGGTGCAACACTATTTTTTCACTGTGACATGATGTTCCAGTGATATATTTTTAAGTTATATAAATGTCGGTAAATTAGCTTCATTTACATTCTTTTCTCGAACATACTTCTCATGTTGCATTCAGTTTGATAATTTCGTGTCTAGTTAATTACTTTGTCTTATGCGAAGCGTCAATAATTTCCAGGTGCTAGAAAAATGAAATACTAAACAGATCAATTTCGTTGTTGAAATGAAGTCAGAAAATTAAATATTTTTTGTCGTTTTTTTTTTGATATAAGTGATTGAAATCATCGCTTTGTCTAATTTAACCTGTTTGATAGCATGAGAATAACGAAGTATGCAATCTACTCTTCTCAATGATATCTCTCCATTTCATTTCAGTATCATGATTTCCTCATCTCTGTCGTGGATACGTAAGGCACGAACCCGAACCCGAACGTGTGCCATTCTTCAAGCAACGAAAAGCAGTACTTCCTTAGCGGAAGGATATAAAGCGTAGCGCAGAAGGATGCTGCTACATGCATGCATGCATGGTGCAGTTGAGTGCAGTCCAGCGGTACACATTATTTACTCAAATCATTGATCTGAAGAATGCAAGTGTGTGGGATGTAAGGAAGGGACGGGAAGCGAGGAGTTCGTTTCTGTCTCTTCGCATCGCAGCTAAGCGCTTCATCCTCCCACACACATCACTTTGCTGTGCACCTCTTCCGCCTCTATGATGGCTATTTCAGCAATCCATTCATCCCTCTATCTTCTCACCTAACTACACTACTACTACTACTTCAACAGTTGCACCACTCATTTCATCCTCCCTCTTGCCCACCTACACCCACACACACCATCGCCACCGCCACTTGCCCAACTATGATACCACCCCCGCAAATACAATTTTCGTGCAACCTTTATTGATCTTACCGCCTCCTCAACTCTTCAGTACATTATTTCGAAGAATGCTCAATTGATCAATAATTACTCATTCATTATTTCCCATCGTCATTCTCATACACCTTTTTCTTTGCTCAATTAATGATTATGGTGTTTTCCTGTTTTGATGAATTGTTGTAATACGGCAATTTGGTGTTTGATATTAATTTCATTTGTTACTACTATACAGTCCACAGCGTGAAAGATGTTTTCTCAAATCTTGTCAAATTTCATCTCGTTAATCATTTCATTTAAGAATTATTCAATTATTTGCTACACATTCAATATAATGTTGATGTTTATTCCCATGTTGATGTCATAAATCGGCTAATTATCATTACGCCTTTCGGAGAACTTGCTAAATTGAAATATTGCAATATCCTATTAAAGTGCAGTAAGCGGATGTGCATGCACACTTCTATCTATTCTATCATTTCATAAGTCTTACCTTTACAATTCATTAATTTACCTATGAATAACTATCATTTAATCAAGCAAATTAACATAAATTCACTATTGCTAAATTTCGGACCTCCTTCGGGTCATTCAAAAAAAAAATAGTTAAATAGTACTGGAAAACTCATTTTTCAGTGGAACTTTTATACGAAGAAAAATACACAAGAAACTTTGAAAATATTGTGTCAGTTATGTTTGTTACTTATTGAGGTGCTAAAACTTTTGCCGTTACTTACATCACACCATATATATCCTGCAATGTTTACACGTACACTTCTATTCCTACACAACTAAGATTACACATACACGTTTCACGTGCTAGTCTTAGCTCAAATATAGTATTAAATTGAGATTTTCTTTTCACGATAGCTGGTGACTTTTGTCTATTGATTAATTGTTATTACCGAGTAGCATTCACGCCTGTAAATTCCTTCTCACATTCTTCATTAGTTCTCCATTTCTCTTCTCTTCTTACCTCCCTCTCTCCCTTCCTCTTCCATCTCTTACCTTTCAACAAAGAAAAATTGTAAAAAAATTTAAGTGAAATTTTTACAAAAGAAATTATGCTGGAATTTTTATCTCAGATTACGAATGAGCGAGTGAAACTGATGAAAGCGGTACACGTACGTGTCTATGTGAAGCAAGAAGATTCTTTTTTTGCTGTTTGCATTTAGTTCAAACTTATAAAACTTCTTTTAAAGATTTTTCTATTTTTCTTTCAAATTGTCACTAATTAACATAATGATATGATAGCTGGGAAAACTGAATGTTAAAATAATTTAATTAATTTTATGGATCTGGCAAGAGAAGAGAATCGAGAGAGAGAGAGAGAAAGAGGGGAAAGAAATCACATATGGGAGAACAACATCCCACTGAACTACTTTTAGCACCTAGAAAGTCTCGGTTACCCATGACGACGGGGAAGATGAACAGATTTAAATCTCTGCGGCCCGTTAGAATTGTTAATTGTTGTGTGGAGAAGGGACGAGCATCTCATACAACTACGAGAGCAATACATCAATATTGTTTTCAATAAAGCCAGCGTGGGTTTTTTTGATCCTCAACAAATACTTTTTTATTTTATCAGTAAGTTATTGAGGTAATTCTTCATTACTTACTTAATGTCGCTAACGTTGGACTTGTGAGGAGTGAGAATTTAAAGAATGAAAGAGAAGCGGAGAGAGAAATGAAATGTGAAAGGATCGGAGAAGTTGGACGCATCTCAGCTATTCAGCTGTTCACATTCAAATAGAATTGCAAAAATAATTTGAATTCAAAAATTTCATTTAATAATGAGAATAATATGAACGAATTCATTCCTTTATTTCAGTTAAAATGGAACAATTTAGCCTTTTTGCCTTGGTTATGTCTTCTTTTTTTCGTGAATTACGAAGGAAATTTTAGAGACAGATTTTTATGAATGCAAATTTCTGTAAAAAAAGTGATTATGTGAGGTGAAAAAGAAACACGATATCTCTTACAAATTTCAGAGTGGTCGCTCATTAAGGAAATGAAAAGAGAGAGAGAGGAAGAGGAAAGGAGGAATTTAAAATAATTATTTCGATGTGCGTCAATGTTTCGGTAAGCAGTAGCTATGCATCAAAAATCAAATAATGTCGATTAATTTGCTAAGATAATTTGTTCAATGATAAGTTTGATTAATTACAGTGTCTACGATTAACTCGTAGCTAATTGATAATGGAATTTGCTAAGGTCAAAAATTCTTACATCAATGTAAGGGGAATTTAATTAACCGATCCTTTGTGGAAAACAGCAGTCGAAATTGTTATTTTCAATTTTTAATTTCTAATCTTACGTTAACTATCATTAAATTTATTCAATCCAATTTCACTCAATTTATCAGTAAGTAGAAGTATTCCGTCACCGGTTTTCTACTTTATACCTCAAAATAGAACTATAAATTTTTAAAGGAAAACCTTTACGAAGTGACCGATAAATAACCTCTTTCACTTATCAAATCGGTGGAACGAAGCAATTAGAACCGATCCCATTCTTCTTTGTCCTCCTAATTGGAAAATGAAAATTCATAGCTTGGCTAGAGGACCACGCCTATTATTACACTTGGCTTTTACTATGATAGGAATGATGTAATCAGAATTTTCACATCCAGTGTGCTATCTTACAGTATCAACGATAGCCAAGATCGGATTTTACGAACGCTTGTTTTATTTGAACCAATTAATTTCACTAAGATAATGAACAAAATTCCAACAGCTTATTTGATATAGCCATTAATAATTTAATATGAGAAAGTTGTCGTTGTAATTTATATCTTTTAATTTTAAATTAAATGAACTAAGAATTCAGTTCTGTTGATAATGAATCCCAAACACTTTTAACTTAAAAATAAAATAAACATTGTGAAAAGATACAATGAAGTGAGTTGGGTTATATTCACTAAATATCATTAATGTTTGAACATGTAAATTTTATGCTCACATATAGCGTTTATAGTTAAATGAGCATTAAAATAATAATAGTAGTAATAATAATAATAAGAATAATAAACAATGAAAGCAAGGGGGAACGGATAAGTGTGAGAAAATGAGATACGTGAAAATGAAATTACATTACCAATGAAACATTAAATCAGTCCGTTAGCGTAATGTCCTTTAAACTTTCTTGCAAAATCTTTTTAAAAGAGTAAAATGAAGAAGAAGAAGAAGAGGAAGGGAAAAATAATTCAATTGATTAAAATTTCATTATGTGTTGGAAGTAGTATAGAAGTATATGACTTACTAGTAGTTAATTTTTTTTTCTTTCAGCTTTAATCGACCCACCGATAAGCGAGAATACGGCTGCTCCAGTCATTTCCGCTTCCTATTTTTCAATTTCACTCCTTAATAAAATCTTTTTCTCCTCAGCTTCTCGATTTATTAACTTTCAGCAATGAAATGCTTCATTCTAAAATATTAACTCCAAAACGTCATAATATTACGGCATTTAAAATGAACTTTTTTCCACGTAAAACGTCATGTTTAATTGTTAGCAAAAAAGAGTTTATTGTTTGAAATAAACTGAGAAAAGAAAAGAGAAGCAGTTGAGTACTAATGTGAAAATGAGGATAAAATAAACTGATGAAGAAATTTGAATAAGATGGTATCGCAACGAACAACTCCGTAGAAATACGAACTACTAGATTTCACTTACTACATTGTGTTAGAAGTCAGAACGACGTGGTGACGTAAGGTTTTGAAGTAAGGGGAAGTGAAGAGTTAGTGGTGCGACAAGTGTACATGGTTGATAGTGATGATTAATTGAGGTGGTGAATACCGATGAGGCCTCTGATAATGGAAGCGTGGAAGATTAATCTTGATAAGATGATTATTTTTTGAGTGATTTTCTCCACGAGAAGAAACGATCGCGAAAGGAACGAGCGCAATTCATCATCCGAAGGAGGTTACTCAGTCTACTATGAGTGATGAAATCAGTGAAATTCACTAATCATTCTGATTTATTATGTTGTTAATTAGAGAATCTCTTTCATCGTTTGCGCTTTCAGCTAGTCCATTCATCCAATTATTTCCACGTTATCAATTCAGCTAATTTTCTTTTTTATATTTAATATTTGTATTTCATAAAATATTAAAATTGCATCTTCTCACACAGTTAAACATCAGTTACGATCAATCAGTTAATATTAGCATAATTAAATGAAAAAGGAAAGTTGCATTTAGTTGAGTAAAATTAAAATAATTAAGTTTTTTTTTACTTTGAAATTATTTTATCCAATAAGATGTCACATTAATTTATGTCAACTTTTGTTTATTCGTATTTCACTTCAAATCTACCATAATGTTGAAGTGTTTTTTTCCACTTTTTTTGTGAATTCAAATTACAGTGATTTCTTCCCTAACAACATCTTATTAATGGATTTCTCTGCAAGTGTTAGATTGAAACTATCTGAGTGATGTTTAAATTGCAGTACATTGCTACCTATATATTTAGTTATACTCAATTCAACCTCAAATGAGCAATCAGAGAAGTAAGTAAGTTACCACTATCACTTCATCATTCACATTCTTTTGTTTCTACTTGATATATTTTGAATGAAATAATTTAGTGTATTTTTCGCTCGCGAAAGAGTCCTACAAAAATTTTGTTGTGTTAGTCTTAAATTTAGAACCTATTGCACTGCTTACATTATCCTCTAGAATATCCTCAATTAATTAGCATGAAAGATGAAAAGTGATTGGCTCGTGCGAGGAAATAATTAGGAATATAAAAGAAGCCATTTTCAACCAGTCTGTCCAATCTACGATCCCACCAATATCATCTGACCAACGGGGAAGATTTCATGTCTCCAACAAGTTTCACATTTCAACGCATATTCATTTCGATTTTAGAGCGTCAGCTGTGAAATGGTATTTAAACTGAATTGATGAAAATTTTAGCTACTAGTTGTGCGGGTGGAGATTGAGATCGGAGTGAAGGTCGTCGTTAGTGCCACTCTTCTTTTACGAATGCCGTCATACATCTCTCCGTGCATTTTCATCTCACTTCACTTACACTTCCCTTTTTTTGTTAAATTGTTGATTTCTCCTCAGTTTACGCTCATCCTTTTCTGGCTATAGTGAGATGATCGATCATCTAAAATCGATCGTTTCCCTTGTCACTTCATCCAATAAATTCTCTTAACATTAAACCTTTCAACTTTAATAAAATTCGAATATGAGCGAATTTATAATTCATTGGTGAAAATTCAATCTAATCAACAAAAATTCACTATGAAAAATAAATTTGCATTACACAAGAAATGCTACCATTCGATGTTATTATTAATTCCTACTACCTTAAATACTTTATTATATTCACTTCAAATAGACTTCTGAATATGAAATACCATATTTTCATAGTTTAAGCCACTAAAATTAAGATTAGCTAAATTTACCTTTCTCCTAAGGTAGCTAATACGGCTAGGTTAGTTAGCTAACAAATGGAATGCAAGAAAATGAAGTAAATGAGCGGATCAGTGAACGCTGAGCGCCAATCGTAGTATTTCTGATTATCATTTTTTTCTCAACAATAAATGAACTAATAAAATTATTAACAATTCAACGAAATGTCAACTTTTGGAAAAAAAACACTTCCTCTTCAGCTTCTACTCTTTCACTGAATGAGAGAGCTAACATAATCCAATTTTGTTGGGCAAAGAAAAAAACGAAATAAAAAGCTGCCAAATGTTGAATTGTTGAAACTGCACAAATGATGCATTTCCGTTTTTGGAATTCAAATTTTTTTTATTATCACTTTTTGTAGGAATGAAAGTTTATTTGGTACGAGGAAGCTGTCAACCCATTCATGCTTATTACACTCTATAGATGCGAATATTTTCGATAGTTTACGTTACATTGAGAGGGATGGAAAAAAACTTCCTCCCTCTTATCATTCTTTCTTAATTAGCAAATCAATTCTGTTCAACTTAATTCATTCATAATTGTGCTTTTTGTTTCGCTACTGCCATAAGTTTCAGTATATTTGCAGGAGAGAGAGAGAGAGAGAAGAGAAGGAGAGAGAGGGAGAGCAATTTTTTATATAACTCTCCAAATTGGCATTTAGCAAAAGAAAGCATTAGCTTAAATTTCAGTTAAATATTTGAAAGGAATCGAGTCGAAACCGCGGAGAGGAACAATATGGAATTTACCTCAACCACAATCTCTTCTCTTCTTTTCTCTTTCTCACCCATTTCGTCCACTTCTCATTTTATGCATGCATTTCTCTCCTTCTCTAATTTCTTCCATGAAGGGATTGGATAATTTAAACCGTACATTGCTTTTCGCTTCATGCATTTACTATTATCCCAAATATTGAACGTATCCAAGTGCTAATTCATATGTGTGTGCGTGTGTGTACGCGTATGTACGCGTGTGTGTGTGTGTGTGTGTGCGTATGTGAAAAGTGGTATAACGCATGTATGGATTGATTGCTTACCAAGATAAGCAGTGAATTATTGCTAAATAAATTGATCATTGATGATAATTTTGGGAAAAAAATTTATGAAGATTTGTTTAAAATTGTCGAAATTCGTCCGTTCTTTTCTTGCATAGAAAAAAAGTGAGTGGAAGTAAAGGTATGGTAGAAAGTAAGGCGAGAAAATTGAAAGCGATAATTCATTTCATCTCCCATAATGTGATAATTATTAAAGATGAGAAGAGAGGAGTGAGAATGGGACGAAATCCATCTTTTTTTAATTATATATGAAATGCTTGTTGAAGTATTTTTAGGAAAAAAAAGCTTTCCTTTTTTTTTTGCTCGCTGAATTGATCGATGAAAGTTTTGCAAATTAAAAGAAAAAAGTGATTTTTCGTAAGGAATGTTTTTTGTTTCTTAAAGTGAAATTTTTTTTTTTGTTTTTTTACATTTGTAAGTTTATTTTCAGCAAATGGTTTCGACTACTGATAGTGAATAATTATCAGAAAGAAGACATCCGAAGAGATAGAGAGGGAAAGAAGGAAAGAGGATCGGAGAGAAAGAGAAAGGGAAAGAGAGGGAGGGAGAGAGAGAAAGGTTTTCCTTCTGTCTCTCTCTTCATTCAATTCGAACCGAATAACGATGGTGATCCTGGTGTTTTTAATCACAGATACGATGCAGTAATATTTTGTTTGAAGTAATAATATCATTTATATTTTATCTTTCACTTTCTTTCCCCTTATTCATTTTGCTTTTATCATTTGACACACACACACACACACACACACACACACACACACACACACACACACACACACACACACACACACATGGGGGAGAGGGAAAAAGAGAAAAAAGAAAGAGAAAGTTAAGAAATTCTAATTATTCAATTTCTTCCCTCAACAGAACAATTCATAAATATGTGAAGTGAAGGAATTGATTAATTTCTGTCAAATTTTCCTATTATCCTCTATTGATTTTAATGATGTATTAAATTAATTTTTGTGAAATATGAGATATCGAGTCGATTATCGATCGATTGTTTAAACTGTGCTTTGTTTGTCTTTGTTTTATTAACATGAAAGTTAAAAAGGAAGTAATTGCATGTTTGAAATAATAATAGCAGTAAGAAAGACAGAATTTTTTTGTAACGTTGTGCTAACATTTTATTATTATTATTATTATTATTATTATTATTATTATTATTATTATTATTATTATTATTATTATTATTATTATTATTATTATTATTATTATTATTATTATTATTATTATTATTATTATTATTATTATTATTATTATTATTATTATTATTATTATTATTATTATTATTATTATTATTATTATTATTATTATTATTATTATTATTATTATTATTATTATTATTATTATTATTATTATTATTATTATTATTATTATTATTATTATTATTATTATTATTATTATTATTATTATTATTATTATTATTATTATTATTATTATTATTATTATTATTATTATTATTATTATTATTATTATTATTATTATTATTATTATTATTATTATTATTATTATTATTATTATTATTATTATTATTATTATTATTATTATTATTATTATTATTATTATTATTATTATTATTATTATTATTATTATTATTATTATTATTATTATTATTATTATTATTATTATTATTATTATTATTATTATTATTATTATTATTATTATTGTTATTATTATTATTATTATTATTATTATTATTATTATTATTATTATTATTATTATTATTATTATTATTATTATTATTATTATTATTATTATTATTATTATTATTATTATTATTATTATTATTATTATTATTATTATTATTATTATTATTATTATTATTATTATTATTATTATTATTATTATTATTATTATTATTATTATTATTATTATTATTATTATTATTATTATTATTATTATTATTATTATTATTATTATTATTATTATTATTATTATTATTATTATTATTATTATTATTATTATTATTATTATTATTATTATTATTATTATTATTATTATTATTATTATTATTATTATTATTATTATTATTATTATTATTATTATTATTATTATTATTATTATATTATTATTATTATTATTATTATTATTATTATTATTATTATTATTATTATTATTATTATTATTATTATTATTATTATTATTATTATTATTATTATTATTATTATTATTATTATTATTATTATTTATTATTTATTATTTATTTTTTATTATTTATTATTTGTTATTTATTTTTTATTATTTATTATTTATTATTTATTATTTATTATTTATTATTTATTATTTATTATTTATTATTTATTATTTATTATTTATTATTTATTATTTATTATTTATTATTTATTATTAGTTATTTATTATTAGTTATTACTAATTCAGTAATTATTATCATTATTATTATTTCAATTTTTTCATCTTTTTTTTGCTTGCTTTCTTTTCTGTGCAAAAAAATTTCTTTCTAAGCGATTCAGTGGAAGGTAAGCTTACATCTTTTCATCCATAAAATATAATCTCTTCCGAAGTTTTTTTTCTCTAAAAACCTAAATTTTGATTTCTTTTGCAGGAAAAAACCACAATGATCAGGAAGGATATGTATGACAATATTGATCATTGTGATTCAATGAGTTCCATAAGCCGTAAGTTTTTCTTCCAAATTTCCGAAATTTTTGCATTATTTTTTACGTAACTATTGCTAACAACAAATGTCAGTTAACTTTTTATTGAATTTTTAAAATATTCTAACTTTTGTTTATTTCTTTTTAAGTTGAATGAAACCATTTACCAACAATTTTAATTGATCAGAGAGAATGAATTGAAGCTGTTACAGTGTCTTCTGCATGTATTATTCCAATATTTACTTACAGTACGTTTACCACAGCCAACTACGACATTTCCAACATCTCCCAGAACAAATTCTCCAACCACTGACGGATCATCGTCAACGTTTGATGGACCAACAATTACGCTTCCATCAGGTTCGTTCTCTGATAACTGAATTCACAGGGCATTGCTGTTAATTACTTTAAATATTACTTTTGTATTGTGATCCATGCAAATTTTACGAAAATGCAAAATTCATACTTTATTGTCTGAGGAAGAGCCTTTCCTTGTTATTATTGCATTGATAATGATGGCTTATTGTAGCTGATAATGACTTTGTGTTTTTAAGTTGTGTTTCTTCATTTCAGGCCACAAAACGACGATTATTTGTGAGCCGACAATTGGTGGTGATATTGATAGTAGGTCAACGTTGAAAGTAAGCCTTTGGTCAACGTTTGGTATCCCTGAAGACTTCTTTGCTGTTAAAATTACCGATTTGAACTTACAATTAATGGATCGTTACTCAATTAGCCTTTCTCATGAATTATTTAATTTTTAACTTTTGTAAATGGAACTTAAAGTGTCTGATTTGATATTGTTTAGTAGAATCGAATTACACAATTTCATTAAATTCAAGGAAAGGCAGAAGCATCTTATATGACTTCTTTGTTTATTCCATCTTCCACACTTCTTCATTTCATTTACTTCAATACATTCATAAATCGCTCATCCCACTTATCATTGATCAGTGAGCTTTTTCCATTCCCTGTGAGGTAGTGCCCGAAAGCGATCGATGTGTAGGTAATTTAAAGTCACAATTAGTTATATTTCATTTGTCATCGACGATTACCGCCCAATTTTTAATTGAAATTCATAATTTCCTCTCTGTCCACTTAGTTACATAATATAATATGGTTGTAAAATTTTTTGAAATAACTATCACTGGAGTGTTAAGTGTGAGTTTGACTGTATCGCACAACATTCAAATATTCAAACAGTATGAAGAAGCGAAGTGCGCAAATTTTATCCAACGATGAATTTTCCCCTCACATTCGTCTTGCCTACCACATGCAACTGTTATAAGAGAGTATCATTTCACAATTTCATACTGCGCAATTTTCAGTTCACTTTCATTTACGTCGACTTCTTTACATCTAACAGTGAGTTACCATTCGGTAAATCATTTCCAACACGAACTGAAAGTGAAAGTGTAAGTGGAAAATGATCATATACAGTTGCTACTTGCACTTCCTTTTGCTGATTCCTCCATTTGCTCATTCGATAATTTTAATTTCAGCACAATTTAAACGTCGCTGTTTTGCTCACGTCAATTCAGTATCACTTCCTTTCTGTTCTCGTTTATTCGTTCCTTCTTCTGTAGTGGGAATTGGTGGTATGGGAGCAGAGGTTAAAGTAAAATTGGGTAGACAAAATTTCAACTGCAGCTGCTCTATCTTGATTTAGCTTACTGGTGACATTTTCATATATAACATATAATTTAAAATCCTTGTATTGGAAGCAGAATGTTACAGTTTGCGCCGGTAATTTGTGAGCAAAGTCCAAGTGCACCATCATCGCCTACAAGTTCAGAAAGCTCACGCTTACGGCGTCCTCGTCCACTGAATGCAGACGCGATGGAACGAATCAGCGTGGTCAGATTGTTAATTTTTTCGTTGTTAAATTCTGATGAAAAATTTTGTTTGAAAGAGAAAAAGAAAAGTGACAAGTGAAGACTCTTCAGCCGGCCTTCTCATTAAATTATCACTTAAAATAGAGGAAAAATAAACCGAACTGTTGGAGAAGTAGAAAGTTCAATGTTTCACATCAGTTCAGTGATCGCTTTCAAATTAACAGATTATCGGAATAAAAAGAAACCTTTGTAGTTGACGATGAATTATCTGACAGCGATGAATGTGAATAAATTATCGCCACTTAGTCCGTATGCTACAAGCGATTCAGGATGTAGTCCCCGAAGCTCGATAAGTCTAGCACCGGGCAGTCTAAGTCCATGTTGGACTAATTTCAGGGACAGTAAAAAGTCAAGGTTCTTTCATTTTTCTTTCCACCTACTTCATTTGTCGCATTCTAACAGAAGTGAGGTGCTAAAAAGAACATGGCATGATAGACCATGCAATTCATTATGCGATAACCTTTGACCTGTCGCTTATCATGGCGACACTCAAATAATATCAGATGCGTTATCCCACGTATCTCTTCTCTTGCGCAATGTTTTAGCGTTGTCTTGTCTGGTATTATGATATATAAAGGGTAGTGATGATTAGCACTCCGAGAGATGATGAAGTGAGAGATTGAGCTTTGAATTTGTTAATTAAGTAGTTCGAAAGGATGAAATTTTTGGGCGAAATGATTTGAATTTGAAAATTAGTCGTAATGAAAAGGAAATTTCAGCCTTGAAGGCGATGGGGATTCGGATGTTTGTTCCAAGGATCTTCTTTCACCTTGCATGTATTCTCCAGCACCGTTTAGTCCATTTAGTGATTGTACGGAACCACCGGAAACCCCGCTATCTGCGTGCGGTATAGGCGCATCACCCGCTCATTCACCACTACTCTCAGTTCAATCGTTGCACTTCAAGTAATTCATTCATAAGGTTTTTGATTTCAATTCCGGTTACCGCCCTCTAAAAAGTGAAGTATTGCATCATTCTGTTCCCTCATCTTTCACTTTTGCAACAGTAATTGTTGAATGTAATTGATTAATCAATTTGCTAGTGAGATTTTCGTATACAATAAATTTTTAGCTTTGATACAATTCGAAGTTCCAGTTCACTCTCAGGTCGTGTTAATATCAGCCATCATCTTCTGATACCTGAGTCAAGCTTGGATTTGCGGTCCAGGTTCCTTTCTTACCTACCATTCCAGATCACTGATAATTTAGAACCGTCAAGTAAAACACGATTGTTACGTGTACTAGAAATTGAAGGATTTGTTGTGAAATCATCGAACACAAAGTATTTCAGGGAAAGAAGTCGTTCGGATGGTGAGGTGACATCAAACGTAAATACTGAAGAAATGGACACGTCCGTTGGACATTCCTCCATATCGGTAACAATTGCAAATGTTAAATGTTCTTTTATTAGCCCTTAGAGTTAACTCACTAACTTAGTTTTATTTCAA